>SSNS01000702.1:5000-13921 GCA_006937985.1 Aphyosemion australe | reverse complement strand
CGCCAATACAGGCCGACACCACGGTATTCCACAGGCCCAACTCCAACTCAGCCGGCTCTCCCAACGAGAGGGGACGGTACTTACAGACGAGGGCAGAGGGAAACCTCCGCCCTGATCCTCTGTGTTGCACGACTTGTCCACCTCCAAACGGTGCTCCTCGCTGATCCCTCCACCAGGCGCTGGTTTACCTGGGCGTGCGTGCGTGGGTGCGTGCGTGGTTTCGGTGCGCCTGTGCGTCTCACGGAGTCTCCAGGCAAACTACTCTGTCCTGCTGCTTGTCTCCTCTCAGTTCCTTATATAGTCCCTTAATGAGTCCGGTTGCACCTGTGGGCTTTTCACACCTGTTCTCCCCAGCTCCATTTATCGCCAGTTCACTAATCAGTGTCTCAGGGAGTGCTCCAGGAAGGAAAAAACACTCAATAGCAAAACACATCAAAACAAAATCATATGAAATCATGCAAACAAAAACACACACAAACCATGCGCCTTAACTAAAATACAAACATTTCCCACTGTGCAACATGTACAACACGCTGCAGCCTCTTCTTGTCCCTGGTGGTGGCTCCAGCGTACCACACAGTGATTGAGGAGGTGAGGATGGACTCGATGACTGCGGTGTAGAACTGCCTCATCGACTGTGCTGGCAGGTTGAATTTCTTCAGCTGTCTCAGGAAGTTCATCCTCTGCTGGGCCTTTTTTATGATGGAGGTGATGGTGGGCTCCCACTTAAGGTCTTGGGTGATGGTGGAGCCCAGGAAGCGACATGAGTCCACCATCGTGATGGGAGTGTCAGACAGGGTTATGGGGGGAGGGGGGCTGTGTGCTTCCTAAAGTCCACAACAACCTCAGCTGTCTTCTGGGTGTTTAGCACCAGGTTGTTGTGGCTGCACCAGGACACCAGCCGTTCCACCTCCATTCTGCAGGCAGACTCATCCCCATCAGAGATGAGTCCAATGACGGTGGTATCGTCTGCAAACTTGATTAATTTGACAGACTCGTGGTTGGAGGTGCAGCTGTTGGTGTACAGGGAGAAGAGCAGAGGTGAGAGAACACACCCCTGAGGGGAACCGGTGCTGATGGTCCGCAGGTCCGAGAAATTCTTCCCCAGCCTGACTTGTTGTTTCCTGTCTGTCAGGAAGTCAGTGATCCACCTGCAGGTTGGGTCAGGCACATTCATCTGGGACAGTTTGTCTTGAAGGAGGTCTGGCAGGATTGTGTTGAAGGCGGAGCTGAAGTCCACGAACAGGATCCTGGCGTAGGTACCCGGGGAGTCCAGATGCTGCAGGATGAAGTGTAGAGCCATGTTGATGGCATCATCTACAGACCTGTTGGCTCTGTAGGCAAGCTGCAGGGGGTCCAGGAGGGGGGCTGTGAGGGTCTTGAGGTGGTGGAGAACCAGGTGCTCAAATGACTTCATGACCACAGATGTCAGAGCCACAGGTCTGTAGTCATTAAGTTGTTTGCCAGGAGCAGATTATCAGTGGAGGCGGGGCTTCTGGGTTTGTAGTTTGTGATGCTTCTGAAACTTTTCCACACAGAGGTCGGGTCGTTCTCAGAGATTTGCTGCTGCATTTTGTCATGATGCTGGTGTTTAGCTTTGACCAATTCTTTACTGAACCTGTATTTAGCGTCTCTGTAGGAGTCCTTGTCCCCACTTTTAAAGGCTTCTCTCTTCTCTAACCACAGCTGTTTGAGTTTTGGGGTAAACCAGGCTTTGTCGTTGTNGATTTGGCTTTAAAATGCTCAAATTCTGTGTTGTTTATGGTTGTTACAATCGCTCTAATCGGGACAAAGACCAACGTTTTTTGGGGGGTCCCGAAACTAGTGCGCCACAATGGACGTATTTTTTTAAAAAACGTACTGAAAGAAGACGGCAGAGTTGGATCAGTAATCTCCGACTAAAAACATTAGGTGTTGAAACGGACAATGATAAAGTTTGCAGCGATCACTTTCTAGCAGGTAACGGTTTACTAAATGTTTTATAGCATTTTATTGAACACAGCCATAAAAACGGCAGGTAAACAGTTCGATACTGTTTTCATGTGTCCGTACCGCAAATAGCTTTCAGAGTGCTAATGTTGTTAGCAGTTAGCTTAATGTTGTAATGTGGCGTTTATACCCTATATATTATCATGAGCTAAATAGCACAACTCACTACTTACCTGAGCAAAAACAAGACAACAGTCATTTAGAGATTCTCATGATCACTTAATGGTTAACCCAACCTGAAATAAAATAGTTGTAGGCTTCCAGGCTTATAAAAGGCTTTCATTTGGTTTGCTGTATAATACGAGGTATGAAGCACAAGGTAGTTTGATTGCTTCAATGCTGAGTAAATCCTCCAGAGTATGAAAACGGTGACTTTTTTAAAACTATATGGGTCGTAACCTACATGAAGATGTATTTTTTCGCAATATCGCGCCTGTGCCAGTCCATTTAATGCCTTACTATACTCGCTTTCCTCCATCGCGCTGTTTTGTACTGAAGCAAAACACTTCCTGACCCGTGTTTGAGTTTCGCGCGACGTCCGGGTCACGTGAGTGAAACCCAGCAATAGCCTGGATCTCTGCTAGCCTGTATAGCTAGACTTCATCCCCTGCAGCCTGAATCTCTGCTAGCCTGGACCTGTAAATCAAAAGGTTAGATAAATTCATAATGAGGATCCTGCTGACTTTGCTCTGCCTTCTGACTCTGTGTGAGGCTAGTATGTCTCAGACAGTGTTCAAGGCTCCCAAGACAACATGTAATGGCTCATGTTCTTTAGACTTTGTGTTGGATGTTTATCACGTAAATCCATTCATGTCTCTTTCTTCTGATTCTATGGCCCTAGGACATTTAGCTAGTGTTGTGATTCAGCAAAATTTCTATGGCTGTTTTTTAAGTGACATTGTTCTGTTAAGAGGACCTCTCTTCGCTGTTCTTTTAAACAGAGGTTTTTCATTGCCTTGTTGCTTTTAATTTCTGGAAATGTTCAACCTAATCCAGGTCCCGACCCCAACCCTTGTTTTAATACTCATGCTGATTTTAAAGCAAGGACAGGGCTCGGTTTTATCCACCTAAATGTTCGTAGTTTATTATCTAAGATGGACTTTCGTATCTGGGTTCAGTCAACTGATGCTGATGTCATTCTNATGGCTCAAGGGGTTAATGTAACATTTTCATAATTACTTGGTACACTTAATTTTGTACATTTTCTGAATACATTAAATGACAGTGATTTTTTAATTTCCCTTTTAAGGTTATTCCAAAAAATTTAACACCATTTACAGACATACTCCACTCCTTAATTGTAGCTCTAAATCTAGGTTTTGTAACATCTCAGTTTCTCTCAGCATATAATCACTAGTTCTCTTTACAATTATCCTCTGAACGTTTGTTGGCAGAGTACTTAAGTTGGCTTTATACAAGATTTTCCAGTCTTTTAAATCATGAAATTTCAGTAATTTATAGTTGATGATTCTCAGAGCTCTATTCTGTAAAATAAATAAGGGTTGTGTATAGCTTTTTTATGTTGCTCCCCAGATTTCTACACAATAAGTCAAGTATGGGACACTCAGTGAATTGTACAATGCCAACAAACCATAATTAGTCAGTAAGAACTTGACTTTATGTAATGCTCCTAAGGATTTGGCAATTTTATCTTTTATGTAACTAATATGTGATTTCCAGGTCAAGTCTTTGTCAATAAACACTCCAAGAACTCTCGTTTCTTTTACCCTTGTGATTTCAGTCCCAGCTACTGCCAATGACACATCACTGTTGTGTTTATCTTTAAATAGTATGAAATGTGTTTTATTGAGATTCAGTGTCAATTTATTGAAGTCAAACCAGTTATTAAATCTTAATCCATTCATTATTTACCACTTTCTTAATATTCAATCCCGAGTAAAACAGTGTTGTGTCATCTGCAACCAGAATGGTACCGAGTACTTTGGATACATTTACCAAGTCGTTAATAAACAAAATTTATATTTATGTAGTTACATTTAGATCTGGAATATAGCAACTTTAAAATGTACATGTTGTCTTTTGCTGTGGCCACATTCTCCACCACTACAACATATTTTCATTATGTAATTTTATTAGCACTTATAATTTTATTATAATTTTATTATCCATTAATTCTATCATCCATAAACCTGTTTATGCTGCATTCAAATATCTATCATCATTATCAGTACTCCATTAACATAAATCTGTCTAAAAACACCATTCATGCATCATACTTCTCTCCGTCTCACCTATGTATCTTATTTTATTTATTATCTTATTCTTATCTACTTCTTATCTACTAATAAACAAAGTGCCTCGCAAGGCTGTAAGTTCGCCACTGTGAGAAACCCTCCTGCTGCTCGGTTTCTCTCTGTCTCTCTGCCGGAGAGAAACTCTGTACAGCCATGTGTGGCGACAGGTGATTGCTTAGGAATTTCAATGTTCAGAGGCAATAATTTAAAGTATCCAATATGCAGTTTCGGATGTAACAGGCAGACTGCAACCTTGTCATTGCCCGGGCTCACCTCTCATCCACTGAAATATCCTCATTTTAACTGAACTCACAGGTTATTATTTGAAATAAGTTTATTTTTTCAAGTGTACCAGACCTGTTTAGACAAACATTAAAGACTATTAAACTCAGAGTCACGCATGGTAACCCTGAGAATGAATATCTGCATTGTTTGGATTATCAATGACCTTAGAGTTATGTGAAGGGGGTAGCCTGTAGTTTCTATCTAAATGTCCTTTCTGATTGCAGTTCCAGCATGTCACTGCGCTCAGATTGTTACCCTATCGGTCCTGGTGACCATGACGGGACGCTCTATCTCTCCCCCATTCAGTAAAACCTTTACTCGTGATTTTTAGATCAAATCCATGCACAATACGAACTTATAGTCTTTACTGTACTTGGCCTTAATTAGAAATGAAACCCAAATTCAAGGATGTATATTAGGAATTGTACTTCAGTTGTTTACAAATTAACAGACCTTTAACTTCAGCATGAGAGATTACATATAAATCTCAGCACCATCAGATGACCTCCAGCCATCATAGAACCACTCTGCTTATAATCTTTGATCGTTTTCATCCCAAATATGATGGAAGCCGACACAATTTGATGTCCTTCAGAGAAATTGACCTCTATCATTAGTCAAATAGGTATTTCTAATCAAAGACTGCAATTAATCTTCTGTTATAGGCCAAATATGTATTTTATCAATCTAATTTTCAAATGAATTCCTTAAAACTCAGACAGTGTGACTCTGTAGATCAACTTTTTGAATTATCTGTGTCTTTGTCGTTCAAATTTAGGATTAGAACTACCGGTCTCCTGCAGTATTTTATATTACTTTAAAATTACAAATTATATTTATATTATATATTATGTTAACCATTTAACTGTTCAAAGTTTAACTAATTTCCAAAACTCCTCTATGCTGCTATTGTTTTGCTTTTCATCGCTGCAGCTCAAGCAAACACACACGAACAGTCACGCCTCCAGACAGACACCACAGCAGCATTTAACACACAGGCCCTGCCTGAGCCCACACGGATCAGAACCAGAACCTCAGACACACCTCCAGCACACACACACTATTGCAGGACTCCTCGCACTGGTCCACGCCCACTCAGCAGCAGCACACACTCAGGTTCCAAACTCACTCATGAAACGCAACAGGGTTAGACAAAGTTACAGTAGGCACACCGCAAATCACACCAAGACCACCAATAACTGGTCATTCATCCACGTAGCCACACCTTAACAAAAACATCCACACTCTCAAATCATGCACTAGGAAGTAGGTCTACCTCCTATCAGTGTGGGAACTCGTTCCACTACTACCAACCAATGAACAAACAAATAGACAGACAGACAGACTAACAATTATATAACTGGAGGTCACGTTTAATTCACGGGAAACGTCAAAAACCACCCGAAACGACATTTAGGACACTACCACAGTTATCTTACATAACTGGAGGTCGCGTTTAATCACTGGAAAACCGCTCAAAAACCAACCGAAACGATTCAAATCTAGGACACTTCCACAGTTATCTCATATAACTGGAGGTCGCGTTTAATCACTGGAAAAACGCTCAAAAACCACCCGAAACGAAATTTAGGACACTTCCACAGTTATCTTACCGGCGAATCCAACACAGCTGTTTAACTATTTGTGTTACTATCAGGACGAACGCTCAAAGCCCCTTTAACTCCAGAGATGCGTTTATATCAGCCAAACGCTGAAAAGCCAACTTCTCTGAGTTAGTATCCACACATAAACAAGAATGTCTCACCAGATCTCCCCAGCTCAGAAGCTTGTGTTCGCAGACCCGGTGGCCCCCTGGCAACGCCAGACCCCAGGCGCCGACCTCCAGCGAAAGCAGGGCGCTGCACTGTCTGGCGGATGGCATCCGGCGTCGACAGCAAAGACCCCCAGGCTCCGCTCGAAGGACCAATTTATGTTAGGGATTTTGTCAATTACCCTACCCGGAACTGAGGAAATAAGAGAGAGACAATGAACCACACATAGAAACCATTTGCAAAGGGTGACAGACCAACTCAGGACAGAGTCCAGTCAGCCCCGAGCGGCTGCCAGCACAGTTTATTTAAAGCGTGAGATAAGGTAGTGGGTGTGTTTAGATGATGTGTGTGTGCGTGTGTGTGGGTGGGTGTGTGTGAGATACAGAATGAAATAGAGAAGCAATACAGGACATAGAAATTCTATAACAAAAACACAGGTGGATGTCGTTATGTAAAGACAAGTTGCTCTTCCCTGCTGCCCTTGTGAATGAGGCAGAAGACAGGACTTCTGTGCTCGTTAGCGATTGTAGCAGAAGAACCGTTATAGTTACAGCAAAAACAAAGACATCCCCTGAAAGCTGACAAAAATACCTACTGTTTTTACAAAAAACATGTGTGTACTCAAACATATAGAGCAACTTTTGGACCATTCTTTCACTTGAAATGAAGCAGTCTGCCCCTCCTTCTGCTGCTCACTGCTAGAGTGGAGTTGTGTTTCCTGAACTGTTTTCATAAGCACCAAAAACTCTCTTACAGCCACAATACTGTGAGTAGATTGATAAATTATAGCTCAAAACGTAGGTATATCTGTCAGCTATCATTCAGTGCAAGTCTCAATTTGATGAGATTTACTGTTCACCCAGGACAAATCCTGAAGCGGCACAAAGTCACTTCTGAGCTCCTATCTTTCCCAGTCATTTTGTGGTGACGTTTCCTGAAAGATCCCAAACTGTACCTAAAACTTAAACTGTGATTTTAGAAAAACTGTAAAAGATATCAAGACACANTTTTTTTTCTGGTGAAAGTTAGTGTCCATGTAAACGGAGATTTGTGAAATCCGATCAGCAAAGATTATATTCGGATAGGGGACATTTGTCGCATGTTAACATAACTGTCTCCTTCAAATGTTGTGTGTTTTCCAATTATTATTTTAAACGGATGTTACACCAAGTTCTGCACATTTTGTAACTCCAGGGGGCAGTGTTTAGTTGTGTTGCGTCTGTACACCCCTAATTGGCATAAAAGAAGAAGATGCTACGTTAAAACCGTAAGCTACGTAAACTGAAGTTGTGCGGCGCGGTCATTTCTATAGTCACTGGGCGCGGTAGACGGCCACACTCTGTGATAGCTGCTAGAAGTTACAGTAAGGTCACAGGATATGGTAGCAGCTATAACAAACTGTGGCCGTCTACCGCGCCACACAACTTCCTCAGTCAGTTTACGTAGCTTACGGTTTTAACGTAGCATCTTGTTCTTTTATGCCAATTCGGGGTGTACAGACGCAACAGAGCTCAACACTGTCCCCTACAGTCACAAAATGTGAAGTGTCGCTGAATTTGGTGTAACCGATATATTGTTGGAATATACTATTTGTATATATTTATTTATTTAATATTTACTTCATTTGTACTCCTATATATTCTCAATACTCACAGAAAGGCAATTAAATATTTTTATGCTTGTTTTTCAGATGATCAATATGACGCCAGAAATTGAAACAACTCCTGAAGCGGCTGGATCTTCTGAGACATCAGGTGACGTGACGGATGAATGCCTGTCTCATCAGAAACACTCATCTACCAGAGTGAACCGTGCAACTCAGTGTGGATACAGGCAGCTCATTTCCCATCGTTCCACAGGTAAATTTTCATGTGCGTCACAAAGAAGTATTATACAAAATGAACTACATTTTGACTGTTTCTCTACAAAAAGTATTTTCCACTAAACTGTTAATTGACTCTCAAAGTAAGCTGTGATGACTAACTTAACACAGTCATTACTTAGAAATATTGTCTATTCTCAGCAACACAGGTTGCCCTCCATCCACCCACCAGGGACATGGGGACACAATATGAGGAGAGTGATGTGTTGTGGCACTCAACACCTTTATCATCACCCGTATCATCACCCAAGCCCATAGATGAGCAGGATGAGAGCTTCAGACCATTTGAGGACTCAGAACTCATGTCTATTGATGATTCATTTCCTGTTGATGTATCTTTGGAGGACAACCTAGGCTGGTGAGTTCTTCTTGCTTGGTGCCATAAAAGAAAATGGTTGAAGTGTTATATGTTAACGATCCAAACGCTTTACACAATCCCATCAATCATTCTGGCTTGGGAGGAAACTCATAACGGACCGCAATAGACAGGTTGCAAAGTGGGTAAGAGAACAACCACAGGGAACAAAGCACTTCTATGATGTCTGGCACTGTGGAAAATGTAATATTTTAATTAGTTTTGTCATTACTTACATATGACACAGATGTTCCAAATTACTATTATCATGTTGTGCTTTTTTGGAATAATTTTCTCCAGGTCTTCAGAAATGGCGGCCACTGACCATCAGTTCTGTTGGACTACGGGCATTTTCCCACATCCTGGCTAAGCGTATGAGTGAG
>SSNS01000701.1:160862-215335 GCA_006937985.1 Aphyosemion australe | reverse complement strand
CCACACACACACACACACACACACACACACACACACACACACACACACACACACACACACACACACACACACACACAGAGAGAGAACATACATTTCATCACAGAGTCAAAGTAATTGAACTTTTCTACATGAACACTCAGCAGGTAAAGCTCACCTGAAGAAAGAACCAGGATGTAGATAACGACCAGCAGTGATGCAGCTGGTAAAGCATCCATTTCCTCGTCTAGAACAAGATCAACAACAACAAGATTAGACATGAACCAATCAGGGTTTAACAAAAACAACTAGATTCAGTTTTCAAATTAGAAACCAAACCTTTCTAATGACAATTTCATTTTTCAAATAAAAGGAACTAAAACCACGTCTTCTCCGACCGAACAATAGAAAGTGTTAGACACGTCCTTTTCTCACAGACCAGCAGCTCTAGATGACATTAGACGTCACATTAGAGTAGAGCAGAAGCTTCTATCTGGTTGTTTTCTGGTGTCTGATGTCACACTGCAGCTGTTCTCTAGGGTCACCTGTGACCAGAACACCTGTCTGATGGTAGGAAGCTCTGCTAGAACTCAAACATTTATTCTCTAGGATTAGAGACTAAAACCTGTCTCCTTTGCTCTGAGTCAGCAGGAAGATCAGAATAAACACTCACCTTCTTCAGGAGGAGAAAGAAGCTTCCACTGCTCTCTGGTCAGAGCTGGAGGCAGACTGGAGCTACTGGAGCTAACCTGTATACCTGACACACCTTATACTTCCTGGTTCTGACGTTAGAAAACAAACCTGATTTTCCTGTAAGGGAAAATTTGTTTAGATTACAACAGAGTGAAAGTAAAAGCATCACGATCTCTGTGTTCTGGCTTGACTTCTCCATGGAGCAGGGCTGAGTTAGCTTTTTAAATGCTAGCATGATGCTACAGAGGATGATGATGTTGTAGCATCAACACAAAATGCTAGTTCCAACCAGACATGGGTAGTAACTAGTAACTAGTTACATTTACTCACTTGAGTAACGTTTTGAATCAACCTTCTCTTCACATCAGGACCGCTACTGTTGTATTTCTGGATTTTAAAACATGTTCGATCATCTTTGTCTGATTTTTGGAGCTGCCTGTTGAATGTGACACGTAGCCAATCAGAAAGTGAGGTGATGGAAGCGTGGTGCACGCCTCTCCTTCATCATGTTTGATCTCATGAGATTGCTCGTCTGTGCGGTGACAGGAATTATATTTTTTGCCTGAGTGTGCCTTTAATTTTAGAATGTAGAATCCATTTAATCAAATATGTTAATCACTTTTCTTTCCAGGTTTTATTGATACACATATGATTCATGTACTTTTTATTCATCCTCATATAACCATGGTGTAGGCAAAACTTTAAGTTGCAGCTGGAGTCATGAACATTTTTCCTTCAGGCCAGAGGTAATAAAGTAGAGCAAAGAATAAGTGTAGGGTGCTCGGGCCTGCACCAAGATTAGCCAGGAGCCATCAGGGCTACAGACAAGCTCAAATCAGGGCCGAGACCAAAGGAATGTTGGGAAACGAGAGTTACGACCTTGGTGGTACCAGGTGGTGTCAGGTTCTGCAAGAAGGGATATAAGCTGTGTGACTTGCAAATGCAAGTCAGATTCGCCATTATACGATGGGAGATGGTCGGAATCTCCCCAAGTGACACTGGGTTAAAATAAGGATGTAATAAAGAGTTTACGTTGATTGCAACGAGGCGGTCTCTATGGCTCGTTCTTTGTTTGATCAGAAGATTTAACGAACCGAGTCAAACCTCTGTGTCCTCAATGGTAGATACTGCCTTGCCGGTGAAGGAATGGCAGGCCGACGTCTTCGAAAATTCACCACCATCTCCTTCGTTTTCTGGATGTGACAGTGGAGAGGGCGCGCGCGCTCTGAATTGTGTTAACCACATCACGAGAGAGCCCTGAGGCCTCTAAGCGTGACCGTTCAGCGGCCAAACCCAAAGCCGCTGTCCTATTTGCGGGGTATGTTTGATTACGCCCTGTGCCTGGAGGAGGGTGTCCTCTCTCCACGGGAGCAGCCACAGGGAGTCTGATACAAGCAGCTGTAGATCTGGAAACCACGGCACAAAGACGTGCCTGGGAGCTACCAAAATCACTGAACGCTGTTCCAACCGATCTCGGTCCAGGAGTCGAGTGATCAGCGGTACTTGGGGAAACGCGTAAAGAAGCATCCGGGGCCAAGGCTGGTGCGAAAACATGTCCACTCTGAGTGGGGGTTGGTCCCGTGATCTCAGGGAAAACCACAATCGGCACTGCGCACTCTTGCGAGTCACAAACAGATCCACGGCGGGTTCCCAGAACCTGTTCCACATCTGAGATAGGATGTCTGCCCCTATGTTCAGGATCCCTGGAATGTAGGTGGCTTTGATGGACAGCAGGTGCACATGAGCCCAGCACAGTAGCTCTGTGGCCACACGCGTGGAAGAAGGAAATCCTACAAACCCGTTTAACGTGGGATCTGAATGACATGTCCTGGTCAAAGATTACACCGAGGTTCTTTACTTTGTTCTCGGAGGCTAATTTAATACCGTTTAGATCAGGTGACTGACTAAGCAGTTTCCTTTTCTGAGGTTCTGGTCCAAAGATGATAACTTCAGTCTTGTCTGGATTTAACAGCAGAAAGTTTAGAGTCATCCAGATTTTTATGTCTTCAAGACAAGCCTGTAGTCTACCTAACTGATTAGGTTCATCAGGGTTTATGGATAAATATAACTGAGTATCATCAGCATAACAGTGGAAGTTTATCCCATGTTGTCTAATGATTTTACCAATTGGAAGCATATATATAGTGAAAAGAATTGGTCCAAGTACTGAACCCTGTGGTACTCCACAAGTAACTCTAGAGTATGAAGAAGATTTCTCATGTACATGAACAAACTGAAATCTGTCAGATAAATAAGATTTAAACCAGCCTAGCGCTGTTCCTTTGATCCCTACAACATGTTCAAGCCTTTCTAAGAGAATATTGTGATGGACTGTGTCAAAAGCAGCACTGAGGTCCAACAAGACCAGAACAGACACAATATTCTTATCTGAGGCCGTGAGAATATCATTTGTAACTTTCACTAATGCGGTTTCAGTGCTGTGATGCTCTCTAAAACCTGACTGAAATTCCTCAAACAGATCATTAGTGTTTAGATGCTCACATACTCGACTGGCCACTATTTTCTCAAGGACTTTAGATAAAAATGGGAGATTAGATATTGGTTTATAATTCATGAGGTCATCTGGATCCAGAGAAGGTTTCTTAAGTAGAGGTTTAATTACAGCAACCTTAAACTACTGCGGTACGTATCCATTTACTAAGGATAGGTTGATTATATCTAAAATGGCGCCTCTGATGCTTCCAGTGTGAAGTAGGGGTGAGACCAACGCATCTGACCCGTTTCACACGCTCTCACATCATACCTCTAATTTTTCACGCTGAAAAAGCACAGCGACGAGGTTAGCTGGATGTTGGATATTCGACAGACATTTACTCCATAGGTCACTACGGTCAGCTAAGAGTTGTCATGCCGTGTGCTTATGTCTGTGTGCGCTGCACCAGAGAGGACTCGCTCATGAAGCGGTGGTCCGCTTAGGGATGTAAACAAGTTTCTAGTCATACAAAAAATCTAAAGCTTCCAGCTTCACTGATTAAATGACTCAAAATCAATTCTCAGTTGTTACTAAACTAGACCAACGAGACCCAGCAGTTTGAAACTTGTTTCATACAATCTGATCTTTTTTATGAGTGATTTTATGAAAAATGATGCTTCTTCTTAATACATATGCAATTAAAACACTAAATTAATTCAAACTCAATGAAACTCTGGCTGAGGCTTAGAGACGAGGCTGCTAAACCTGGACCATCACTGAAGAGACAACAAAACAGGAGTTCACCACAATCACACACACACACACACACACACACACACACACACACACACACACACACACACACACACACACACACCAGTTTGTTTCCCCCTGAGCCTGCAAAGCTAGCGTGTACCAGGATAATACCAGTAACAGTTAAACTCTTACTGCAGTGGGAATGAATGAGCTACGGTAGCGTTCTGGTTTACATCTGGGATGTCTCAGTCTGCCACTAAAGGAGCTGTCCATGGCCTCCACAGTGGGTGGGAGCGGTTTTCCAAGATGGAGGTCAGCCTCACCAGCATCCTCCAAGTAGACGTGGCTGCAGCACGCAGAAAGAAAGAACAGAGAGAAAATAGAGCTGAATCCTTTTGTAATAAGGCCGTAACGTAACAAGATGTGGAAAAGTGATGCGCTGTAGACCACAACCCTGCAAGGTGACACGGCTCCAGATGATTGATGGATTTATTACCAAACAACAAAAGCTGGACTTGGATGCTGAAAGTAACTAATAAAGTAACTTGTAATCTATCTGGTTACATTTTAAATCAAGTAATCAGTAAAGTAACCAAGTTACTTTTTAGGAGTGATTGTTAACCTGTAATCAGATTACTTTTTCATGGTAATTATAGCAACACTGGTCCTGATTGAGACTCAGGAGAAAATCCCAGTCTGGAAAGTTTTACTTCTCAGTGGCCTAGTGGTGTGTGTCTGCCCTGAGACTGGGAGGTTGTGGGTTCAAATCCATGGTCGGGTCATACCAAAGACTTTAAGAATGGGACCCAATGCCTCCCTGCTTGACCCTCAGCATTAAGGGGTTGGTACCAAATGGTTCCTGAGCACAGCCGCTGCTGCAGCTCAGCACTCCCCCAAGGATGCAGGCATACAGTGACTATAAATGCATTCTTGGTTTGATTGTGATTCACCTTTAACTGGATGCTGCTGCACCTGAATTTCCTAACTGTGGGATAATAAAGGATGTCCAGACTGTTCCATCAGGAAATAATCACAATAAAAACACAAAGTTGTTAACCAGCAGAAGGACGGCCCTCTGAAACACACAGGAAGGAGGCGGGATTTACTTCTGAGCGTCGACTAAAACTGAAAAGTGGTCAAATAACTGAGACAGCGATGGCAGGTACATCTATGCAGCGTCTGCTCTGTAAGTACAGCTCCTTTACTGGTTACAACCAGAGGTTATTATGTGTTGGTTTGGAGGGATTTACACACACACACACACACACACACACACACACACACACACACACACACACACACACACACACACACACACACAGCATTTTTAACCCAGCATCACAGCCGACCAAAGCGCTGCACATTAGAAACAAACAAGCTAAATAATCACATAGATAGCACCGTTAGAAACAGGAATAAAAACCAAACAGGCAGTTAGAACCATGAAATACAACAAATGTAACATTAATCATCCAAGCTGGAAGGAAGGAAAACCTGTAGACTCAATACTAGAACCAGGTTTAAGAGTTAAAAGCCAAGAAGAAGAAGTGTTTACAGACGAGATTTAAATGCAGTGATTGAAGGCGCTTGCCTAACCAGAGTTCTGGTGCACATATAGAGACGGCCCTCTCACTACGGGTCAAGGTCAATTTTATTTATATAGCACATTTAAAACAGCTGCTGCCAACCAAAGTGCTTTACAGCATGAGAGAAACATTTCACAATACAAAAATAATAAATAAATAAAACACAGCAACTAGATTAAAATATAAAAACAAAGTTAAAGTAGGTGAGACAAAATGTTCACCTAATTATCAATCCTTGATAAAAACCAGTTTCCAAGAATTGGTCATCACTCTCTAAAATGACGTAAAATAAAGCTAAAAGCTGTCTTCTCAATCCCCAGTGAGCCGTAGTGGATGGCTGCTCATACTGAGCCAGGATCCTCTGGAGGTTTCTTCCTGTTAAAAGGGAGTTTTCCTTCCCACTGTCGCTACATGCTTGCTTAGTATGAGGAGTGCGGTAAAGACACTGACACTAGTCAGTGACTCAATGCAATCTGCTGGGTTCCTTATATAGGAAACTTTTCACTGATTGGCTTAATGAACTGAACTCTACTGGAATGTTTACTTTGTGAAGAGCCTTGAGACGACTCTTGTTGTGATTTGGCACCAAAGAAATAAACTGAGTTGAATTGAAAAGAGGTAGAAAAGACCTAAAGCTCCTGCTTTTAATGGCAGATACATTTGCAGATCATCTGCAAAACAATGAAAAGCAATATTATGCTTCTTGAAGATGGAACCCAGAAGGTCTAGAAACGTGCCCTAGGAACAGCTCCCAGACGTGGTGGATGTTCTACAGAGTCTTCGTGTCATGATGTGTAAAGTAAAATAAGCAGCAGATTCATCAGGCTGAGATTAGGAATTACATGCAGGAAACCTCAGCAAAAGTTGTTAAGGTGCTTCCAGATCACTTTAATATGAATTTTATTTTGATAGCCTCCCCATCACCCAGCCAGCTGCAGCACTCCACCAGTCCACTTACCAGCTTTGACTCCATCACTGACCGGACCTGCAGCTTCCACCAACCTGCTCATCGCTCAGCTCACCACTCATGATCAGTCCTTCTGAGAACATGAAGATGGACATGAACTGTTTAGTTACTGTTCTACAGTTATTTATTTATCCTGAGATTTTATTATTATTGATTCTTAATTTCTTGTTCTGAGTAAAGATTCTAATCCCAACTTGACCTCAGATGAAGAATGATATTAAACAGATGCAAAGGAACAGTCCTGCAGTAAATACCAACTTTGTGAAGGTTCTAGTTCTGTTGTTCAGACGTCCTGATTCAGCTCTGGTTGCTCTGGAGGACACATCGTGTTACCATGGTGATCCTGAGTGTGTTACCGTGGTGATCCTGAGTGTGTTACCGTGGTGATCCTGAGTGTGTTACCGTGGTGATCCTGAGTGTGAGAGGAGAGAGATAGAGGCGCCTGTGCTCAGCAGCCTCTCCTCTGTCAGTGCTCCCCAGGGCAGCTGTAGCTACGATGTAGCTCATCACCACCAGGGTGTGAATGGATGAATGATTGACTGTAGTAAAGAGCTGTGGGGTCCTCTGACTCTGAAAGCTGCTACAGGTGTGGCTCATTTCTTATTTATCAGGGTAAAGTGGTTGTGACTTCTAGGACACCTTTAAAACACTCAGGATGTTTTAGCATCATCTCTGAAATCAGCCACTCTACATGTATGATTAGGGTTCATTATGTTCAATGAGTGTTTGTGTTGAACTCAAACCAACTGTTGTTTCTTTTCAGTGGTGACGTCACTTCTGTACCAGACAGCAGCCTCAGGTAGGAATGTTTCCTTCAGTGTTCTGATGGTTTACCTGATGATGATGATGATGATGATGATGATGAGTTCTTTCTGCTCCAACAACAACCAGCTACTGATGATGGAGGCTGGCCCACCTTTGGTTTCACAGTGAAATAACTCAGCTTCCTGCTCAGATACGCTGGGTTATGGCAAGAAGGAGAGAACATTTAGAATAAAGCTGAATTAAAACATGAAACAACTTTAATAGAGGGTTTAAGTCAGACTCAGACTAGATGATGACAGCAACAGAAGTTAGTCAGAAAACAGCTTTTACCAAAGAGCTGTCTGTCTGTCTACATGCTGGGATTTGAACCTGCAACCTCCTTGCTGCAAGACAACAGAGGTACCAGGTCCACCACCATGATTCTCATGTTAATAAATACTGACACATGACATCATGATGACCATCCATCCATCCATCCATTTTCTCCCGCTTATCCGGAGTCGGGTCGCGGGGGCAGCAGCCTAAGGAGGGAAGCCCAGACCTCCCTCTCCCCAGCCACTTGGGCCAGCTCCTCCGGGGGAATCCCAAGGCGTTCCCAGGCCAGGCGAGAGACATAATCTCTCCAGCGTGTCCTGGGTCTTCCTTTGGGTCTCCTCCCGGTTGGACGTGCCCGGAAAACCTCACCAGGGAGGCGTCCAGGAGGCATCCTAATCAGAAGCCACCTCAACTGGCTCCTCTCGATGTGGAGGAGCAGCGGGTCTACTCCGAGCCCCTCCCGGATGACCGAGCTCCTCACCCTATCTCTAAGGGAGAGCCCAGCCACCCTGCGAAGAAAACTCATTTCGGCCGCTTGTATCCGTGATCTCGTTCTTTCGGTCACTACCCAAAGCTCGTGACCATAGGTGAGGGTAGGAACGTAGATCGACCGGTAAATTGAGAGCTTCGCCTTTCGACTCAGCTCTCTCTTCACCACAACAGACCGGTACAACGCCCCCATCACTGCAGCATCACTCCTCCACTTGGGGCCGGACCTCGTCCCTGACCTGGAGAAGGCATTCTACCCTTTTCCGACTCAAGACCATGGTCTCGGATTTAGAAGAGCTGATTCTCATCCCAGCTGCTTCACACCCAGCTGCGAACTGCTCCAGCGAAAGCCGGAGATCACGTTCTGACGAAGCCAACAGGACCACATCATCTGCAAAAAGCAGAGACCTGATCCTTAGGCCACCAAAACGGATCCCCTTACCACCTTGGCTGCACCTAGAAATCCTGTCCATAAAAGTTATGAACAGAATCGGTGACAAAGGGCAGCCTTGGCGGAGTCCAACTCTCACCGGAAACGAGCCCGACTTACTGCCGGCAATGCGGACCAAGCTCTGACACTGGTCGTACAGGGACCTAACAGCCCGTATCAAGGGGCCTGGTACCCCATACTCCCAGAGTACCCCCCACAGGGCCCCCCGAGGGACGCGGTCGAACGCCTTCTCCAAATCCACAAAACACATGTAGATTGGTTGGGCGAACTCCCACGCACCCTCCAGGACCCCCCCAAGGGTATAGAGCTGGTCCAGTGTTCCACGGCCAGGACGAAAACCACATTGCTCCTCCTGAATCCGAGGTTCGACTATCCGACGGACCCTCCTCTCCAGAACCCCTGAATAGACCTTACCAGGGAGGCTCAGGAGTGTGATCCCCCTGTAGTTGGAACACACCCTGCGGTCCCCCTTTTTAAATAGGGGGACCACCACCCCGGTCTGCCAATCCAGTGGAACTGCCCCCGATGTCCACGCGATATTGCAGAGCCGCGNAACATCCAGAGCCTTAAGAAAATCCGGGCGGATCTCATCCACCCCCGGAGCCTTGCCACCGAGGAGTTTTTTGACCACCTCAGTGACCTTGGCTCCAGAGATTGGAGAGCCCAACCCAAAATTCCCAGAATCTGCTTCCATCCTGGAAGACGTGCCGGTGGGATTGAGGAGGTCTTCGAAGTACTCGGCCTACCGATTCACAATGTCCCGAGTCGAGGTCAGCAGCACACCCTCCCCACTGTAAACAGTGTTGGTAGTGCACTGCTTTCCCCTCCTGAGACGCCGGATGGTGGACCAGAATCTCCTCGAAGCCGTACGGAAGTCTTGTTCCATGGTCTCACCGAACTCCTCCCATGCCCGGGTTTTTGCCTCTGCGACCACCCGAGCCGCATTCCGCTTGGACTGCCGGTACCTATCAGCTGCCTCCGGAGTCCCACAGGCCAAAAAGACCTGATAGGACTCTTTCTTCAGCTTGACAGCATCCCTAACCGCCGGTGTCCACCAGCGGGTTCGGGGATTGCCGCCACGACAGGCACCGGCCACCCTGCGGCCACAGCTACGGTCAGCCGCCTCGACAATGGAGTCACGGAACATGGTCCATTCGGACTCAATGTCCCCCGCCTCCCCCGGGACGTGTTCGAAGTTCTGTCGGAGGTGGGAATTGAAGCTCCTTCTGACGGGAGACTCTGCCAGACGTTCCCAGCAGACCCTCACAACACGTTTGGGTCTGCCAGGTCTGACCGGCATCCTCCCCCACCATCGAAGCCAACTCACCACCAGGTAGTGGTCAGTTGACAGCTCCGCCCCTCTCTTTACCCGAGTGTCCAAGACATGCGGCCGCAGATCAGATGAAACGACAACAAAATCGATCATCGACCTGCGGCCTAAGGTATCCTGGTGCCAAGAGCACATATGGACACCTTTATGCTTGAACATGGTGTTCGTTATAGACAATCCATGACGAGCACAGAAGTCCAATAACAGAACACCACTCGAGTTCAGATCAGGGGGGCCGTTCCTCCCAACCACACCTCTCCAGGTCTCACTGTCATTGCCCACGTGAGCATTGAAGTCCCCCAGCAGAACAAGGGAGTCACCCGAAGGAGCGCTTTCCAGTACCCCCTCCAGGGACTCCAAAAAGGGTGGGTAGTCTGAGCTGCAGTTTGGTGCATAAGCACAAACCACAGTCAGGACCCGTCCCCCCACCCGAAGACGGAGGGAGGCTACCCTCTCGCTCACTGGGGTAAACCCCAACGTACAGGCACCAAGATGGGGGGCAAGAAGTATGCCCACCCCTGCTCGGCGCCTCTTAGTGGGAGCAACTCCAGAGTGGTAGAGAGTCCAACCCCTCTCGAGGAAACTGGTTCCAGAGCCAGAGCCATGCGTTGAGGTGAGTCCAACTATATCTAGTCGGAACCTCTCAACCTCACACACCAACTCCGGCTCTTTCCCCACCAGAGAGGTGACATTCCACGTACCAAGAGCCAGCTTCTGTAGCCGAGGATCAGACCGCCAAGGTCCCTGCCTTCGGCTACCGCCCTTTGCACATCGCACCCGACCCCTTTGGCCCCTCCCACGGGTGGTGGGCCTATGGGAAGGGGGACCCACGTCTCCTCTTCGGGCTATGCCCGGCCGGGCTCCATGGGTGAAAGCCCGGCCACCAGGCGCTCGC
This sequence comes from Aphyosemion australe, assembly GCA_006937985.1. Classification (NCBI taxonomy): domain Eukaryota; kingdom Metazoa; phylum Chordata; class Actinopteri; order Cyprinodontiformes; family Nothobranchiidae; genus Aphyosemion; species Aphyosemion australe. Next base: position 204,678 of record SSNS01000701.1, on the reverse strand, counting down.
CAGCGTGCCCCAACTCCAGGCCTGGCTCCAGAGGGGGGCCCCGGTGACCCGCGTCCAGGCGAGGGAACACTGATTCCATTTATTGTACTCGTCATAAGGGGTCTTTGGGCTGCACTTTGTCTGATCCCTCACCTAGGACCTGTTTGCCATGGGTGACCCTACCAGAGGCATAAAGCCTCAGACAACTTAGCTCCTAGGATCATTGGGACACTCAAACCCCTCCACCACGATAAGGTGGCAGCCCAGGGAGAGGTTGATGACCTCATAGTAAATAATGACAGCTTCTGATACCTGTGGAAAATAAACTGATGTTTGAGGTTTTTTCTCCTGAAAACCAAAATATGATCGTTGTGTTTCCAAAGTCACCTCCTTTCTCTCTTCTCTACTGTGGTCGATCACACGCACACAACTAAAGCAAATTACAAACATTTTTTAGGTTTTGATCACTTTTGTAGTTTCCTCATATTCTGATTACATTCTGTGTATGTGTGTGTGTGTGTGTGTGTGTGTGTGTGTGTGCGTGCGTGCGTGCGTGCGTGCGTGTGTGCGTGTGTGTAAGCCTAATCTAAACTGAATGATTGTGTTTTCAGCTGGTCTGACGGTGAGTCCAAACTCATCTCAGGTGTTTGAAGGTTCCTCCGTGTCTCTGAGCTGTGAGGAGGACGGATCTGCTGGATGGACTCTGAGGAGGAACACCACCAGAGGAACCAGAACCCAGTGTGGAGCTGGATGGGGGAAACCAGCTGGTTCCTCCTGTAACATGACCTATTTAATCAAACCAGACACAGGCGTGTACTGGTGTGAGGGAGTGGGCGGGGCCTCCAGCAGCAGCATCATCAACCTGACTGTCTCTGGTGAGATCAGACTGTGGAGTTAGTGCTGATGAAGCTGTGTGGACATGGATGAAATGCTGGAGTTGGTCTCTGTGTTCAGGTGGATCAGTGATCCTGCAGAGTCCTGTCCTCCCTGTGATGGAGGGACATGATGTCACTCTCAGCTGTCAATCAAAGACCCCTCCCTCCAGCCTCACAGCTGACTTCTATAAAGATGATGTCATCATAGGGAGCCAGCCTACAGGTCACATGACCCTCCAGCATGTCAGCAGGTCTGATGAAGGCCTCTACAGGTGTGAGATCAGGGGTCATGGAGGGTCTCCACCCAGCTGGCTCTCTGTCACAGGTCAGAGGTCAAAGGTCACCGACCCTCTGCTTCATCCTCTAGTTATTAAATGATGACCTCTGGTTGGTTTCAGAGAAACCCTCCACCACTACTCCACCTTCATCTCTCATATGCACTGGTGCTGTGGTTCTACTGCTGTTACTGGTCCTACTGGTTCTACTGGTGAGACGACGTGTTCACAGAAAGCCTGAAGGTGAGACACAAACCAGATTTGTTTGTTACATTAATGAACTGGGTGAGTTTTTATGAGATTTTATCATTTGAACCCACTAAAGGGTTCAGCTAGAGTCCAACCCTCTTGTGTTACTAAACCACTAAATGATGCTTCTACACTAAACTGGGTTTTACCTCCAGCTGCTGGAGAAGATGGAGAGGGAGGCGTCACATACAGCGACGTTACCATATCTCAGCATCAGAGACGGAAGAACCAGCCAACAACAGGTACAAACGTCTGTGTGTGCTTAACGATCAGGTGTTTATTTATGTATTTAGGAGACGTGACTACGAGAAAACATAAACAATATAATTAATGTCTTGCTATCGCTGGTAGACATGTGGGCCCCCTAGTCTGTGTGGGGCCCTGGGCCTGTGCCCATAATGCCCATTGGATAATCTAGCCTTGTTACCGTCTGTCGTTTTGGTGACCAATGGTCTCAACAGCCTTTGAGACCATTGACAAGTTCCTCCCAAGTAGCTCTGGGCTAGGGCTGAACAATATTACAATAATGATATATATCAATCGATAGACATGTGGTGTGATAGAAAAACATGGGTCGATAAAAACTTCAATAAAAAGTTTTTTTTTCTATTATAGCCTATCGGGTAGCTTAGAGTCAATCCTACTCCCAACCAATCAAAAACACACACCCCAATTCATTCTGCATGTAAACGGGTCAGCCTAGCTAACCCAGTGGACGCTTGCGTTCCGGGAATGACTCGTCTGATAATATCACCGCCACAACGTAACACGCGTAACACCATCAAACAGTGCAGTACATACAAATAAGCTGTACTGCAGCGTTGTTATTGTCCATACCTTCAGCCATGGTGCATATCCTGTTTCAACTCCGTCTGCTTCACTCCCACCAGCGTTTGTTTACCATTTGTGTTGCTATAAGCTAACCAGAACAATGCCCGACATGAAAGGGCGCATGTCGCCACCTACTGTACTGGAGTGGAACAAACTTCATGTGAAAAGTTGGTTTTCTAATTCACATGTAAACGAGGATAAAGACTCGCAGCTTATTATGATAAGATCAACCTGGATCGACTTAGATGTTAGGGTGCATGTAACCGCACTGACTGTACCACTACATTTATATTTTGAAGACCTCCTCAATCCCACCGGCACGTCTTCCAGTGAGGAAGCAGAGTCATGGAGCTCATCGTGAGGCCTTTTGGTCATAGTAAGACATCCTACCCTCAGCTGTTCTCTCCAGATTCGACCGTGGAAAAGAAAACACTGCAGGCAGATGGTCCTTCAAGTTTTTCAGGTACTGGTTGTTAGTACAAGCTGGAGTGGCACTGGTCTCAACTGACTGATAGAGCAGGTTAAGCGGAAGGATCATCTGTATATCCGTCATCATCTCCATTGGGGAGACACCCATAGACTCATGAGGAGTGGACCTAATAGCCATCAGGACCAACGGAAGCTTCACATCCCAGTCCTTGTGGTTGGCTGAGACATACTTCTTTAAATACTGATCACAGTGCGGTTCATCCGTTCAACCTGTCCCGAAGACCGGGGTCGATAACCAATATGGAAATTGGCCTTCACTCCTAACATATACCAAAGGTATGAAGTGAGTTCCCCTGTCAGAACACGCATGGGGAGTCGAACCTGGAGAAGATGTGATTTAGCAAAAGAATGGCTGTGGTTTGCGCCGTGTCGTTAGGTGTTGGTAAACATTCAAGCCACGTGGTGAATGCACAGGTCACCATCAGGAAGTACTTATTACCTCTGCTGGACTTGGTCAGGGGGCCCACCCAATCGAATTGCAGGTCAGACCACGCTGAAGCCGGTTACCTGCTCTGAAGAGGAGCTCTGTGGATGGGATTCAAGGGCTGAAATTGGCAGCAATCCAAACAGGTCTGGATGTAGTCTGAGATGTCTCTTCGCATTCCCGGCCAGTAAGCAACCTGGCTTAGGGCTCCGAACGTGGCCTTGACACCTTTGTGTCCACCCCAGCTATAATGGTGCCTATGTCTGAGATGCTGGCATTCACTTATAGTTTTTTTACAATCGCTTTGACAGTTTTGTCAAAACATTGAACACGTTTCCTAAACTCTTAACGCACCATCACACCTAAAACACACAACTGGCTAAACGGTTAAGTCCATGCTCAAAACACACATTGTAGCCTAAACCCCCAGACTAATGTCCAAAATTCAATCATATGAACTACAACAGTACACTGTGTCTAGCAAAACACTGCAAAATGTTACAAAATCAAATAATTATACATAACAGTAACACATGTTCCCTTCCAACAGGAACATTTAATCAATCATATTCATAACCAAATAAAAAAACACCATCACCAGCTGAAATAACAGAAACGTCGTTATGTGTCAGGTCTGCTCTTATATTTGAAGCTTATGTACTTTTTGTTTGTTGGGTTTACTGTAGTACGTAAATGCATGCATGTCGTTACTTTTGCTGCAGAAATTCAATACAAAAAAGTGACTGACCATCTCAGATAGGGATGTAAGAAAATATCGATACGGCACTAAATCGTGATATTTTTTCCTGCAATATTATCTTGATTTTCAAAAGCCGTGTATTGAATTTTTGGAAGAATTTACATGCAAACATTTGTGTATTTTCTTTTCTTTTGGTACAATGCAAATGCTGACCACTAGTTGGCAGCAGTGTTGCTGCCTTCACTCTGACGGAAGCAGTGCTGTACTTTATTTTATTTGCACTTATATTTTCAGTTTAGGGTTAGGGTTAGGGTGGGGGGAAATCTTCAAGCACTTTAAAGGAAAAGTTCGCTTTTTTAGACATTACGTTTTATGTGTTCCTTCACCCACCCAGTGCTCTGTAAACTTTGACCCATTTCACACACACCCCCCTGCTCAGAGATTTTCAGGGGAGAAGTGATTCAGAAAGGTAGTTCTGGCTAGTTTCGGGGGCGCTTTATCTGCGCCGTTTAGCCTCACAAAAGGATTAGCCTCTGAAAGCATGGCTAATTTGCATCTCACAAACAAAGAGAAAAAATTTACAACGTCACATTACAACGGGACTAGTTTTTGTCATTCGTATCCCTGCGCCGCTCACCGCAGCAGCTATAGAACGGCGTCACGTGACTCGCGTCTGGCTGCTAATCCTAGCTGTATGAGTGAAACAACAACTTCTAAATTCACTTAAAAGTAGTTTTTCTTAAATATATCGAGCCATGGTGCGTACCTGCAGGTTCCCGGGTTGTAACAATAAGGATGTTACAGGATCACCTTTTCGGTTTGACACTTTTCCTGCTAAGGACGTTTCTCTAAGGCATCAGTGGCTTTTAGCAATCGGCTACTCCAAGGATACTCGGCTGGAACGAGTCAAAACCTTTCGTTTGTGCAGTGCACACTTCAAAGAGGATGATTACATCAGGAAAAAGTTCGGGAAAAGTGAAAGACTGTTTTTGAAGAGTTCGGCCGTACCAGAAATCTGGGTAAGTTTTGTTTTTAAAAAATGATTTACTCCGCTATGTCTGCCGTATTCATGCAATCATCTTCGCATTTTAGCGCATTATTTATGCAATCATCTTTACACCGATGGTTGATCATAGACTGCAGTAGCTTTGTCAACAATCTGTGTTGATGTGTGTGTTTTGTGTAGCAAATGCAGTTCTTCATCCGTGTACTCTGGCTCATAAAGATATCCTAGTAGTAAAACAAGTTTCTTCTTCATCTGATATAGTGTTAAAATGAAATTCGTCATCAGATGAGACGGAGTCTGACATGTTTTCAGCATTCGGCAGTGAAACAGCTGACATACGAAGCGCTGTTTAATATCCGCGGTGAGCGGCGCAGGGATACGAATGACAAAAAATAGTCCCGTTGTAATGTGACGTTGTAAATTTTTTCTCTTTGTTTGTGAGATGTAAATTTGCCATGCTTTCAGAGGCTAATCCTTTTGTGAGGCTAAACGGCGCAGATAAAGCGCTCCCGAAACTAGCCAGAACTACCTTTCTGAATCACTTCTCCCCTGAAAATCTCTGAGCAGGGGTGTGTGTGAAATGGGTCAAAGTTTACAGAGCACTGGGTGGGTGAAGGAACACATAAAACTTAATGTCTAAAAAAGCGAACTTTTCCTTTAATTTTTGTGCATGTTAAGTGTTGCATTTTGTGGTGCAGAGAGCACTTTTTTGATTTGTATTTAGAATCAGAAACTACTGTTTACATATTTTTTCATGTTAAAAGACTGAATATTTAATAGAAATATTTTGTTTGATTCTACAGAGACTACCTTTTTTGTTTATTTTGAAACTACTTCTGATCATGCAGATGTTAATTACTCCATTTATTTTTTACTTAAAGAGCAATGGGTTTTGTTTCCACCACTGAAATGTAAAACCCTCTGTTATGGTTCAGATGCCTCATGTTGAACATGTTACGTATCAGTTTGGACTGTTTGAATTTTCCTACAATAAATTCAGTCTAAAAAATCACTAATATCGTCTGGCTGAATGTATCGTGATATATCGCATCGTCTCCCCTGTATTGTGATACGTATCGTATCGCCAGAATTTTCCCAATACACATCCCTAATCTCAGAGTAGCTTTATGTAATGTACAGACAGAACTGCTGTAGTACAGACTATATTTGCAAAAGATTACAGTATTACTGTGGATGTTGATAATGGCTAGTTCCTGTTATTCATTCAAGAGCCTTCCTCTGGCCCCTGAGGGAGGTAGACGTTGAATCCTTAGAGCAGGGGTGTCAAACTCATTGTAGCCTACGGGCCACATTGAGGAAAATCTAGTCCCAAGTGGGCCGGGTCGGTAAATTAAAAACAACTTCAGATAGTTTTCTTTGTTTTAATACAATCAGTATAAAACAAAGCTGGAGCCTGAGGACAGTGTATCCAAAATAGTACAAGTATAACATCACTATTAATAAAACACCTGAAGTTTACTTGAAAATTTGAAAAACAAAAAAAAAACCCAAAAAACACTCCTTAGTGATTCAAAGAGCTTACAGATCACATGGCTAGATCAGTTTCATGCAGCACTTAAAGTATATTTGACTCCTGATACCTGACATCTTTTAACTTTCACCAGCACATCAGTATCAGAAGTCACATCCTGAGTGGCAGCCAGCTTCAGGTGGAGCCTGAGGACAGTGTGTCTCAAACAGTTCAACCACAACATCACTATTAATCATAAAACACCTGAAATATATTTGAAAATTTGAAATACAAAAAAATAAAATTCCTCAGTGATTCAAAGAACTAGATCACATGGCTATATCAGAGAGTTTCATGCAGCACTTTAAGTTTATTTGACATCTTTTAGCTTTCACCAGAGCATCAATATCAGGAGTCACATCCTGAGTGGCAGCCAACTTCATGATGTGATTCAAGTTCTTGTGTGTGAGCCTCGAGCGCAGCTTTGTTTTATTTATACTCATTACAGAGAAAACTTGCTCACAAAGATAAGTGGTTCCAAACATGCTCAAATGTTTTGCAGCAAGAGCTGTCAAGTTGGGGTAACCAGGTAAAAGGTGTTTATAAAATGTGTCCAGGCCAGCAGTGGCAAATTTGCCCTTCAAATCCGAGTCACACTGCAGGTCTATTATTTCAAGTTGGATGCTGGCGGGGAGATCAGAGGGATTCACGGTGAATGGGGAGCAAAAAATACGGAAGTCCTTCTCAAGTTCACCAAAAATCTGAAAGCGTAGCTCAAACTCCCTCAGCAGTCCCGTTATTTTATCTTTGAACCGCTTCTTGTCGGCTACATGTTGGAACGCACACACTTTTTTCAGACAGGGGAAGTGAGCTGCGTCACTAACAGCGAGTTGCGTCTCCCACAAAGACAGCTTTAACTTGAAAGAACGTATGCAGCCGTAATACTGCGTGACAACTTTGTTGCGGCCTTGCAGCTGTTTGTTCAAGTTACTAAGCTGCTCTGTAACATCCACCATAAATGCAAGGTCCTGCACCCATTCTGCGCAACGAAATTCTAACACTGGTTTGCCTTTTTCTTCCATGAACTGTTCAATTTCTTCTCGTAAATTATAGAAACGCCTCAGCACGGCACCTCGGCTCAACCACCTTACCTCAGTGTGGTATGGCAGGCTATAGATGTGGTCGTTCTCTCTGAGAAGGCTGTCAAACTGACGGTGATTCAGGCTTCTGGATCGGATGAAATTAACGGTTTGGGTGACCACTTTCATGACGTTATCCATCTTTAATGACTTGCAACACAAACTCTCCTGGTGCAAAATACAGAGAAAAGTCCAAAAATCACCTCCTCCATTTGCAGATTGCACTTTCTCTCTGAACTTTGTCACAACACCTGCTTTTCTCCCAGTCATTGAGGGCGCACCATCTGCAGCGAGGCTTACAGCGCGGGACCATTGCACTCCGACCCTGTGAAAATATCAGCTGCTGTTGTTGTATCCGTCATGGGCACCAGCTCGACAAACTCCTCGGTGACGGTCAACGTGTCATCAACTCCGCGGATGAAAATCGCCAGTTGAGCAACATCTGTAATGTCCGTGCTTTCATCAATAGCAACTGAAAAAGCAATAAAGGACTTTACTTTTTCCCTCGATTGGCTGTCCAAATCTGCTGAAATATTGGAAATCCTGTCTGCAATTGTATTGGGAACAGCAGTTTTTTTAATTGAAAAATTAGAGTTTATTTTCACTCTACATTGTTTATCAAAGTTTACACAATCATCTCGCGGGCCGGATTTAACCTGTTTGCAGGCCGGGTCCGGCCCGCGGGCCGTATGATTGACACCCCTGCCTTAGAGGGACAAAATTTAGTTACATACTGTATTAGAGACGGGCGCCATGCAGTCACTCTACAGTAATACAGAAAATGATGAGAGTATTTACACTTTGCTGTAGGAGAAGCAATATCCTCCCTGTTGGTTTCTCTGAAAATACAGACAATAGATGCCACTGTGTCCCGGCTGAGATTTGGCTGTACTCGTTCTCCATCCTCTCAGTATGATAGCCCGTGGTTTATGACATGGTCAATGATAGTAGCTCTTATTTGATCAGTTACCCTAGCTCTGCTCGTTCTTTGAGCTCCACCACGCATTCTAACCCTCTTCCTCTACCTTGCCCCACTTATCTCAGTTTTCCTGGTACTTCTCTTTCTTTCTCTCTATATTGTTCCTCCTCCACACAACATCAGCCCAAAGGGCCCTGTTGTAGAACATATGATCATGTGATTGGAGGAACCTCAACACCTGGTGTGGTTCCTAGATGGGAATCAGCTGCATACCTGCAATAAGCTGTTTCTCATTGGCAATAGAATACTGTGAAATACAGGGAATATATTTGGGTTTCAATTCACAATATGAACAGCTGTTCACTTTGACTTCAGCCCATAGAAGTTCTGTTTAGATCATGGTGTTATCTGTTCTGACATGCAGTGTGAAGGCATTTGTAAATTTGACTGTAGGATTACATTGTTGTGGTCTTGGTTGAGCTTGTGCGTAAAAGAGGTTCAAGCATTTTAAACTGGTGTTGACTGTATGCATTTTGTGTCTAAGCAACAAGAAATGTGTTAATTGTTTAGCCTACAAAGACGGATGTTGTGCTAACTGTGTTAAGAGTTTAGGAAACGTGTTAAATGTTTTGGAAAAACTGTCATAGCCATTGAAAAAACTGTAAATATATGTGGTTTCACACTTGTATAACACTTTTCTAAGTCACACACATCAAGGTGCTTTAGCTTCATCCATCCATTTGAACCAGCAACCTAGCACTTACCCAGGTGACCTCCTGACCCCATTTAAAGACTCCTCTAGAGGTTGTTTGTTCTCCAGCTGAACATCAGTCCTTTAGGTGTTTAACTCTGTCAGAAACAAGAAGCAGCGTGTGGGCGCCACCAGCCTGAACCTGGTCAGCTCTCTTTACCAGCAGCCGGGTCTTTGTGGTTGCTGCAGGTTTTTTTACACTGATGGTGAGTTTCTGCTCTGCTCTGTGGTGAATGTGTCTGCATGTGCAGATAGAGGTGAGGGGTTAGTGGCTGATGTTTCTCAGCTACAGGGACGTTTGCATGAGTTTTATTTAGTGAAGAGCTGCAGAGGTGTTCAGATGAGGGGTTGGTGGTCACCAGACGGTGCACTTCACCCTGCAGGAGCTCCTGCTTCTAACTTCATCATACTTTATTTCTGCACACACAGCCTGGATGGGGGGGCGGGTCCATGGCAGGCTAATGTGAAGCCCCTCTGAGAGGCCCATGTGGCACACCAACAAGTCATGCAATGCAAACGCTGGTTCACTGGCTGCTGTAGTGGAACTAAAGCAGTTACAGGTCTGCATCACACGCTCAAACAGAATTACTGAATAAACGAAATGAAGAGATTGAGCTAAAACCTGCAGCTTATTCCAGTCCTGCAGAGCTTTACAGGTGTTGAACATTTATTTAATCAGTGCAGCAGCAGTGGTCTCTAGGAGGAATGAAGGCCTTGTGAGTCGTACTTGGAGGAAAAACCTCAGATGCGCCTGAATCAGGAAGTAGAAGTCAGCTGGAGGAGGAAGTAGCTTCAGACGGCAGGATGTGGAGTCTTACTTCCTGATATGTGGACATCTCTCCTCTGATTGGCTAACAGCAACACGACTCTACCACTGACTCTGTTTGCTCTGCAACGTTGATGTTTTATCTCCACCAATAACACAAGCCTGGAGGAGTTCTGCTGTGTGGTGGAGTTGCTAATGCTAACGGTTAGCTTCTACTAGCCCAGACGTTCTCTGCTGTTTCCTGGACGCTAAACCAACAACAGCCTTCCCTGTCGTGAGTCAAGATGGGTGAGTCCATGAATGTTAAGTGACAGTGTGACGTAGATCTGTCAGGATTTTCTAATCCTAGAGTTTCACCTAGAGTCTATTTTCTATCAGAAGCTAAAGCAGGAGATAGGTGGAGGAGACTATTTTCATGTTCAGCCTGCAGGAAACACTCAGAGTGACCCGTTAGAATCAGAGATTAAAGCGTGGTTTCTCAGTGAACCACACCTTTAACACAAAGTCCTGTCTTCCTGCTTCTTCTTTAAACAAAGGAATTACAAAAGAAAGCTGGTCAACAATCCAAGTATTATATAGACCTGGTTGGTACTAACATGTTTTCAACTAGTATAGAAATTCAAAATAAAAGCATTTAAAAATAAATGTCAACTAAAGAAACTTTCTCCTAGCTTTGAAAGAGAGCCGGGGTAACTAAGGTGGATTCTGAGAGGACAGCAGAAAACTAAACAGCATATGCTGCAGGTGAAACTGAACACATGTAGATATGGTGCAAAAGTTCTTTTACTTCAGGAAAGCAAAGTGACCCAAACCAAGTACTGAGTACATATATGAGTATACTTTTTCATAGGTCAAACATTTCTCTCTTTAGAATGCTTGTTTTATTGAGTTCATGTAATACTCTAATGGGGGTTTCAGCAGCTGTAAGCCAGAATCATCACAGTTACAACAAGTAAAGGCTGAATGAGTATCTCATGTATTAGGTTCACATTTAAGTTGAATTACTGAAATAAATGAAGTTTTGAACCAGATTCTTAATTCATTACATTCGATCTGTTCTAGTGTCTTAGCTTGTGTCAGAAAATGACTCTCTCTCTGACCCTTGGGTAAATGATAGCATCCGTGCTCTGAGGCACCAGTGTCAAGTACTTGAACGCAGACGGAAAAAGGACAAATTACATATCCCCCTGTCTGTGTATCAGATCAGCTAGCAACAAGTACTTTGCTAATATCATCTCAACTCATTAAGAGGATTAATGCAAACTTTTCTATTCGATTCAATTCAGTTTATTTCTATAGCGCCAAATCACGACCAGAGTCGTCTCAAGGCTCTTCACAAAGTAAACATTCCAGTAGAGTTCAGGGCCTCATTTATCAACCGTACTTACGTACAGATCTGTGTGTATTTCGTGCGTGGGAACGATTTTACGCATTGTGTGGTATTTACCAATTTGTACTTGTGTGTGAAAACGTTCCTAAATATAAGAACAGCTCTGACCATGCGTAGGAACACCATCTAGTGGCAGAACAAGGGAACAGCAATTCTGACGGTCTCAGTGGTCCACGCGTGTTCCTCATCCACTAATTATTCTACCCAATAAATAATTATTTTGGTGGATTATTATTATTGGAGCTAAAACACCCGTGACCCACGGGAATCTGACATTGTAGAACGGCTGATTTTGTGTTATTTTGTAATCACAATGTTTACTCTTCCCATTTTATGATGTTTTAAATCATTTTGAATTTATTTATCTATTATGTTTTAATTTAATTTAATTATTTTGACCTTGGGAAGCGCCCCGTGGTTTTTCTTGAGATTCGCTACATAAAATATCGTTTCTTCTTATTCTTATTCTTATTATTGGAGGATTTAGCAGCAGAGTGCACTCTGGAGGGAACGGCTCTTCCGTGAGCGCAGCACTGATCCGATTCCAGTCCAGATTCTATTTTACAAGTAAAACAACCTCCAGAACCTCCTCTGCTCCCTGATCATTCACGCGTTGTCAAGTGTCCAGTGCTTTGATCTCGCTGTCAATAAAGTTTTTCTTTTTTGTCCGGGAAGAACCCAGGGAATCCCCTCCCGATCTGAGGACGTACTGTGACCAAATATGGTTAATTGAGGGCGTTTCTGTATGTAAATGACGTTAAACGGGCACGAGCTCCTGCAAGCGCACAGGTGGAATTTATCATCAGACGATTGCGGAGGAACATGCGTACGAGAGGCCACCGCATGTTTCATAAATCAGGACGTTGACTGTTCGTACACACATTCTAAATTTCATCCGTAGGAGGGAATATAGGAACTTTCTACCAACGTTTGATAAATGAGGCCCCTGGTCATTAAACCAATCAGTAAACAAGGTTCCTATATAAGAATCCAGCTGATTGACTAAAGTCACTGACTAGTGTCATTGTGTTGATACAATCCTCATACTAAGCAAGCATGTAGCGACAGTGGGAAGGAAAACTCCCTTTTAATAGGAAGAAACCTCCAGAGGATCCTGGATCAGTATGAGCAGCCATCCGCTACGGCTCACTGGGAGTTGAGAAGATGGAGCAGACGCATTGAGTTCAAATGAAGGCAACTGGACTTCTTTGGTTTCTTGAAGACGTTTCGCTTCTCATCCGAGGAGCTTTGTCAATTCTGACTGGAATATGGGAGGGTCGATCTTATAAACTGTAGCTGTCTATTGTTGCTCAACGAGCAGCATCTGCCTGTGAATGCCCCTCTTCCCTACCTTCTGATGAGTCGTTAGCATCGTTAGCCTCTATTGTTTGGGAGTCGTTGTGTTAGGGTTAGGGNCTAGCCTGGCAAGCCATCCTATATATGTGAATATATAGTCTGGCCACGAACCATTGACGGCTCTCAGTCGTGAGGCGGGATCTACGGTTGTCTTTCAAAATGTCAGCACGCAATTGGATAGCGCTAGGACCAATCAGAGTGACGAACAACATGACGTAATCACGGCGACGGAAAAGCGGGAGGCTTTAATAGCGTCTAGCTTCAATGATTTCTGTCGTTTTTGTATGAAAAACACGCGAATATCAGGTGTACTGGGACATTGCACTACTTTGTTTGATAAAAATAAGAAGCCGCTAAGTATATCAGACAGACTTACGCACGTTGGAGTCTAAATAATCCAATGTTGATGACAAAGCCGTTTCAAACGAACGTGTTTTCCGAGTTGCCGCCATGTTGCTTGGGTTCGCGGCGTTCGCGGCCGCAGCGCTGACGTCATCGGCTACTCCCGCTCTGTGATTGGCCCATGATATAGAGCGCTGTGATTGGCCCAACCAAAACTATAGCGAGTTGTGATTGGATAAACACAGCAGTGGTTTGGGCTGCGAGGTTTCCAATGAAGCGTGCCTAGACCAAACTCTGCAAAGCAAGAATTGGTCTAGTTCACTAGGCTATTGATTAGATGCAGGAGGGTGTGAACTGGACTGAAACTGTTTTGGAACTTGGTTCAAAGCTGCATTGTAGGTGCTGGAAAGGTGAAACCTGAGTCCTCCTCCTCTATTTAATGATGGTTTCTCCATTTTGACATAGATGGCTTCCTTAACTCCTCTCTCAAACCATCTATCTTCTCTGTCCAGAATGTGGACTTTGTCATCTTCAAAGGTGTGTCCTTGTCCTTCAGGTGTAGGTGGACTGCAGAGTCTCTACCTGAAGAGGTGGCTCTCCTGTGCTGTGCCATGCTCTTGTGTAGTTGTTGTTTAGTGTCCCCTATGTAAAGCTCTGGACAGTCCTCACTGCATTGGACTGCATAAACGACGCCTCTGAGCTTCTGCTTGGGTGTCTTGTCTTTAGGATGGACCAGCCTCTGTCTGAGGGGGTGTGATGGCTGCGGCCACAGCCACACATCTTAGGTAATGAAACGTCACTACATTTGGATTTTTGTTACTCTTAACTACATGGTTTACTTTAGAGAAACATTTTGTTGTTTATTTATATGCAATCCATGGTTCTGTGTTCTATTAGAAGGGTGCACATTTATATTTATTTATTTATAAACTTGTTTTTTAAGAGGATTAACCGCTGGAGATGTAGCATCTCGTTTTTGAGCGGGTCCTCTGAAAATCCAACAAATAGAAAGCAAGATAACAGAGTTAATAAAAGAAGACCATTTTAAAGCAAAACATTACCACAAATAAAAAATTACCACGGCGCGTCCCAAGCATATTTAAGCAAAAGCCAAAAATCAAAAACATTCCTGAAACTTAATAGAAAAGCACAGAGAAATGGATTGGTAAAGACAAAGTTGGTGTAAAAAATGAAATAAAATCAAAACAGGAGCAAATGGGCGTTTATACATCATCATATATATAATATACATATATATAATATATTATATACAGACGTTTTAAACGTACGAACAGATGTAAATGACCTCAGAGCCGCTGTCCTTGTATAGGGTTATATATTACTTGTATGATATGATTTAATGGTTAGCTCTTGTCTTGAGTTACCTTGGTGGCAGTCCCTCTGCTGAAGGTGGAGAAGGGGCGGAGCTTATATGAAGAAGGCTCATGCCACCTCTCAGGACTATGGAGGGGGTGAGGGCCATGTTTTGTTAGGTTGTTGTGTGTTTGTGGGCTGATCAGCCGTTACCTAAGTTCCTCCTTTGTTTCTCTTGGAGGACTCTTTGAGTTGTGTGATCTTTAGTGGAGGTTTTGGTGCGTTCACCTCTTATGGGCCAAGAGTCTGATTGATTTTTGTGAATTGATCCACAACGTTTCTGTTAGATCAACATTACATTGTCTGGTGGACTACAACCTGTGCCTGACTGTCTTTGACTGCTTGTTGATGTTTTCAGCCTAAAAACAAAAATCTCTAAAATAAAGGTGTGTACGATTTTCTGACTTTTCTCAACAGCTGCTGAAAGGGTTAGGGTTAGGGTTAGAAAGAGCTGCAACCAGCTTAAAGTTAGGAGTTAGGGTTAGGGTTAGAAAGAGCTGCAACCAGCTTAAAGTTAGGAATTAGGGTTAGGGTTAGAAAGAGCTGCAACCAGCTTAAAGTTAGGAATTAGGGTTAGGGTTAGGGTTAGGGTTAGAAAGAGCTGCAACCAGCTTAAAGTTAGGAATTAGGGCGTTTTTCCAAATGCATTCTCAGAAAAAAATCTAAACCAAATCTTGTTTTTTTAAATAATCATGTGATAAAAAAACAAATTAAATGGGAAAATAACTAAATAAATTTATACTGATGGGGTCCAGCGTGACTGGTTTGTTCCCCTGAAGCAGAAGTGAACCACTCTGTGGTTTCACACAAACAGCCAGCAGGTCTGGTTCATATTTAGGAGCAGCAGAAGAACATTGAGGTGTTAAAACCAGCTGACGTCAACAAACTCTTCATAAAACCACAAATACTTGTTTTATCTGGCTTCTGCTTTTGATTGTGTTCCAGAAGCTGACCCAGCTGCTGTCTGCTCTGCTGTGAGGACAGAAGATGTCAGTTATGGACAGATCTTCATCAGAGGGAACAGGAGCAGAGGTAGAGCTTCTCCTAAGCAGGAACAGTTAGATCCATCCAGGAGGTCCATGCAGGAGGAGCTGGTCCAGTAGCTGCAGAACCTCCAACCCATCAGCTCTCCTGCCCTTCTGATGATAAAACCATAAACTTAATGGTAACACTTTAGAGTAATGGTCCCAAAATCAGCTCACCTAACTAGTGATGAACCAATCAGGATCTAATGACTACCACAGCTTCACACCCAGCCCCAGATTTATTAGCTGATGATTCCTGAATCATTACTTAATGTTTGTCAGTCATTAATACCACATCAGGAACTAATTGGTATTGAACCAGTACTTACTGGTAAAAACACCCACCAGTCTTATTCAGGGACTAATGGGTAGTGGTCTAAAGAACAGAGGAGGAACGAATCATTACTCAGTACCTAACCATCAACTACCAGTTATTAGTATCCAATCTTGACAAATAAATTATTTCTTAAAAATAAAATACAAAAATTAATCAACCATTTTTTTTAAATTATAGCTTTATGAACATAGCTGTCTAATGTCTAAAACTACTCAGGATAGAACTGCAGAACACACACACACACACACACACACACACACACACACACACACACACACACACACACACACACGTGTCATGAAGTCCAACAGGACCATTTCTGTGGGTTTTTGTCAGCCAGTGAGCCCGGTGTACTGTGGCAAGATGTTTAGGAGGATTTAGGGTCAGTGGTGGAAGAGAGGTGCCGGTGCCCACTCCAGGTCGGTAGGTGGCGGTAATGCAGCTCATGTTGTTGCCATAAAAACCCTAATAGAAGAAGGAGAATTTGAAAGACACCTTCTGCTCCCCCGCTGCTCCTCCTCACATCACAGCTCAATCTCTCTGCTTTGGCCGATCGTTTCTCCCTCTGGCTTGTCTCTGCTCTCTGAGACGTGCACCAGGCTCATAACTTTATGGTTTTTGTCCATAAGTATGATTATAAATATTTAAAGTTTCCTCTGTGTCAGAGCCGCATTAGAATCCATATTTGTCTCTGGATTAAGCTAACAGGACTCCCTTTGCTGACGTCATGTTGGTTTGGCAGAAAAAAAAATTTTCTCACAAAAAGACTCTAAAAGCCTGCTACATGCTGGGGTCAAGCTGGCCAAACAGCCACAAGACCCTTAGAATCATTGCATAAGAAAGCTTTGAAAATCATGGATAAAAAGTCAATGCAATATCTTCATCGTGGAATTGTGGAGAAACACCGTCTCCTTAGCTTTGAAAATTACAACTTGTTTTCTAACCTCTGTGCTGTTTAAAAGATTCTGAATGGCTTGGCTCCACCCCCATGGCGCACGTTTATCAAACTCCGCTCTGAGGAAACTCTAAAACTCACAAGGACTTCATCTCCATGCAACCTTCTTTCGCTCTGCATTTATACAATATGCCCTCTCTGTGAAGGCTGCTGGTCAGTGGAATGTTCTACCTGAGGCCATTAAGACCCGTAGCTCGAGTGGCAGTTTTAAGAATCAACTTACAAATTCCCAGAATTGTAAGCACTGAGGTCTTAAATATTTTAATATATGCTTGTGTGTGTCTTCTGGATTTTTTATCCATCAATATATTTGAAATGTTGTCTTTTATTGTGGCGTGTGGGACTGTAGATGCAAATTAGCTTCAAGCTAAATCTGATGCAGTGCATCAAATGGTAACATTTATGCTCAGTATTGTACATGGTCCTCGAATAAACTTGATGAATGAATGAATTGATGTATGTGTAATTTTTTATTTAGAATGAGTTTCTATTATGTTTCTCTAAACATTTGTTCATGGGAGGCTCTAACTTGCAATTTGCTCTTTAAAGCAACGCCCTCTAGAGGCTTGCTGCGTAACGTTACTGTCATAACATTAAATCTCTCTCTGGGGCATAAGAGGCATGTTTACATTCCTAATGTCAGGCAAAACAACGAAAACAAACTTTTCCACCTCCACACATTGAATAAATAGTTTTATCAGGACTGTATAACAACTTTATGCCCGACCAAACACAATAACCCTGGTGAAATCATTTATTACTTACCTAGCCATTAGCAGCACGGCTAGGTCAGAGTCCGTAGTTCATGCTGTTCTTTCTAAAAGAGCTCTCCAGCGAGGAAAAGACGGCCCAATAATAACTCTGGTCTTTGCTCTTGCTCTATCACGTTCTACTTTTCTTTTCCTAGATTCCTCTGATAAGGGATTTCTAGCTTTCTTTGGTGGATCTGCCACCGCTAAACAGCGGGTCTATGTTATGCTACTAAGGCAAGCCAAAGGGGTCAAAAAGCACACATTCTAAACGCGCGTTTTGGTGGATATAACGCGCATTTAGAATGCTCGCTTTTTTTACCTCTTTGGCTTGCCATATTTTGCTGTAAGGCAACACGCAGTCAGTACTTCCGGTGGCGGGTCGCAAGTAAAAAACTGTTTAGTGCGGTAAACAGACGTGGGATCCCCCAACACCATAAAAGTTCCAAAAATGAACATAACAGATGATAGTATGTCACCAAAGGTTTACAGAAAACATTTTTTTAAAGGTGTAAAAGTTACAGAATGTGGCTTTAAGCACTGATTTGTTCCTCAGTAGGTACTTGAGAGGAGGCTTCACTTTACTATAGGGGCCACAAAAGTAGTAGGTAATNCCGCTTCACCGCTGACTACAGCGTAGAGACACGGGTCCGACGCAAATCCTGCTATCCTGCCATGGAGAGGGCACGAAAAGCGGGGTTCCAAGCTTTCTTGATGTATCCGGCGACGATAAAAGTATCCAAGGGTCATAATCACAAATACTTTGAGGATCCAGCAAAGTTAGAAGCGTTCCTCCAAAGCCAGGAGGAAAAAGATCTTACAGCCTGGTCCGCTGAAAATAACGCAATGGATGGTGCGACAGACTCGACGGTGGATGGGTGAAGAGTATGAGAGGTTCAGTTATTCCAATCCCTCCTTTCTTCATTTTATTTTGTAATTCATGGATAGATATAATCCTAATAATCGGCTCTCGGGTGACACGAACAATGTTTTGGTTTTGCTATGGTCATGTGATTACATCAACAACGCTGCTGATTGGGTGAATTTGTCACATGACCATGAGACTCTCCCAGTAAGAAGTGGAGAAGGGATTGACAGTGTTGAGTTGCATTAAATAGATGGGAATTTTGTTTAAAGGGAACTACGAGGGATATCTTTGTTCTTAGGCAGGATTTATAGGAGAAAATGAATATGTTTGATCAACAATAATCACAGACTATTGGGATTTAGGTTTGGTGTGTTTTTTATTATGTCCATGTGTTTTGTGGTTGTGTTTATTGTTGTCTGAACCTAGTTATATGGTAAATCAATGCAGTAACTCTATGATGTTACAATTAAAAAATGTAAGCATTATATACAGTAAGATATTAATAAATTAGGATGCTTAACTTTGGTAATTTGCCCATAAAGGGATTGAAGGTGGCACATTTAAATATATGTAGTCTCAGGAATAAACTACCTGATATCTCAAATATATTATTAGAAGGAAATATACATATTCTTGCAGTATCAGAGACTCATCTGGATTCAACATTTGAAGATTGTGCACTGAATATCCAAGCGTATAGGATATATAGGAAGGACAGAGATTCCATTCCATTCCATTCCATTTATATTTGTAGAGCACACTTATACACAGCCGAGGCCGACCAAAGTGCTGTACAGTAAAAACAACAGGCATACACAAAAACCAAACATACAATACAGGAAATGGTGAGTAGTCCGATGACCACTACCAAATCAACAATAAAAAAGTAAAAACATAATAAAAGGCAAACTAGGCCGAATTAAAAGCCAGCGAATAGAAATAAGCCTTCAGGCGTGCCTTAAAAACAGGGAGAGAGGGGGCCATTCTCACTGCCAAAGGGAGTTGGTTCCAGAGACGAGGCGCACAGATTGAGAACGCACGTGCTCCTCGTGTCCTCACCCGAACACTTGGGACCTGTATCAGGCGGTGGTCTGCTGACCGAAGGGTTCGACCAGGTATGTAGGGCTGAACTAGCTGAGTCAAGTACACTGGCGCATAAAGATAAAGTGATTTAAAAACAAGAAGTAAAATTTTAAACTGGATGCGGTAGCGCACCGGGAGCCAGTGCAACTGGGCCAGAACAGGAGTAATGTGCTCCCTCCTTCTGGTGTCCGTCAAAAGGCGGGCCGCCGCATTCTGCACCAGCTGTAGGCGCGCAACTGAGGAAGATGTGGATCCATAAAAAAGGGAATTCGCATAATCCAAGCGCGAGATTACAAATTCATGGATCACTGTGTGCAAGTTGCGTCTAGTCAGGATGGACTTCATCTTAGATATTCGGCGAAGCTGAAAAATGATGGAAAAGTAATAATAATAATGGTTAAGTACCTCCTCTGTTCTTTAGATCACTACCCATTAGTCCCTGAATAGGACTGGTGGGTGTTTTTACCAGTAAGTGCTGGTTAAATTAGTTCCTGAGTCATTTATTAATGAGTCATTAGTTCCTGATTCAGTGACTGACAAACATTAAGTAATGATTCAGGAATCATCATCTAATAAATCTGGGGCTGGGTGTGAAGCTGTGGTAGTCATTAGTTACTCAGTAGGTGAGCTGATATGAGACCATTATTCTACAGTGTTACCAGAAACTCCTCCTGAGATCTTTACAGCATTTATTCAATCTTTGATTTCTGCTGTTTTCATGTTTGAACTTTGTGTTTTCAGAGATTCCACCAGAACCAGAAGTCTTCTACTCCTCACTGAGACGAGTCCACCAGTCTGACCAGTGAGCTCCAGCTGCTGGTCTCTAACTGGTTCCAGATGTCGGGAATTATATTTTTTACCTGTTGTGCCTTTAATTTTAGAACTTAGAATCCAGTTAATCAAATATGCTAATCACTTTTCTTTCCAGGTTTATTGATACACATATGATTCATGTACTCTTTATTGATCTGCATTTAACCATGATTTATGCATGTTTACATCAAGCTGTGAGTTCGAGCTAAAGCAAGAAGGTTTTAATCTCATGTGAAGGTCTGGTTCTGGTGTCATAAAACTGTGCAAAAGGAGGTGAGAACACTCTGACCTAGGGACGGATAAGACAGGAGAAAGTTTAGACCAGATGGCCTCATTCCTGGAGCCAGAGATCATAAATATGTCGGTTACCAAGGGATACGAAAGTTAGGATCTTGAAGGGAGGTACCAGGCGGAACCAGGTTCTGCAGAAGGAATAAAATCTGTGTGCATGCTGTGAACTTCAGATTCGCCATTATACGATGGGAGATGGACAGAATCTCCCCGACTGTACATCGGGTTACAATAAAAGATGATTGAGTGAAATAAAGAGTGTACGTTGATTGCAACGAGGCGGTATTTTATGGCTCGTTCTTTGTCCGGTCAGAAGATTTTAACGAACTGGGAGTGTGGAAAAACAGCGAGAAGTCAAATGCTGAAACAGCTCGGAGGAGAGAAGAAGGCCAGAACCCTCATCACACGGGCCTGAGAGAAGTGACGTCAGACGAGCTGCTGGAACATCATATTCTTTGACCAAAATACATCAGAGGACAGAAAGAGACAGAAACACCACTTTTTCCACAACAATTTGGAGGGGGCACCCGTGGAATCTTCTGACCAGGCGACGATTATTTGGACACTGGACATTGGGAAACCAAGCTGTCCTGTCATCAAACCGCCGACCATTGGGCGATGACGAGGCTGTGACAAAGATAAGACGGACATCCGCGGACTTCATTACTGGTAAGCAGGACCTGTTTAGTCGAACTCTGCATATTGGGGATAATTAAATTATTTGTTCGTCGGACATTTGCCGTAGTCTCGGCTGTCAATTTGTGTGTTTTAAAATTCGAGCCATTGTTTTGTCGGACACTTCGAAGACGGACCGACGGGTCCAGACGCGTTCGTGTTGTTTGCTCTGGACGTGACGTTCCCACTGCGAGGCCGCCGGGCAGACGCAGACAGTCGGGTTTGAATTTCCCGGGGACCTAGGGGCGCCCCTTTAAAGAACCGAAACGTGTGTTCCGCTTTCAGGACTGGCGATACAACAGCTGTAGTCGGCGGGCTACAGGTGGGCATTAGGCCAAAGCTGGGTCTGGTAACCCCGTGGAGTAGAAGCGCCACGAATTCACCTGGATTGGCCGAAGTTAATATAATGGTTTAACTGTCAATTCTTAATTAGGGCATTGTATGGACTCTTAATTAAGGGGTAGTGGCATTAGGCCAGAGGAAATAGTGAAGAAAGGCAGTAGACTCCCTCCTACTGCCTAGCGCATGAGTTGAGGTGTGTGTGGCTACGTGGATAAATGATTAGTTGTTTGTTGTCTTGGTGTGATTTTCGGTGTGCATGCAGTATCTTTGTCAGATCCGTTTGCGTTTCATTTGTGTGCTTGGAACCTGTGTGTGTGCTGTTGCTCAGTGGGCGTTGACCATGATGGAGGAGGCCTGCAAGTGTGTGTGTGCTGGAGGTGTGGCTGAGGTTCTGGTTCCGAGCCGTGTGGGCTCAGGGTCTGTGTGGACAATGCTGCTGTGGTGTCGGTCTGGAGGAGTGACTGTTCGTGTGTGTTTGCTTGAGCGGCAGCGATTGAAAGCCGAACTGAACATTTTAGGAGAAAAAAGAAGAGGCCTAATCTACAGAGGCTGTGTGAGCCTGGAATTAAAGCTGATATAACGTCCCTATATAGGAAAAGCTTAATTTGGCCCCAAATTTACGTTTTGTGCTATGTAAATTGAAATATAAATAACCACACGTGAAGATTGATAAGTTAAATGGCAAACTTATCAACGGAAAATTAACAAAAAACCCTTAATTCGGCATAGTGAACAGCACAAACGCATAATGATAATTACTTAATTAGGCAAATAGCTACTAAAATGACACATAAATATATGAATAGATAAAGAAAGGTGAAAAATTAATGATTACAAGAACATTCAGAACAAATAAATTAAGTTAATCTGGAGCGGAGCAAAATCAGTTGGAAAATTAAAATTAACATTATAAAATAGCAGAATAAAGGAGTGTTTGCAAATTAGTTAAACTTTGGAAAGTTAAATGGTTAATATAAAATGATGCAGGAGACCGGTAATTCTAATCCTACAGTTGAACAATACAGAAACAGATAATTCGAAAAGATAATCTAGAGTCACACTGTCTGCGTTGTAAGGAATTCATTTGCAAATTAGGCTGATAAAATACATATTTGGTCTATAACAGAAGGTTAATTGCAGTAGTTGATTAGAAATATCTATTTGACTAATGTTAGATGTTAATTTCTCTGAAGGACATAAAACTGTGTCTGCTTCCATCATAATTAGGATAATATATAAAAGATTACACACAGGGTGGTTCAATGATTGCTGGAGGTCATGTGATGGCGCTGAGACTTATATGTAATCTCTCATGGCAAAGTTAAAGGTCTGTTAATTGGTGAACAACTGAAGTACACTTTCTAATGAACTTCCTTGAATTTGGTTTCCATTTCTAAATAAGGCCAAGTAAAGTGAATAATGAGTTCCTATTATGCATGGATTTAATCTAAACATCAGGAGTAAAGGTTTTGCTGAATGAACAAAGGATTTTTAGCTGCATGTTTCTAAGTTGGATGATTTAATTTCTTGATTAGTGCATAATCTGTGGCCCTGTGGTGTTGGTGCTCCAGACTGGGGTGATGATGCTGGCTGGTTTGACTGTTCCTCTGGACTCTGTCATTTCTATTTAATCAGATATTAAATATAGGGTGATATTTTTATTGATCATGGAGTGAGCTACTTTGTTTCACTGGGTGAAGGCCTGGGGGTCATAGCATGGAGCCCTGCACATGAACTTTGCTGCAAAAGTCAAAAGGCTGCTTCAGCTGAGGCTGAAAGGGGGTCTGCCACCACCCCTATGAAACACATCATGAACTGTGAACTGAACGCAAACCAACAACAAAGTTGGACAAACTGTGAAAGAAGTCGCTGCTATGGACTCAAAACACATAACAACTGGAGGCCAGGCTCCTGAGAGCGAGGAGGCACATGCAAAGAACTGTGACCTTTGGCTGGGGTCATCAACAACTTGAAAACAGGGAACTTTACAATCTACTCCATGTGACGGCTCTTGGGTTTGACCCTAGTGGTGGAAAGTGCTCACTGCATGTAAGCTTAGGGACTGAGTCAGTTGACTGACTGCTGCTGGTTGAGAGACATGACAGAGTCTGAGTGGGCGTTGGCCTGCTGGTGTTGATGTTTCAGGGGGGAGTGCTTTCAGAGTGGGGCTGCAGATTTACAAATTTATCCAGGACTGATTGATTAGTGAACTATTAAATGGTTAAATTGCAAAACATTTGGTTAATCTGAGGAAGATTTGAATTTTATTAGTCCTGACAGACGGGAAACATATTACTAAATCCTAAATTAAAGGTGTATTAACAGAGGAATTCATAAAATTAAGCATTTTAGAGTTCGAGACCAAAATCTATGAAATTCATAATCCCAAAACTAAACGATTTGTCTAAATTTTAATGTAAATTTATCTAAAACTTATTTTTGCTTTGGAGTGAGAGTTCCATTTGGTCTGTGCGACGTCCTTGGTGCCAGTCGTTGTTTAACAGCTCTGTACCAAAACATCGAGCCTAACATATAACAAACAGGACTAAATTAAACAAGCTGCTAATCCTTAAAGCAGGACAAACTGTGCTCAAATAATACAATTCACTTAGAGAGAAAACAAAACACTCAACTTCACTTATGGACTTTAAATTATCTGATGCAATACAAAAACATGACAGTGTGACTTATACAATTTGAAGTGAAATCATATAATCTAAAATGGGCCTTGGAATGTTTGTGCGTGTGAGGGGGAGTCAGTGAACTTTGACATGTGGATGGTTTTATGGCGTTGTGTGGTGAACTGGAGCTTATCTGTCTGTGGCTGGATGTGGTGTGGAATGTTTGAAGGTCTTGTAGAAGATTTATGTGGTTTATTCGGACACAGGTGATAGAAATTTTAAATTCCAAAATTTACTAATTCGTTTTTTGAGTTTTCTGGAACAGAACTACGGATGGTTCTGTTTCAGAAAAAAGGGGGAGGTGTAAAGGGAGTAAAATAAATAAGGAGGCGTGAAGGGGGGCGAAAGAACCTAGCGCGATAATTATTCCCTATAACATGCAGAGGAAGACTATCTCAGGTTTCAGCCCCAGTATGACAGTAATGGACAAGGGACTGACTGCTAGACTGGTTCCAGAACTTGTGACAAAGCACAGAGTTTAAATGACAAACAACAAGACTCTGACAGACGTGAGCTGAGGTTTGATCAACCAATGACTTGGACTGACTGGACTCATGACTTAAGACTGAACAACAAGCACTGAAAGCCTTGGTCAAAGTGCTCACGACGGTTGTTGCTCCGGCTGGAGCATCATCAGGATCATCTCATCAGGGTCATCTTCATCAACGTCGTCGGACAACATCAACTGGGCGTGGCGACAGGTCATCAAAAGAAAGCAGCACAGCAAAGTGGTCATTCGGACCACCTACGCGGTGAGGGGTCATCGGAAGGAGACGCGTGGTGCAACCGGTGCCACAGGAGTCGACGCTCGCCAGCTCAGGAGACAGACCGAGGTCTCAAGGAGCTGCAACAAGGATCGGGAGGTGTTGAAAGGAGGTGTGTTGATTTCTGGTGGAAAACGGCCGTTTCCCCCAGTCAGCTCACCTCGAAGATTGTGTGTGAAAGGGGGTAACCTGGTTTTGAGGAGGCTAGCGGCTGTTAGCTCCGGCCAGGTTGCTCTGAAGTCAGGTGATTTTCAGAGGCTTTGAACTGTCTCTGGTCACCTAAAATAAAATAAAATAAAATAAAAAAAGGAGAAGAGAAGAAAAGAACATTGCGAAGAGACATTCGTGCTTTCACCGGAAGAATGTGAAAGAGATTCGTGATTTTGTCGGAAGACCTGCGTGTTCTTTTTGCCGGAAGATCTACAATAACATCACTACTGGACTCAACTAATGACCAGCCTTTGATTAATATTTGATTTTAATAATTCAGGATTTGATTTGGAATAAATATAAGGGATCTTTGAAAGAAAAAATACATTCTAATAAATAAAAAAAACAAGGATAAAATTAAGGTTAAAGGTAAAGGTAAAATAATATTGATTAAGATTAAGGCTTAAAGGCCCAGGCTGGCTGTTTTTTCAATCTGCTTTAACTTTTCCTTCCTGAACAGGTTTTTCTAAACAATGGACTCTAAAAATTGCATTTGATCAGTTTGCTTGGCTTGTGCATGATTCTGTTGACATTTCTGATTACACTGATCCTGTGGAGATTGTCCCTGAAACATTGATAAGGTTAAACATAATTCATAATTTGGTGAGTAATTGATATTGATATTTGGTAAATTGAGCTAAGAGTTAAAATACTGGGACAAAGAACATCATTTTAAAGAAAATAACATCATTTTAAAAGGGAAAAGTTTCATCATCAATTTCAACATGTATCCTTTTGGTCGTCCAGGAGGGGCAGACAGGCCCCCAAGGTTGAATACCTGGAAGGTTCTGATTCCATTGGGCCTTTCCATGATTTTAATTTACAATGTGATTGCTTTCATGACTGGTGTTTTTCCATTTTCCAGAGATGCCCACCGTTCTGACATGTTGCCTTCTGATCGTTTAGCCGCTAAGTTTGATAATCTACCAATTACATCAGCTGTGATTTCATCTAAGGGGGACTCCTTTAAAGCATTCCAGGAGGGCGTACGTAGGCTGTGTGAGCAGTCCCGTGAGGTATTTGCAGGTGTGAAGGAGGAATTAGCGGTCACATCCCAGATGGCCTCTGAAAATCGCAAGGCCATAAATAAGATCCTAGCTGAAAGAAGTGGTTCTGATCCAGATGAGCCACTCCAGGCCGCTCAGCGACCTGTGACCTAGAAGACCTCGAGTCTCTGTTAGAACTATGCACGAGCAATCCGGGATCAGTAATCAGTAATGCTTTGGCGACGTTTGGGCATGTTTGGAAAATGGACAAGGTTCTTTCAATTAATGTTTAGGTCTATTAATGGTTGTTTTTGAATTCTAATCAAGGGTGGTTGTTTTGCATTCCCGGAGTCCGAGGTCTGGTAAATGAAATGTTTTTTTAGGTTTTCAGCAGGAAGAGCTGATACATCTTGGTGCCTCTGGGTCAAATGAAGGGTCAGACTTTAAGTTGAGGGACAGCTACATCAGATAAGATTTGTTGGACTCTGGGTTTTCAGAGTCCAAGAGTGGGTGTGTCGGGAATTATATTTTTTACCTATTGTGTCTTTAATTTTAGAACTTAGAATCCAGTGAATCAAATATATTAATCACTTTTCTTTCCAGGGTTGATTGATACACACATGATTCTTGTACTCTCTATTGATCTGCATTTAACCATGATTTATGCATGTTTACATCAAGCTGTGAGTTCGAGCTAAAGCAAGAAGGTTTTAATCTCATGTGAAGGTCTGGTTCTGGTGTCATAAAACTGTGCAAAGGAGGTGAGAACACTCTGACCTAGGGACAGATAAGACAGGAGAAAGTTTAGACCAGATGGCTTCATTCCTGGAGCCAGAGATCATAAATATGTCGGTTACCAAGGATACGAAAGTTAGGATCTTGAAGGGAGGTACCAGGCGGAACCAGGTTCTGCAGAAGGAATAAAATCTGTGTGCATGCTGTGAACTTCAGATTCGCCATTATACGATGGGAGATGGACAGAATCTCCCCGACTGTACATCGGGTTACAATAAAAGATGATTGAGTGAAATAAAGAGTGTACGTTGATTGCAACGAGGCGGTATTTTATGGCTCGTTCTTTGTCCGGTCAGAAGATTTTAACGAACTGGGAGTGTGGAAAAACAGCGAGAAGTCAAATGCTGAAACAGCTCGGAGGAGAGAAGAAGGCCAGAACCCTCATCACACGGGCCTGAGAGAAGTGACGTCAGACGAGCTGCTGGAACATCATATTCTTTGACCAAAATACATCAGAGGACAGAAAGAGACAGAAACACCACTTTTTCCACGACACAGACCAGTCTGAATGGATCATTATTATTAATGTTTACATGGATCTACTGGTTCTGCAGCATCCTTGGTGGTGTATCTCTCGTGGTTCTGTGGGCTCCACTCAAGCATCAGATGGAAACTCTGTCGTGTTCTGGTCTGGATGTGGTGAAGCAGGTCACATGACCAGACCTGTAGAAACCACACGTCATAACTAACGTTCTGAACATAAAGAAACCACAAGAAAGAAGATTATAATCTTTATGATTCAGTAAAAAGTATTAATGGAGCGCTGCAGCACTAACAGCTACTGCAGGAACACACACACCACGTCACTCCTGCTCTCTAGACTCCATTAGGCTCGGTCCACGCTCAGGCAGCAGCTCAGGGTCCATCACCTCCTCCTCCACCTCCTTCTGTATTAAACCACACAGAAGCTGGGATTGCTGCTCCGCTCCAGCTGGGTAGGAGCTCACTCCTGCTCTACTCTCCCCACAGACGTGCACCTTCACAAAGCTCTGGACAGCACAGGTAATAACTGGATGAAACCATTAAACATGGTACTATCACACACCTCTGTCCATTCACCTGGAGGAGGAGGACGTGGGGGAGGAGCTATCCTGGAGCACTCATGCTGCCTCAGCTGTGGGGAGGGCCCAACAGCCCTCTACTGTCTAGGAGTCTGAGGAGCAGCCATGTTCCCAGACCTCTGAGATCTATCATCTATCTATCTATCTATCTATCTATCTATCTATCTATCTATCTATCATCTATCTATCTATCATCTATCTATCATCTATCTGGTTTTATTGTTTCCTCCATGAAGCTTCCTGACACCAGCCTGAAGCTGAAGATCTGCAGACTCTCATCTCTTCAGCAGAGGCCCATCATAAATGTGTGAAACAGCTCTGCTGCCCCCTGCTGGATGTTCTCAGCTCTCCATCTCTCTCAAACCTCCTCCTCCTGAGAACCAAAGGAAACAAACACTAGTTTCCTGGGTGACTTCCTGTCTAGTCAGGCTAAAAGAACATGTTACCTGTTTATTTACAGCACTAGAGTGGACATGTTAAAGTTCATTTATAAAACAACAAAGCCTGCTGGGAAGCCCAACCAGTTTAACCAGTCATCATAAACGTCACCAGTGAGGAACCAGTTCTAGTTGAGCTGACTGTCTAGTGGAGGAAAGCTAATGAGCCTTAAAGTCCAGCCCAAAACAAGAGAGAGACGTGAGTGTAGAGCCTCTCCAAACCTACTCACCTGCGTTTTGAAACCTCGTTGGGCCCAAATCCAGTTGCTGGAGGAAGTGAAGCAGCACTCTCAGAGGTTCTGGTCCAGTCTGTCCATCAGCAGGTCTGACCCAGTCAGACCCACACCTGCATCAGCACCAACCTGGCTCGCTGAACGTTTCCTCACCAGGAGGAAAAAGGTTTTTGCTTTTATCATCAACACGTTTGCTGACTGGAACGCTCGTTTAATACAAGTTAAACCTTAATTGACCTCACCTGTCCCTCGTTGCCCCACCCACCTGCTCACCTGATTACCCTCTGGCTGTGTCAGGTCCTCGTCTCGTCTTCCTACCTGCCATCATTCAATAAAACAGTTGATTTTTAACCTGCCAGCCTGTGCTTGTGTGGCCCCACACCCACAATCAGCTATTACCACCTCGTGCTACAGAGAGGGTCCACGGGGGGTCAACAATGAGCCGAGACAAAGTCTGCCTCGATAATTAATTTATTCTGACAGGATTCATAAAAGCAGTGTCTTTAATACCAAAAATAAGAACGGCTAAAACCCAGAGGGGAATGACGACTCACTCCTGTTGCTGGAGGAGGGAGGCAAGTTTGAAGGGATTTTTTCAAGAGTACGGAGCATAGTGCTAGTTTATCAGTCAAAGTTGCAACAGAACAAGATCTGTTTGTCTTCAGGTAAACCTGCCCTTCAGGTCATGTAAGTGTCTCATTTTATTTCTGCTTCTATGTACTGTATGCATATGTTCTTCCTGTACGGAGACCATTTTTAGAAAGGTGCCTTAAAACATGTATTATAATAATAATATAATAATAATAAAAGCTCCAGATGTTTTCTGAAAAGCCTGAATCTAAATTTTACTTTGAAGGGTAAAGAACTAGCTTAAAAGTGACATGCAGTACCAAAGTCCACCAGAGAGGGCGCAGCTGCATAGAGTAGCCTGCATACAGGAGTCTCCCCTTCAGCTGAGACCCAGGCTGGTGTTAGGAAGCTTTTTGGACTGAAAGAACCACACAGATAGAAAACAGCAGCTGTGATGATTCAGGTTGGGGCATCTTAACTAAAACATGTCAGTAAAGTTGTGCTGGGAAGAAAGTGAATGATGGTAAAATAACGTTATGTAGGAGGCTTCATGGGAAGAATCCTCACAAGCTGGAATGATTATCATAAAAGTGAACTAACAACAGAGGAGATGATGCTCTCTGGATGACTCAGATGGTAACAGAGTAAAGTAGATGTATAGCTAGTGCATGAAAAAATCACATTAAATGAACAAATTAATTCAACTCAGTTTATTTCTATAGCGCTAAATCACGACAAGAGTCGTCTCCAGGCTCTTCACTAAGTAAACATTCCAGTAGAGTTCAGGTCATTAAGCCAACCAGTATAAAGGTTCCTACACAAGGAACCCAGCAGGTTGCATAGAGTCCCTGACTAGAGTCAGAGTCTTTACAACAATCCTCATACTCAGCAAGCATGTAGCGAGAGTGGAGAGGAAAACATACATATTTAATTTAGTAAATATATAAAGAATTAATTTCACAATTTTAGTCATTCTCCTTGTTTTTTATACCCCCCCAAGTGTGGAAGTTGACCACGCCCCTTTTGCACCCTTAATCCGCACTTCACCCAAGCCTGCAGCGATGCGGACTTGGGTGAAGGGTATTACCCACAATCCATTGCTACGTGGGAATTTTGAGAAGGAGGTGGAGCAATGGGTCAAGTGCCTTTTCTGAAAACATGTATTTTCAGGTGATAGAAGTTCATTTTAAGACGTTAATGATATTTATACATGCTCTGAATGTTTATAAATGGGGACAGCAATTAATTTAATTTTAATCAAATAAGTGTTTTGTTAGCAGAGTGTGGTTGTATCCAGCGGGTACAGGTGTAAAAAGCCAACTTTCCAGTATAGCCGAGCAGAATGATGTACACACACGTACTGATTTCACTGGAGCTTCACCGGAGAACGAACGCGCTCGCGGTTACTATAATGCTCCCTTTTTATTGGATGCTTGCTGAGGTCAAGGTTCATCATACACACATTTCATTGGTTACCATGTCATGATGTCATTCTTGTTTCCTCCTTTGTTCTTTCACAATAAAAGCATATTTACACATCTTACTATTTACATATATATACACAAGCAAACATAACAGGGCATATTCTACCGATGCTTAACACCCCCACTTGCTCTGTGGTTGTTTGCGTTGTTTTATCAAACACCATCAATCAAATATCATCAAACATAATAACTGTTTATATCACCATTCTTCTTAATGGCTTATACCCATCTCCCCCCCCACTGTCTTTCTGTCCTCTGGCAAGGTTGTTAGGGTAAATGTGTTATTCTCCTCCAGTGATGCGAGTTCTTCCTCCATGGTCTCTTTCCATTCTCTTGAGTCTGGGGAATGTACAGCCTCCTCATAAGTTAAAGGAACGTTAGTAAAAAGTCTATAGCAGTAGTCCATGTTAGTTAAAACTTGATCATCGTCATCCTTTGTTACATAATCTTTCAAGTAACTTGGCCTTTTTCTCTCTCTTGCAGGATAGCGAGGTGATGTTTGTTCTACTTGATCTAGAGGTTTTGTTCGACTACTTGTTGCTTCCCCTGGGTCTTCCTCTTGCTGCCCTGGTGTTTTGGCTTTAACCTCTTCTTTTCTGGTTTTAACTGTGAACTCTGGCTCATCATCTGACACTATTTCTGTTTGTGTCTTTTCTTCTGGTTCTCTCGTTACAAACTTAACTAACCTGTGTTTAAAAACCTTTCCTTTCTCAGGGAAATAGACCAAATATGCTGGGCTGGTCTTGTCAGCCCACAAAAACCCCCTCTTCACGCCTAGAGTCCAGCTTCCCTTTTTCCTGCTTGTATGCATAACAGCGTGCACCAAATTTGTGCATTTTAGATAAGTTCGGCCTTCTACCACTTAACATCTCATATGGTGTTGCCTTTAAACGTCTGTTATAACATCTGTTCCTCGTTATGGCTGCTGTTTGGACAGCATAAGCCCATAAGGACTTAGGTAGGTTGCTCTCTAAAAGCATACATCTGGCCATATCAAAAAGTGTTCGCCAGCTTCTTTCAGCTGTGCCGTTTTGGTGTGGGGAGTAAGGGGCTGAGGTTTCGTGTTTTATTCCATTTTCTCTCAGTAGTTTCTGATACTCTCTACTTGTGAACTCTGTGCCGTTGTCAGACCGTATACGTTTTATTTTACCATAGGGCGCTGTGTCTGCAATGAACCTTTCTGTTGCTTGTACCGTATCACTTTTTTGTTTTAGGAAATACACAAAAATTGCACTTGAGTAATCATCAGTAAATGACACAGCATATCTGTAACCCTCTTTTGTTGCAGGACTTATTGGTCCTGCCAGGTCAGTATGTACAAGTTCCAATACAGTTTTAGCTCTTACATCCGGCTCTCTGTTTCTCGTTTGTACAAATTTTCCTTTTATACACACTTCACATTCCCTTTCTGTTTCATCCATTTTATCTTTGATGTCCATCCCATCTACTACTCCCTGCAGTTTCTTTATGTCATTAAAATTACAGTGTCCCATTATCTCATGCCATGTTCTCAGGTCATAAGAAATATTACAATGATCTTTTTGTTTGTTACTCACAGTTTGTAGGTAGAATAGTCTGTCGAGTTCTTTGATGGGGAATCTCGTTCCATCTGAATGTCTCAGCACGTTTCCACCCTGCTTGAAGATCACCGTTGCTCCATTGGTAGTAGCTGCTTTCACAGAAAAGATGTCTTGTGGATAGGAAGGGATGTATAGTGCTTTCTTTAGCACCACCTTGTGTTGGATCCCTCTGCTGTCGACCAAGGTTACTACGGCCTCTCCTCTCCGTTCAGCAACTCCTCTGCTCCGGGTTCCATCTGCCAGCTCGATGCAGTGCGACCTTGACTCGAAGTCGTCATCGAACCTTCTGAACCTCCCTGGATCGGTGATGATGTGTGACGTTGCTCCTGTGTCCACCATCAGACCTCTGGTTCTGGTTCCGTCCATCTCGCTGTCAGCTTCTCGTAGTCGGAAGGCGTATTCCTTTCCATCGTCGTCGTCATCATCAGCAGCCTTCCGTGCTCCATCCTCTCGATGTTTCCTTCTGCATACTTCAGTCTGGTGCGTCGTGGTTTTACAGTAACTACACCACTTTTTGCGGTCACACATTCTGGCTCTGTGTCCTTTTTGACCACATTTAAAACACATCAAGTCTCCATCTCCAGTGCTCCGCTCATTCACACTTGGTTGTGGATATTTTGTCCTCGACTGCTTGGCCCTCGTGTGCATCCGTGCTTTCATGACATTGTCATCCTTGGCTGCTGCTACACGGAGTTTCTCAGTCTCTTCATAACTTCTCAGTTTATTTTTAAATTCAGAGAATGTTAGGTCATCATCACTTTGTGTAACGTGGATTATAAAAGGCTTAAACGACTCAGGCAGACCTTTTAAAACCATTGCTATGAGCAGTCCATCACTCAGAGTCTCACCTGCGGTTCTCAGCGCTGTAATGGCGGCCTCCGCCCTCAACACATAATCCGTCACACTCTCGCCGCTCGTCTGCTGCAGCGAAGTCAGCTCTGTGTACAGGCTTATTATGCGGGGTTTTCCTTTCCCAGCATAGTGCTCTCTCAGGATTGTTAGAGCTTTCCGCCCATCGTCGGCTGCGTCTCTCATCACCAGTGATAAGCTCTTATCATCGAGGAATTGTATGAGTTCGGCGTATGCCTCTGCATTCTTTGATTCGTCTTCATCATCATCTTCGTCTTCTTTCGGCTTTAATATGACGTCTTTCAAGCCTTGTAACCGAAGGTGTCCGAGAAACTTTGTTTCCCACAGTTCGTATTTTTCCTCGTTTCCATCAAATACCAGTCTTGACCAGCGGGTACTGGCTTCCGCTGTCCTCCGACTCATGGTGTCCTTCACACGTCGTTTGTTCGACTCACCGGACTTGCTGTTGGTCGGCTGTGTGTTCTTCGCACATCAATCAACTGGACGCTTTCCCAGCTGTCCTGATTAGCTTGGTTTTGGTGCTCAGCGGTATCTGGGCCCATAACCTGTTAGCAGAGTGTGGTTGTATCCAGCGGGTACAGGTGTAAAAAGCCAACTTTCCAGTATAGCCGAGCAGAATGATGTACACATACGTACTGATTTCACTGGAGCTTCACCGGAGAACGAACGAGTAGGATCTGGCTGCAGACAAGATGGCGTCTGAAGATGGCGTCTTCTTTTTGACGTCAAATGCGCGTCATTGCTTTTGCCGGAAGTAGCGCTTTACCTCGGCCGGAAGTTGGTATTTTTTCAGCGGCAACGTGCTTTTGTGTATTTGTTTCCACCATACTCGCCGCCGGTTTCAAAGAGAAAAGGTAAGGATGAAATTAACTATAATCTTTGTAGCCGTTCTTAGTTGCTAAATGTAATCGTTATAAGTCTCTGAGTGCTACAACACGCATTTAAAGCTTTACCAGAGAATAGCTATTGCAAAGACGGCGTTTCATAGCATTTTGTATCCATATTTGCAGTCTTACAACTGCAGGGATGCAGGGAGTCTATAAGCTAACTCAAACGCTAAAACAATGAAGCTATCGGCAATTGTAGCTTAGCTAGCTTTAACTTAGCTATTTGTTTAAAATGACTTAAACCAGGTTTGAAGTTAAGCGGAGCTGCGTTGCACCACTTAAAATTAAACTCGGTTTAGTTAAAACAAGTGTAGTTTTTTAAACTGTGCTTAAACTGATTTAAATCAAGGGGGGTGGATGTTGAAATAAAATCTACTAATTTAATTAAACAGGCTATGTTAATAAACTATAAACATCAGAAGCGTGTTGACTTTTTAAAAATATTTTTTACGTCTATGAAGACCCTGGACTTTAACATCTAACAGACGTTACACTGAAAAACCTCCTCCTCTCTGCTCTGCTCACCCACTGACTGTCATTTTTGGAGCATTTAACAGCGTTTTCATGAAGAGAAAGTTTATTTAGCTATTTCTCGTAGTTTCTCCGCTCCTCCTTTGCTTTTTCTCTTTATCCTTATATAGGAAACTTTTTTACTGATTGGCTTATGAACTGAACTGTATTGGAATGTTTACTTTGTGAAGTGCCTTGAGACGACTCTTGTCGTGATCTGGCGCTATATAAATAAACTGAATTGAATTGAATTGAATTTTCTCTCCATCTCAGGAGATTCGAATCACGTTAGCTAAGCTAACAGCTAAGCTAGCTCTACACACCGGAGCAGATCCAAAACATTAGCTAGCTCAGCTGCAGGGCTAAACTAGCTCCACACACCAGTGCAGCTAAAGGGAGCAGGCGTCTCAGGCTGTCAGCTCCGTGTCAGTGAAGGAAATAGTGAGCTGCAATGTGATATGATATCTTAACTAATACAAAATAATCCACTCGAAGCACGTTGTGGAACTTTGCTGGTTTATTGCAGAACATGCGGTCTTCTAACTTTTCCAGCTCATGGTCTGGCTACAACAGGTGGCGGAGAGTGGTAATACACCACCAGCAACATTTATATCGCAGCCAATATATCACTGGCAACTTAGTTAGAAACCAATATATAAACCTGTTTTCATCACAGATGCACATTTCCGTGATTGATGTGGGCATGGAGCTGGCTGCATCTGCCATTGGCACACTCTTTGGTTGTCCTTTGTGTCCCAAAGTAAGGCCAACATCTCTGAAGAAGATGAAGTTGCACTTTGAAGGGCATATAAACACTGCATTGCATTTTGGAGGTAAATTTCTTTTTACATATACCTCACAAATTTGGGTGTTTGTAGAATAAATGTATGTGTATATATATATGTATACGTATATATGTATATACGTATATGTATATGTGTGTGTGTGTGTATATATATATATATATATATATATATTTATATGTGTGTGTATATTTGTATGTATTACATAGAGGTATTGAAGAACATTTGCTATTGTAATCTGTTTTTAATTATCTTCTGTGATCCAAAACATATTTTTATTGATAACAAGCAACACCTTCTGCTTTGATTTGTTTGAAAGTACTCCTCCATTTATAATTCACAGATGACAGGTTCATTTCTTAAGTGTTAGAATAGAGAAATAGAATAGACTTTATTGATCCCACATTGTGGAAATTCACTTGTCACAGCAGCATCAGCACTCAAAGGGTGATTAGAAGAAGGATAAAAACAAGGGTACATGTATATGGTGATTGCAGCAGTACGTAGTGAATCTGTTAAGTTATGAAACCAATCCTCTTTCTCTTCTTACAGAAAACATTATTTGCAGATGCAATATGCCCTGCAGAAGTTTGGCTCATTACCATTGCCCATATTGTTGTAAAACCTTACTGAAAAAGGAGCAGATGGAACGGCATGTGAAGCTCTGCAACACTACAACAAATTTAAATGCAGTGGCCCCAGAATCGAGCCCGCTGCTGCCTGTGTCCACACCAGGAAGGCTACAACCACCATCATTATGGCCTGATTCCACCCCAGAGAGGCCACCACTACATGACCATGACTACTCTTTGTTAACTTTGACATCTGGTGACTCTACTAAAGTTGTGGTGAACAGTGATTGTGCACCATCATCCCCACCACTTGTGATCACCCCAGAGAGCTCAACATCGCTGCCTGAGTCCACCACAGAGAGGATACCACTACATGACCATGACTACTCTTTGTTAACTTTGACATCTGGTGACTACTACTGAGTTTGTGGCGAACAGTGATTGTGCACCATCATCCCCACCACTTGTGATCACCCCAGAGAGCTCAACATCGCTGCCTGAGTCCACCACAGAGAGGATACCACTACATGACCATGACTACTCTTTGTTAACTTTGACATCTAGTGATACTACTGAGTTTGTGGCGAACAGTGATTGTGCACCATCATCCCCACCACTTGTGATCACCCCAGAGAGCTCAACATCGCTGCCTGAGTCCACCACAGAGAGGATACCACTACACGGATCTGAAATATTTTATTCTGACAAAGCTACACATGTTAAAAATTTGAAGATGGCAAAGTGCCCACACTGTGCACTTATTCTCTACCAAAAAAATCTAACTTTACATATACAACGAAAACATACAAATGAAAAAGATATTACTGCCTCATTCCATTTAAAAAGTGTATGTGTTGATCAAGTGAATGGAATATTTGCTGTCCGTAAAGTCTCTGCACATGGCTTCTCTACTCCAGTACATGTACAGCGTAAAACATGGGGCAAACAACAGCAAACAAAGTGTGAACTTGAGGAATGTCAACAGTTTCACTTGCTTGCACAGCGCAGTGGCCTTACACATTGTCTGTGTGAACACATCAGGTCATTGGATTATAGTGGCAAGACTGCTAGGGAAGAGATCCTTAAAACAGAAGTCCTTGAGGAGATGATGTCTGCACATTTCTTTGGCGCTGCCATGGTGGAGAACTGCAAAAGCCGGCAAAAAGTGGCACAGGAAGCATGTATGCCACTTTCAGTATTGGTGGAACTGGGAGGGTCCCCAAGACACATCTGCATGTCAGTTCATGAGCCCAAAAGTCATTACTACAGTTTACTTGGCAGAGTAATTGTCACATATAACACTGAAAACAACACCTGGCACTGCCCTTGTGCAAAACCACGTACTTCATGTCCACACAAAGGTATAGCTAAATGGCATCTTTTCCAGACAAGAAAACATCTCTTCATGACTTCTCCATCCACAAGGGAAACTTCAGAGATGTCAAATGTTCCAGATTGTTCCTCCACTGAAGATCTTGCAAGAAGTGTAAGATATATTTACGAGAAGAAGAAGATCCCAGCAAAAGTAATGGATCATACCAAAGCTGTGGAACAGGGGTCCCCAATCCTGGTCCTCAAGGGCTGGTATCCAGCAGGTTTTAGTTGTAACTCTGCTTCAACACACCTGATTTCAATTAGCAAGTGATTAGCAGGCTTCAGCAGAGCTTGATGAGCTGCTGCACAGGTGATTCAACCACTGAATCAAGTGTGTTTGAGCAGAGAAACCACAAAACCTGCTGGATAGCGGCCCTCCAGGACCAGGATTGGGGACCCCTGCTGTGGAAGCTCCAAGTGATTACCCGGAAAAGCTCTTTCCTGTTGAAACATGTTGCCAGCTCTGTCCAGGTAGCCCTCCCCTGAATGATGTTTTCCTGGTAATGGAAACTGCCACAATTGTTGGAATGAGGGGAGTCATTAAAGGTAAGTAAAATGTATATTTCATACTCCTGAATTGTATGCCATAATATATGCTATTGTTTTTTTCTTACCTCTAATTGATATATCATTGACAGATATCTCAACTTACAATAGAAGATGCAGCCAGTGTAACATGGTGTACCGCTACCAAGAATGGCAGGATGGTCTCCACAACTTTAATGATAAAGTCATCCTGACTCTGGAACTGTGTCATTATCTGCGGCTTAATCTACAGGTAACAAAGCCATCACTTAAAAAAATAATTACAATTAAAATGCATTTGTCTGGCGTAATATAAAGTTGCTAATTTTATTCACTTCAGAGTCATGTGTCAGTGTCCACCTGTATGACCTCTTTGGAGAAAATGCATGGGAAGAAGTACCCTTCTACAGACAACATCTTCCGGGCGTATTGTCACTTTGAGGCACTAAACAATACAGAATACCAATTTGCATGTGTGAACTGTGGGTATTCTCCAGCTGTGGTGATTATGGACCTCCACAGAAAAGGGGTCTTCAGCATGGCGGGTAAGTTAAAAGATGTTTGTGTTGTGCTATCAAAGAAGACTTCCATGTGTGATGTGGTCAAAATTTTCATTGTAGTGAGTGAGCTGAAAACACCCTCTGAAGATTTTGATGGTCTACACAATATTGAGGATTTCTGGGACTCAGTACATCTTGACATGATCAGCAGAGGTTTTTTCACAAGTAAGCATAGTAATTGGTCATGTTTATTTTTTAAATATCAATTCAAGTCTTCTAGTTCAATGTTATATTTTTGTTGTGTAAATTATGAGTAAGTAAATGTCTTGTATTCGAATTCAGAATCATCAACAAATCCATTTGTGGTTTGTCCATCTTACGAGAACTGGGCAACGTGGATTGGGAAACAGACTCGCAAATCTGACTGTGTGTTGAATACCGAATACAAAAAGATTCCATTGGAGAAATCGGTGGCAGAGCCAGAGCTCAGCAGTGTAACAGAGGACCATCTATTTGATGAGTTGCTGAAACAGAAGGTATTGTTAAAATTATTATTAGAATTGATAATATTAAGCACTGATTACATCACTGTTACAAGGAAAACAGTCAGAATTCCTGAAATTTTCCTAATGCCAAAGGTGTGGCATTACCTTGCTGGAAAGGAGTGTAGCATTTATTAAATTACAGTAAGAGAAAGGATTGCATTGATGTGCCTGACATAATTTTTGTTAAAATGAGTGTTTTTAATGACTTATTCAAAGGTTTCTACAGTAAGAAAACTTTGTGAAACATGCAATGTTGACACCAAGGGATCTCACTTGGATCTGATTAAAAGGCTGAGGGAGAAAATGCAGAGCCGACAGACCTATGACAAAGTCTTCCAGTCAATATGGGGTGCCTCTGGTTGGTTTTTTCTTTAAATTTCAGTACTGGAATAGTGATGACTCCAAATGTTAAGTATTGGAAGAATAACTCTAAAACTGCCCCCCCCCTTTCTTTTTTACTTTCCCACCAGGTGGATGGTCTGTTGTGTTATGTCCACATGGCATTGTGTACAGTTTAAAATTTAATCTGAGAGCAGAAAGCCCCAGAGACTTTGCAGATGTCCTCCTGTCATGGAAGCATTTCCCAAACGTGTGCCTGTATGACTTTGCACGTGGCCTGGCATCACACACTAATTTAAGGACACCTGAAAACCCTCGCTTTCATCCAAATGAGGGTAAACTAGCTGACCCAACAGAGGAAAACTTGACTGATGCCGCAAGAGGAAAACTGGAGGTGTGCCTGCCATGGCTGACTGAAAAAGCAAAGAACCCAGACAAACATGGACATCCCATAACTGGATCAAACCATCACTATGCACTTTATGACAAATTTCATGAGGCTAATTCTAAAGATCCACATGACATCTTAAGGAAGATCGGCCTTGTGCCTGAGTTACAAGGTTCTGTGAACAGCCAGGTTGCAGAGCAGCTGTTTGCCGAGATGAGGAAAAACAATTATTTCCTCAACAGAATGGCACCCTCAACACACATCTTTTTGATGAGAAACCTGTTTGAACACAGAAACAATGAATGCAACAGGAATCTGTTACTTCGGCAACTGAAGCGTGGTCACCAACTTCAAAATCTGGAGCATTTCAGAGTCACAGAGCAGGGCCAAGCTGTTATAGGAGAACCAGGTGAGTCTATTGTCTTTTATAACTCTGAAATAAAATTCACACATACATTATGTATATACCAGCTCTTAATGACTTACTTTCATGTTGATTAAGTGGTATATGTAATGTGTAATTTTTCACTGATATGTCACCTGCCTGTCATCTTCTTAGATAACATGGCAAAGACAGATTGCCCAACAGTCCTGGAAACCCAAGAGGAACAAACATGGCCAATGCAGTGTGGGAGTCACTGTGAACACCTGACAAAAACCATGTTTGTCCATCCAAATCGTGGATGCTGGTCATTTCAAACTCATATTTCTCAAGAAGAAGTGCTAAGATACGTTGTACTTTGACTTTTAACTGTTTATGTTTGTCTAATTTTCATTCATGTTATTTTAGGGCTTGCAGGTTTTTTTTTTTTTTTTTTTTAATCTTTTTATTTCTTATTTCAGCTTCAGTATGTCCTTGACCCCAATAGACCAGGGGAGGAGCTGATTGTTCGTGCCCCAAAAGCATGTCTGACACGAACTGATTTTTTAGGCTTGGGCTTGCAAAGGGACATGGAAGCC
Organism: Aphyosemion australe; assembly: GCA_006937985.1. Classification (NCBI taxonomy): domain Eukaryota; kingdom Metazoa; phylum Chordata; class Actinopteri; order Cyprinodontiformes; family Nothobranchiidae; genus Aphyosemion; species Aphyosemion australe. The sequence goes on along the minus strand of SSNS01000701.1, from coordinate 164,130 downwards.
ACTGTGAGTTACTTTTAAATTGCCTTGTTCATATAAAGATACTGTGTGTGTGCATGCGTGCGTGCGCTTTCTCAATTAAAAACCCACTTCATGTGTTTGTGTGACCTGCCCAGATTGGAAATAGCTGTTTAGGGCTAATTGAAGAAGTGGCCAAATCCAAGGTAAAGCTCTTTAGACATTTAGCATTATGTTTGATGTGGTTGTGTTTCTAGCCTGGTTTGTCTGCTTTTTAGGGTCGGAACATCTTGATTTGTGATCTGTATGTAACTCCAACTTGGCTGTCACCAGATATGCATCCCATGACAAGTCTACCTGTAAGTATTTATCTGTCTCCTCTACAAATGTTATAGGCCATTGAGTTGATGTTTATCTTGTGAATTTTTAGAATGACTGTCATCTAAAAGATGCCGTGTTTATCCCAATATGGACTCCTGGTCATTTCCAGTTGTGTGTGAGTATCTCTTAATATTGAATATATAACAATCATATTCATACTATAATGGTTTCTCTAATTCAGGGATACACTCAATAAACATGATTATACTTTCCTTTATAAATTTGTTCCACATGTCAATATATGTGCTGAAAATGAAGTGTGTTTTCAATAGGTGATGAAGCCGGTGCAGAGAGAAATTCTCTTTCTGGACTCTTTGTATGCAAAGACAGAGTCCGGATTTTGTGCTTTGCAGTACATGGCTATTTTGAGGTTACAAAATGATAGACTGACTTGTTCAGGATTTTTCCTGCTGATGGTGGTTATTTCGGTCACGTTCAAATGACCTCTGCATGTTTCGGTCACGTTCAAATGACCTCTGCATGTTTCGGTCACGTTCAAATGACCTCTGCTTGTTTCGGTCACGTTCAAATGACCTCTGCATGTTTCGGTCACGTTCAAATGACCTCTGCATGTTTCGGTCACGTTCAAATGACCTCTGCTTGTTTCGGTCACGTTCAAATGACCTCTGCATGTTTCGGTCACGTTCAAATGACCTCTGCATGTTTCGGTCATGTTCAAATGACCTCTGCTTGTTTCGGTCACGTTCAAATGACCTCTGCTTGTTTCGGTCACGTTCAAATGACCTCTGCTTGTTTCGGTCACGTTCAAATGACCTCTGCATGTTTCGGTCACGTTCAAATGACCTCTGCATGTTTCGGTCACGTTCAAATGACCTCTGCTTGTTTCGGTCACGTTCAAATGATCTCTGCTTGTTTCGGTCACGTTCAAATGACCTCTGCATGTTTCGGTCACGTTCAAATGACCTCTGCATGTTTCGGTCACGTTCAAATGACCTCTACTTCTTTCTGTCATGTTCAAATGACCTCTACTTCTTTTGGGTCAATTTCAAATGACCTCTGCTTGTTTTGGTCACATTCTAATGATGACATTTAGCTTTTTCCAAGCTGTTGCATATGTAATTAAAATGTATGTGTTGCTTAAATTTTATTTCTGTTTTACATTATCAGGGATGTTGCACAGAACCTACATCCAGGGAAATGGACAGAGAAAACTGGCAAAGATGTGAAGGTCATTAAATCAATGCACCGATTTTTTTTTAGGATGGCACTACAAGCTCACATACTAACAATTTCGTTTGCATCCATTTGAATATAAGGACCTCCCAAGGCAAGACTTTGGCAATGACTGCGGCATATTTATGTTGATGGTAAGATTTATCAATTCCCATGAACATCTTGGTATACAAACAATATCAAAAACTATACAATGTTGTGCTTTGAATTAAATTACTTTTTTCCCTTTATTTAATGTCATGATTTTTCAACTTGAAGAGTTTGGTTGGATGTATAACTATATTTAAATCTGCTTGATACTTTCAAATAAATGGCATTTTTATTGTTGCAGGCTGTCCTGTACATTGCTTTTGAAGCACCATTTGACTACTCAGAAGTATGTGTCTGATGGTAAAAATAGTTTTTTGAATAAACCATGTAGCAGAATATACAATTTGAGTGTAACTTACAAAAATAATCTTACAGCTTGACATGCCCTTGTTGCGGAAGTGGTGGTGTTTGCTGTTGCTGGAGAACTACAGTCTTGACAGGTATGATCACAATCAAACAGTCCCCATCACTGGCAGTTTTTAAGAGCAGGTTGAAAACTCATTTTTATTGGATGGCTTTCCCCTAATGATTTGGTTTTGGGTTTTTACACTTTGTTTTACTGCCTTTTAACTATTTAGTACATAGGTTTTTTTGGTCTTAATGTCCTTTTAAAACCCTTTTAATTTTCTTTTATCTAAACTAATTAGCATTTTATTGTTTTTAGTTATGGCTATGTTTTTATTTCTGTTTTTAATGTTTTTATTACTTGCTTCCACCTTTTATTCCTTTTATTTTCTTGTTCAGCACCTTGGGCCCCCCTAGAGGGTGGTGGAAAGCGCTTTATAAATAAAGCATGATGATGATGATGATGATGATGTATCAGAATCAGAAGGGTTTTAATTCCATTATGTTTGAGAAATCAAAACATTTGGAAATTGTTGCGGTACATGTAGGAGTCAAATCAGAAAGCATTTTTAATTAATGTTATTTAACATAGACTATATTCATGCTGTAGTTACAGGAAAGTGTTTGCCCATTGGACTGAAGAGTGCAAAGGACTCCTTGCTGGCCACCATGTCCCAGTCTACAAATTAAAGAAGTGAAAGGCTGAAGAGCCTGTTGAGGTTTGTTTTCAAAGGGCCCATTGATGTCTTTATTATTGTTTGGAAACAAATTTTATTGCTACATCTGTCCATATATATTTCACTTTACAATTCTACATCGAGTCCAAGCTTGTGGAAGAACTTCAACAATGTCTGGAAGAGGCAAAACCGGTGCTAAGGCTCGCGCCAAGGCCAAGACCCGTAGCTCCCGCGCCGGTCTGCAGTTCCCCGTGGGCCGTGTTCATCGTCTTCTCCGCAAGGGAAACTATGCCGAGAGAGTGGGCGCCGGAGCTCCAGTTTACCTGGCCGCAGTCCTCGAGTATCTCACCGCTGAGATCCTGGAGCTGGCTGGCAACGCCGCTCGGGACAACAAGAAGACCCGAATCATCCCTCGTCACCTTCAGCTGGCTGTCCGTAACGACGAAGAGCTGAACAAACTACTCGGTGGCGTGACCATCGCTCAGGGAGGTGTGCTGCCTAACATCCAGGCCGTCCTGCTGCCCAAGAAGGCCGGCCAGTCGGCACCGAGCTCCGGCAAGGCGGGAAAGAAGGCCTCCTCTCAGTCTCAGGAGTATTAGCTTCATGGCTAACAACAATGAAACCAA
>SSNS01000701.1:138993-157703 GCA_006937985.1 Aphyosemion australe | reverse complement strand
TGCACTTTTACGCTGATGACACAATCATTTACTGTTTTGGAACATCCCCCACTAAAGCTGTTGAAGTCTTACAGAAAGCTTTTAATGAGGTCCAACAAACACTTCTGCAGTTAAAATTGGTCCTCAATGCTGACAAGACTAAACTAATGTTGTTTTCAAACTCTAAAAAAAGACCTCTAAGTATGCCCCCAGTGACCACTCTGGAGGGAAATATCATAGAGGTGGTCCACACATACAAATACCTTGGTGTCTGGCTCGATGACTCCCTCTCCTTCAAGCCCCATATAGATAATCTTGTGAAGAAACTCAAACTCAGACTGGGTTTCTTTTTTCGAAATAAACTGTGTTTTTCCTTTGAGGCAAAAAAACGACTAGTTACTGCAACATTTCTGTCTGTTCTGGATTATGGAGACCTTTTGTATATGAATGCCTCAGCACAGTGTCTTGGTAAGATTGATGTGGTTTATCATGCCTCGCTGAGGTTTATTACTAACTGTAGACCACTGACCCATCATTGTGAATTGTATTCTCGAGTGGGATGGCCTTCTTTGTCCACCAGGAGGTTGGCACATTGGTACACTTTCATTTACAAGGCCATGCTTGGATTACTACCCAACTACATCTGTAACTTAATCTCACGGAGAAGTATAACTTCTCACAGTCTGCGTGCAAACGATCAGTTGTTACTCTGTGTTCCGTTTGCTCGCACTGAACTGGGTAAAAGGGCTTTTGTTCACTCTGCTCCTTCTGCATGGAACAGGCTGCAGGAAAACTGGAAACTAACCGAGCTTATCTCCTTGAATACATTTAAAACCAGACTGAGAGCCCTTGAGAGAGATACCCTGTGTTGTAATTGCCTTCTGTAATTCTGTACATAACATGTCTGTGTAACTGGAAAATATATATATATATGTTGTAACTGTAACTCTTGCTGCCTCTTGGCCAGGACTCCCTTGAAAATGAGGTTTTTAATCTCAATGGGACCTTCCTGGTTAAATAAAGAATAAATAAATAAATAAATAAATAAAAATATATATATATATATATATATATATATATATATAAATAATAATATCAAATATTTTTTTTTCCAAGATGGAGCCATCAGACACATCGCGACAGTGTATGGCAAATGCCATACTTGCCTGTGTCTATCAGATATCTCAAAATACAGGACAGCGGTGGGTAATATAGCAATCACAGTTCTTCTTGGATAAATATTACAAAAAACTCCTAGATAAAAAAAGTGTAGTATTAAGTATGTAACTTTCAAATCTGAACTGCATTGTCATTTACAGACTATTGTATCCAGAAGAGAAGCTGGTAGAATGGGTACAGTGTAATATTTGTAAAGGCTGGCTACATACAGAGTGTGCTGGAAAGCCATCTGTCAGAGCTGGGTCATTCAACTGTGGTTGCACTAATCAGGTGTCCTGCAACAGGTACAATATATTTCAATAATCCTAACCTTATCGGAAAAATAATCAGATATTTTTTCCCCACTGTGGCTGAACAAACACTCAAGATTGTTTTGTTGATTTCTTGTTAAATGAACTTTACAAGTGACTCTTGTAGCGGAACAGGATGACACTGGCCATGTTTAAGCCTCTTACCAAATTCTGAGTTTGCAAAACTACAGTTTTTACTCAAAACCAGTAATATTTACATAAAACATATTTGATCAAAACAGCTGCCTAAAGTTGGCTATAGCACATTGCTACCTCTTGTGTGAGTTATTTATGTAATACTAGTAATTTCTTATGTATAATGTATTGTGACCATGAGTATTATTTCATGTCTTGTTTACATTTAGCTGCAAATCGTTCAGGAGTTAGCAGATGCGTAAAATATAAATTTAAAATGAATATTGGACTTCTTCAAGTGAGACTGACACAACTCCTTACCTGTGCCTGTTTTCTCCATTAGCTTATAAGATTTATTTTTATCTATATTACAGGACGATTGAGGCCCTGAAAAATGGAACCCAGGCAGTGATTTCAGATGATGAAATCAAGGTAATATTTAGTTATAATAAATTAAGATTCTAAAATTTGACATAGGATGAAAAAATCACTTGTTTTCTGTGGTAATGTTGCTTATTTTTAGCTCTTGTCTCTATTCAGACTTTGTATGAGGACCTCTGCAGCGGAAAAGTGAAATCTGGCCGCATGTATCTGTGGCACAATCCAGGTGTCTCGCTTAGACTTAAGCAAAGACTAAAGCCACTGATGTTCCACTTTGATGATGCACAGGTAAACAGTTTATAACCACATAAATGCCTGATTTTGAGAGGAACTTATTGTTCATTTTTATTTTTCTTAATGTGTTTTAGGTTGAAGAACTGACGGAGCGGATTGGTTCATGCTCAGGGATAAATGAACGAATAAAGAAAGGAGAGTTCCAGTTTCTGGACTTGGTGTTTGACGTTCTTGTTCCAGAGGTGCAAAGCAGTCTTTAGCAGTAATTAGTGTGCAAGTAACTTTAGAAAACATGTGACAGTGTGAGTTAATCCTTGTGTGCATGCTTTTCAGGTGACAATCAAAGTCTTGGAGAAATGGGAGGGAATGACTCGATATGCAGCTGAGAAAGCCATGCTTCAGCGAATTCATTTCTACCTTGAATAAAATGTTTCTACCGTGAATAAAATGTTTGTGAAATTAGGTATTTCTTTTTTTTTTCTTTTTTTTGTCAGTTTGGAAGAAAAAACGTCAGTATTAAAAGTTTTGGTGGGGAAAAAAAGCTTTTAAGAGAATAAAACTGCAATAAATAAAGTTTTGGTGTACATATATAAACAAAGAATGCTTAATTTATCCCCTAACTTTAAAGTGTTTATATCTGACTTCGACGTGTATCTACAATCCCTAAAATGCATTAAAGATAATCGATCAATATGAGTTTATATTTGAATTTCTGGGTAACCTTCCAAGAAATTTACAATAACCTCTAGATTTGCATCTTTTATCATTTTTTTTCCACCCCTCTTCTTTTTTTTGATTGCTTGTTTTCGGTCGCGTTCCAACAACTTCCGGTAAAGGCAAAAAAAAAACTACTTCCTGTAAAGATATGACTTCCGGTAAAGGTAATGACTGGCCATCTTGTTTTTCCGGTCACGTTCCACCAACTTCCGGTAAAGGCAATGACTTCCGGTAAAGGTAATGACCCGCCATGTTTTTTCGGTGACGTCAGAGAAGACGCCATCTTGTCTGCAGCCAGATCCTTGTGGAACGAACGCGCTCGCGGTTACTATAATGCTCCCTTTTTATTGGATGCTTGCTGAGGTCAAGGTTCATCATACACACATTTCATTGGTTACCATGTCATGATGTCATTCTTGTTTCCTCCTTTGTTCTTTCACAATAAAAGCATATTTACACATCTTACTATTTACATATATATACACAAGCAAACATAACAGGGCATATTCTACCGACGCTTAACATGTTTGTTTGTTTGAAAGCTGTTAATAAAGATTTTTTAAAAAGCACAAACAGCGACCGGCATCCCAGCATGCATCACGATCGATGACGTAATGCTCAGTGTCCCAATTCGGCAATTATTTGCACACTTGTGTACTACGCACTCGAAGCCTTGCTGCACACTTCCTCTAAGCGCACTTCACAGAAGGGTGTAGGGTGTAGTGCGAGTATTGAAATAGGGCCCAAGTCAGCATTGATGTGGACTTGGGCGAGGGTATTACCCACAATCCATTGCTGCGTGGGAAGTTTGAGAAGGAGGTGGAGCCATGGCTCAAGTATCCTTTTCTGAAAACATGTATTTTCAAATGAAATAAGTTCATTTTAAGACGATTAATGATATTTATTCATGCTCTGAATGTTTATAAATGTAGACAGCAATTAATGTAAATTTAGTCCAATAATTGTTTGTTTGTTTGTTTGAAAGTTGTTAATAAAGGTTTTTAAAAAGCACAAACAGCGACCAGCATCCCAGCATGCATCACGGTTGATGACGTAATGCTCACTGTTCCAATTCAGCACACGTGTGCACTACACACTCGAAGCCTTGCTGCACACTTCCTCCAAGTGCACTTCCCAGAAGGGTGTAGGGCGCAGTGCGAGTGTTGGGATTGGGCCTGTGACTCAAACAGACTTCTGCACCTGTTGACAGGTGTTTTACCTGCTGCTCATTAGTGACGTGTTCTAACTTTTCTGGGACAGTTTTTTATTTATTATTATTTTCTTCAACCAAAATTCAAAAGCAACGTTTTTATTTCAAGGCTCAAGGACAATGACTTCCTCCAAGGCATCACCACTCTGAACGCACACCTGCACCAGAAACTTGATATGCAAAAACCCCCCTGCAGTTATTCCAGACGCCAGCGCTGTTTTATGGAGCTTTTATTATAAATCAATAGTAAATATTGGGACCTTTGCCTGCAGCACATTCTGACAATAAATTACAACTGATCATTTTTTATTTGCTATCTTTTAGGTTTGTAATCATTTCAGTGACTATTGTGAATGTGGTCTTGTTTAATAACGGATATGAATAAATGTGAGGATTACTCTGTAAACATGGCTCGGATCCTAATGTAAAGTCCCAGAGAGGACCTGTTTCCACATGTATTATGTCATCATATCAGTCAGAGGTGTAACCTAGTGCTGTCAGTCTGCTTTAAGGTGGTGAAAGTTCAAACAACTATCACTCATGTGGGCTCAGCCCCGGACCTTTTTCAGTCCTAAATCCGCCCCTGCAGTCAAGAACAAGACCACTGAAATAGCTTAATGTGAGGAGGATTTAGAGGAAATACTTCATCATGAGCGTGTTTATGTCCACCACAGAAGAGCTGAACCTTCCCAGCAACAGTTTCAGTCATGGGAGCTCATCAGAGGTCCTCTGATTCAGACCCAAACACGTCTGTGTTCCTACAAAAGATCAGGAGAACGTTTAGTTCAGCCAGAAACACCAGCAGCTTCAGCTCAGCTCTGATCTCAGGTCAGATCACTTTCACTTTCCTCTGAGTCAGAGAGGAGGAGCTTCATCTGGTGGTGAGCTTTACAGGGGGTCAAACAGGAGCATCAGGTTCAGATAACACACACACACACACACCATACCAATTTATTTATAAAGCACCATTTAAAAATAGCATGGCAGCTAACCAAAGTGCTGTACATAAAAGAGCCAAATGCTCGAACATATCAACAAACACAATGAAAGCATGGAAATCAGGTAAAAAACAAAAACAGCACCAAGTCACAGATAAAAATTCCTACTAAAAACTAACAGAATAAGAGAACAAGTAAAAGTAACAGCACTATTGAGAGTAAAAATAATGCAGTAACTGATAAAAACAAATTAAAAAGTCACATATAAAATCAAAAAACTGCAAGATAGTGCAAGGTGTTAAAAAGTGAGCTACTGAATCATAAAAACCTAAATTAAGTAAAGTAAAACTAGTGAAACTAGTTCACCCTTCATAAACCCACTCAGTCACATCTAAAAGTCCAACAGCAGCAGCATCTCTAAACTTCATGTTTGATGTGAACCTAAAGGACAGAGGGAGATTTGGACCTCCTGGTCATTTATAAAAATATTACATCAAAAGGAACAAAAACGGTAAAATGGCTCGTATTTAGAGTACTACAACCCCCCAAGGTGCTTTACAGCTCAGCGGTCATTCACACACTGGTGGTGGTGAGCTCCATCGTAGCCACAGCTGCCCTGGCAGAACCCACCTGCCTGCCTACAATAGCACCTGTCCAGGTAAACCAGACAACTGAAGCTTGGTCCTGCGTGGGGCCCGAGGCTAAAATAGAACATATGAAACACTAAAAGAATGACTCAGATGATCTGGTCCTGACTGAGAGGACCATCTGTGTGAGAGGACTCTCTCTGGACACGAAGCACAAAGGACCTGCACCTCTCACCGTTATGATCAAATGGACTTGTGTCGCACTGCACCCACTGCTACAGCAGGTCACAACTGACTTGTGTTGTTGTCAGCCAGCCCATGGACTCCTCTCTGCTCCAGCTCATGTTATGGAGAGGTCTGGTCACTGAGGAGCTCCAGCTGCTGGTCAGAGCACACCCGCCACCGCTCCCACAGCCAAGCTCCTCCCAGATCACCGCCTCACATTTCAGAGTCCAGTTCCAAGTCCTTCATTTCAACGTTGAGTCCAAGTGCAGGTCACAAGTCCCTAAAACGTCACTGGAGACCTCTATGACTGATAAACATGATGGAGATCTCAAAACATGTAAATGACCACGACTTCAAAGTCTGTCAGAAATAACTGAACTGAAATGATTTTCATCAGAAATTCAGGATCAGTTACATCCTGCTTCCTTCCTGGTTCCCTCCATCCTCATTCCCTAAATCCTTGTTCCCTCCTTCCTGGTTCCTCTTGAGCAGCTCTGATGCTTCCATCTGTTTCTCCTGCAGGTGAGAAGAAGCAGGTGTGATGGTGCCTTCCAGTTGTCTTTGGAGCTTGGACTTTCCGACCAGGAAGTGATGTATTGAGCTTGTTTTGTATTCCAGATTCCAACTCAGAAGAACCAGATAAAACCAGAAAAAACCCATTAAAAAGTCAAAAGTAAACACGTAAACACCAAGAACAGGTAAGAACCATCAGCACGTCACAGTCAGCACCAATGCTGATGTTTTCAGCAGCGTAACCATTGATAACAAGAACAAACAACGACTCGGTTCTGGTAAAGAGCAACAAGAAACAAAGCAGAACACAAACGATGACAACACTAAAGACTACAACTATGGCAGCACTGGGCGCGGCCATCTTTAAAATGGTGATCACGGGGTCCTCTGAGAACTGTGAGCTCGCAGCTCGGAATTCCGAGTTCATTGCATCATTTCCAGTTAACTTATCTCGGAAAAACGAGTTCCGAGGACAACTGGAACGCACCATAAGTCACCTTTCAGGAAGGTGATGACTACCTGCTGTCACGTTCCCTCCTTCCTTGTTCATCATTAGCAGCTCAGTCTCCATCCTCGGTCCTTCCATCCTGGTTCCCTCCATCCTCATTCCCTAAATCCTTGTTGCCTCCATCCTGGTTCCTCTTGAGCAGCTCTGATGCTTCCATCTGTTTCTCCTGCAGGTGAGAAGAATCAGGTGTGAGTCACCTGTCAGGAAGGTGATGACTACCTGCTGTCACGTTCCCTCCTTCCTTGTTCATCATTAGCAGCTCAGTCTCCATCCTCGGTCCTTCCATCCTGGTTCCCTCCATCCTCATTCCCTAAATCCTTGTTGCCTCCATCCTGGTTCCTCTTGAGCAGCTCTGATGCTTCCATCTGTTTCTCCTGCAGGTGAGAAGAATCAGGTGTGAGTCACCTGTCAGGAAGGTGATGACTACCTGCTGTCACGTTCCCTCCTTCCTTGTTCATCATTAGCAGCTCAGTCTCCATCCTCGGTCCTTCCATCCTGGTTCCCTCCATCCTCATTCCCTAAATCCTTGTTGCCTCCATCCTGGTTCCTCTTGAGCAGCTCTGATGCTTCCATCTGTTTCTCCTGCAGGTGAGAAGAATCAGGTGTGAGTCACCTGTCAGGAAGGTGATGACTACCTGCTGTCACGTTCCCTCCTTCCTTGTTCATCATTAGCAGCTCAGTCTCCATCCTCGGTCCTTCCATCCTGGTTCCCTCCATCCTCATTCCCTAAATCCTTGTTGCCTCCATCCTGGTTCCCTCCATCCTCATTCCCTAAATCCTTGTTGCCTCCATCCTGGTTCCTCTTGAGCAGCTCTGATGCTTCCATTTGTTTCTCCTGCAGGTGAGAAGAATCAGGTGTGAGTCACCTGTCAGGTAGGTGATGACTACCTGCTGACCTCAGACCAGCTGCTTTCTACAACATGAGTCTATGTTCCTGTCAGAGGAGCAGAAGGTTCTGGATGGTTCTACATCTGGATCATCTGGAAGCTGAGGACTGAAGGTCAGAACCTCCAGGATCCACTGAGATCCTAAACTTTGACACTTTGTTCTAATAACAACTCAAAGTGAGTGAGGTCAGATCAGTGAAGCTCCCTGATGATGTTCCTCACAACCTCAGAGGAACGTCTCATCCTGGTTCTTCTCTGGATTCATGACTGACTTTGTTCTGGACTCATTTACAGACAAACATCAGACCAGTGAGACCTGCTGGTTTCATCACCATTAGATATTAGATTCAAGCATCTGCTGTTACCATGGAAACACAACCAACAACTACTGAAGCTCACCTGAGGGGTGGAGTCAGGAGGAGAATTCTTCTTCTTCCTCCGGAGACAAACAGCAGCAGCAGCAATGATAACAAGAACTGGTAGAGCGATCAGACCAAGACGTCCTCTACTGTCTCCATCCTGGTTCTCTCCGTGGTCTTCTTGTCCATCCTGGTCTCCTGCAGGTGAGAATCAGGTGAGTCACCTGTCAGGTAGGTGGTGACTAACTGCTGACCTCTGACCTCATCAACATGTTTAGAAAACACCAACACCAGGGGGCGGTGCCAGAAAGCGAGCTAATCCCAAAAACCAGGCTTTCTTTAGAAAATCCTGGTTTAACTTCCCCAGAATCAGTTTTACCAACGTGGCTAGCCTGAAGCCCCTCCCATTCACCTGAAGCCCCTCCCATTCACCATGGTAACACATGCTGGAGAACAAACCTGCTCCATGGCAGGCTAGCAGCTAGGTTTACTGAAGCTTGGTGAATATGATTGGACGAGGCACGTTACCGCCCCTTTGTCTTGGCGGTGGCTGGCAACAACAAAGTGGTGAATTAGCGCCACCGCTGGCCCACAGCGGTAGCAGCAGCTTTGGGTCTGATGGCTACATTATTAATAAATGTGGAGTTTACACTTTTAAAACTGAGTTCTCGTCACAAACACAGTCCTCCAGTCTAAGCACATCCAGACTCTGGGACCCAACATGAAAACGACTCATAAATGAGGAAAACTCCAATAACATATGTGGAGAAACAGAGCTGAAGAGGACTTCCGGCGTCGCCATGGAAACATGTAAACGCTGAGCGTTAGCTCCAGCTGCAGAGCTTTAATCAAGCAGCTGGTCTCTGTTTTAGTTCTGACATCTTTGTAGTCCTCGTAGGCATGAATGGATCATTCTTCTGCATCTGGGAGGAGAACGAGGTACCCTCCTTTCCTTCCATTCTCATTTATCTAGCATCGATTAACACAGTCTGCCTGTGGGACGCTATTGCCGCTCCTGGCTTGACTAACAGGATTGAATCTACCTGAGCATCGTTGGTGGACCCAGGGAAACCTGGAGAGGAGGGAGAGCTATGTCACTCAGGGATTTATCAGGAGAGCCTCGATGTTCTAAACTCGCTTCCTGGCACAGCCCCCTGGTCTGAGATGTTTCACTCTGACATCAACAAGCAGGAAGCTGCTGAAGCTCTGGTCCAGACACACTCAGGTACACACTCACCTGGAGAACGGACAGTCAGGTGGATGGTGCTGAGGAGTTTCTTTCTACGGCCTGGTCCATCATAAACGACTCTACACTCGTATGTTCTTGTATCATTAGTCGTCACGTCCTTCAGAAGCAGAGACACGTCTCCATCCTTCAGCAGACTGATGTTCAGCTCCACCCGGTTCTGATGTGATGGATGCACGTTAATGTGTCCATCCCCATAGAGAAGAACATAATCTGACTCCAGGTCAGTTCTGCTCCACTCTACAGCTAGAACAGCTCTGTTTTTAGGGTCTTTACATGGCAGAATGACGTTCCGTCCAGGTGCTGCTGGGATGGTCACTGGACCTGCAGGAGGAAAGGTCAAAGGTCAGAGGTTAACTCCACACAGAGAGGACAGACACATACATGTACATGATCCTTCTCCTTTGTCTGAGCTTCTGATGGTCACCAAGTGTTCACCTGTTCAGGTGCTCCCTGACCAGACTCAGCAGGTGTTCTGGTTCTTCTCTTCCAGGTGTCTGAAGGTCAGAGTGACTCCTCTGTGTGTTGATCTCATAGTTTTACTAACGGGTGTTTCATGGTGTCTGCTGAGGGTTAGGGTTAGAGTTAGGGTCTGCTCCTGAGCTGCTGAGGGTTAGGGTTAGGGTCTGCTCCTGAGCTGCTGAGGGTTAGGGTCTGCTCCTGAGCTGCTGGGGGTTAGGGTTAGGGTCTGCTCCTGAGCTGCTGAGGGTTAGGGTTAGGGTCTGCTCCTGAGCTGCTGAGGGTTAGGTTAGGGTTAGGGTCTGCTCCTGAGCTGCTGGGGGTTAGGGTTAGGGTCTGCTCCTGAGCTGCTGGGGGTTAGGGTTAGGGTCTGCGCCTGAGCTGCTGGGGGTTAGGGTCTGCTCCTGAGCTGCTGGGGGTTAGGGTTAGGGTTAGGGTCTGCTCCTGAGCTGCTGGGGGTTATGGTTAGGGTTAGGGTCTGCTCCTGAGCTGCTGGGGGTTAGGGTTAGGGTTAGGGTCTGCTCCTGAGCTGCTGAGGGTTCGTGGGACTCGTGAGGTCTCCTGACATCAGTCACCTCATCTGATCCTGAGGACTTAAGAGGCTCGTGGACGAACACTCATCACTGGTCTTGAGTAACTTCCAGCCAAATTTAGCTGAAGTATTTTTGTGACTTCACCTGACCTGCCTGAGTTGGTGGTGGTCAGAGGGGCCCATGGCTCTAAAGGGCAGCCTCGCCTCTGTCAGACCGCCCCAGGGCGGCTGTGGCTACGTTAGCTTACTGTCAGAACCTCCTCATCAACCAGTCATAGAGCCCCGCCCACTGCTGGGCGGAGACTGGCTTCCCAGACAGTTGAAAAGCCTCACTCACCTCTCACTCATCACTCAGTCATCGTGTGTTCCTCATGCATGAGCTCCATGTTCCATGTATCTCTGTGGTCTTGTAGTGGCCTTTAAAGGTCAATAGGTCATCAGTTACATTGGTTATTAGAATGGTACAGAGTCTAGTCTGGGTCTCCAGCTGAACTGCTAAGGAATGTTGTTTATGGGACATCGTGATGGGTTGTCCGGTAAATGTTCATCAGAGAACAAGAACTGTTTATCAGAAAATCCAGAGGTCCGGAGTTTTAGTAACAGGATGTTCAGACAGGCCACTTTCCATCTAAAGCAGCCAAACTAATGACACCAGCGGACGTGTTCCCAATCCATCAGCCTGTGGAAAGTTATTCTCTTGCAAACATGACCATATTTAGAGAACATAATGGGCTCAGTCGATCTCCGCACTGCCACGTTTAGCAGTGTGTGTATGTGCATGCATGTGAGTTGCATAACGCAGAATGACTATAAAAGAACCAGCTCCAGATTTGTTCGGGGGCTTCGTACTCAGATGGTTGTCTGTACGTGTCGATTGTCAACTGCTTGAAGTCTGCAATAAAGGTCCCCACGCTGTCCGAAGACATCCGACTCCTGACTCTCTCTTCTGTCCAAACACCTGAATCCTCTACATTTTGGCGACCACGAAGGGTGAGCAGAGGGCGGCCTCCGGCTCTGCATCCGGAGAGAGAGACCAACAAATAGGGCCCAAGGTGAGCATATTTTATTGCTCATAACTTTGGCCTTTCTTTCTGGGTGCAGGGTCTGGAGGATTAAAATCCCTGCTCTCTTCCTTTTTATTTTTAATAAACAGTTGAGTCAGGAGACGGTGTCTATTTGGACAGCGTTTTTTAACATTCACACGTGTGAATTCAGCTGTACAATGTATTAAAAGGAAATTCTAGACTGGACAGCCATAAATTTGTTTGATTGGAGAACAGCTGTAAAACCCAGATCTGGTGCAGAAACAGCCAGCTTCCTGGTTTTTTCTGCTGCTTGAAAGGTTTCCTGACAGATCGCAAGTCAGAAGCAGCGCTGAAAGAAGGGTCTGTGATTGTCTGTGTTTGTCTGCAATAAAGGTCCCCACGCTGTCCGAAGACATCCGACTCCTGACTCTCTCTTCTGTCCAAACGCCTGAATCCTCTACAGTCTTAGGATCTCCACCCGCCTGCTCCCTCTCAGTCACACATCCCGTTCTCCAGATCCACCTCCACCAGCACCAGGCTCTTCCTCTCTGTACCCCAGCATACCTCAAAGCCCCTCGACAGTCCCACCCCCACACTCAAACCCGGCTGGCTCTGCTCTGAACCTCAGACTAAGTTCTCTCTCACTCCAGACACCATGCTGACCCACTTGTGTCCTTCACCTCCAACCATAACAGAACCCTGACCTCTGACCTCAGACCAGCTGAGGTCTACAGAAACTCATCAGCAACATGTTTAGAAACACAAACATCTGATCTGATGTTTCACTCTCACATCAACAAGCAGGAAGCTGCTGAAGCTCTGGTCCAGAGACACTCACCTGGAGAACGGACATCCAGGTGGACCGTGCTGTCGGGATTGTCACCTGAAAATGATCTCTTCCTGTCGTCCGTTCCTTCCTGAACG
This sequence comes from Aphyosemion australe, assembly GCA_006937985.1. Classification (NCBI taxonomy): domain Eukaryota; kingdom Metazoa; phylum Chordata; class Actinopteri; order Cyprinodontiformes; family Nothobranchiidae; genus Aphyosemion; species Aphyosemion australe. Next base: position 145,375 of record SSNS01000701.1, on the reverse strand, counting down.
ACGCTACACTCATATGTTCCGTCATCATCCGTCGTGACGTTCTTCAGAGCCAGAGACCCATCTCCATTCTTCAGAAGAGTGACGTTCACATACACCCGCTTCTGATATGACGGATGCTCGTAGTAGGGATCCGGTTGATGTTCCTTCCACAATAAAACATATTTTGGCTCCAGATCCGTTCTGCTCCACTTCAGACGTTTCACAGTCTTGTTCCCAGGAGCTTGACATGGCAGCGTGACGTTGTCTCCAGGATGAGCCGGGACGTTAATCTCACCTGCAGGAGAGGAAAGGAGGACAGACCAAGTCAAGAAGACTGATCTGAACAGGATCAGAAGCAGAAGAGCCTTTAAAGTGAGGAACCAGACATCAGGCTTGAATCTGGGACTCAAGGCAACCCAAGTCCCCAAAACAAAGACTTGCTCTTTGCTGGATTTATTGAACCGCTGGCAGCTGCAGTCACACTAAACTGTAACATTGAGGGTATTAAAGACCTTCTCCAATGAAAATCGTGTCTTTTCTGTTTTTAACGTGTTATTGAAGCGTTTCTCTTACGCTACAGGACGCATCTAAAGACATTTAAGCTCAATATTGCATTTCTGAGTATTTCTGCGTTCAAATCTCTGTGAATCAGTAGCAGATGAAAACATTCAGCCTAAAACATACAGGCTTTGTGATGTCACAAAGCCAGTGGGCGGAGCATAAACCCCACTCCGCTCTGCCCCCTCAGGCTCTGAGGAGTAGTCCAGAACCTGCCCTCTACCCTCTGGGGACCTGGAGCTGCCTGTGGGGGGTGGATGGGTGGGCATGGGTGCCTACGGGCTGGGGTGTGATCTGGAGCCCCTAGCCTGTGCTGTGGCGAGGTGGGTGGGTGTTGGCTTGGGATCTCGGGTGCCTTGGTCTGCCTGCTGGCTTTGGGCTGCTTCCCAAATGGAAGGCCTTCTGCTGCTTGGTCCCCCGCGGCCAAGGGAGCCCTCTCCAACTACCATCCTCACCATCCCTATGGGTTGGGGGCGTGGCTGAGGGGTTGGCGCTCACTCTGCTGGGGGCAGGGTCGGGGTGGCTTGGTCACCTCATGCTGGCTGTCCCTCGTGGGATGTTGGGGTGGGTCCTTGGGGCATGGGGTCGTCTCGCTCTGGGCTGGTCTGGATCAGTGTTTCCTTGTATTTTCACTCTTTAACGTTTCATTACTCTATTTTTACTCTACTATTATGCTCCTGTAATGAATGTAATTGCTGCTGTTGTGCCAAATCGCCCCCACTGACAGTAAAGGGATTTTCTACTCTACTCTAAGTTGTATAAACAATTTCTACAGATTTATTTTTACATGTTGTAAATCAGAAGTCAAGAGTTACAGGCTTTGTCCTCATGTGGGTGCATACAGGTGTGTCCCAACACCAAGACAGCACCGACTGAGCCCCGAGTCTGTGGAAAAGGAACCAGCTCTTTGAAAAAAACAGTTTAGAACCAGCAAAGCTCTGGCTCCAGTCTAGTGGAAGAAAAACCCTCAGTAGATTGTATCAACACTCCAAATGACACACACACACACACACACACACACACACCTGGAGGAGAAACATCCAGGAAGATGATGCGTTTCATTTTCTGGTCTGGTCCTCCATGATCAATAGAACACTTGTAAATTCCTGCATCATCAATCGTCACGTTGTTCAGAACCAGAGACGCGTCTCCATCCATCATCTGTCTGTCGTGCAGATCCACCCGGTTCTGGTATGATGGATGCTGGTGGGACTGGTCAAACTGCTTGTCTCTGTAGAGCAGAACATAATCTGAACCCAGATCAATTCTGTCCCACTCCACAGTTTTAACGGTTCTGTTGTCAGGAGCCTGGCATGGTAGGAGGACGGTCTGTCTAGGTGCTGCTCTGATCTTCTGACCTACAGGAGGACACGGCACATAAAGGTCAAAGGTTAACTCTTCACCTCCACAGCAGCATGCCATGGACTGAGCCTTGTGGGACCCCGCTGGATGTAGAACGTGAATTAGATGACTTAATTGCAACAACGTGTGAGCGATCCGATAAGTATGAGGTGAACCAAGATAGAGCGACACCACGGACCCCTGTGGAGAAAAGACGCTGTAGAGGAACTGAATGAGAAATGGTATCGAATGCAGCTGATAAATCAAGAAGAATGAATAAACTAATGAAACCAGAGTCGGTTACCATTAACAGATCATTGGTGGCTTCACCATTGCAGTTTCAGTGCTATGACTTTTACGGTATCCAGACTGAAAAAGTTCGTATAGGTCATTACTGCTTAGGTGGTCACTAAGTTGTTAATTGCAAAAGTTAGGTTGGAGAGCACATTTTTGTTTCTTACAGAATAAATGTCTGGATCGTTGGCTACTTAAAACAACGTTATAGAGGTCCTAAATCCAAATCCAAACGCTGACATAATGGATGTGATGCAGTATGTGACAGTGTGACGTAGATCTGTCAGAGTCTATGTTCTATCAGAAGCTGGAGGTAGGTGGAGGAGACTGTTTTCATGTTCAGCCTCAGAGAGACCCGTTAGAATCAGAGATAACCATTAAAGCATGGTTTCTCAGTGAACCACACCTTTACTGCTCACGCATGAGTAAAGTGTGAAGGGCTAACTAACCTAAAACATCTGAACAGACATTTCATCACAGAGTCAAAATGAATGTTCACGCAGCAGGTAAAACACACCTGTAGAAACAACCAGGATGCAGCTGACTCTCAGCAGAAGGAAGAGCGGAGACAAGCCAGCCATTTCCTCGTCTACAACCAGAAGAACAAGAAGAACATGGTTTTGTGTCAGTCACTCAGGGTTGAACCAAAACTGCAGTCAGACTTCAGTTAGAAACCAAAGCTTTCTAAGGTCATTTTCATTGGGAAATAAAAAGAAATCAACTCCAACCGAACAACAGAAAGCGTCAGACGAGTCTTTCTCTCAGAGGATGTTAACAGATGAGCAGCTCTTGGTGATGTCAGATGCCACATCATCTCCATGACAACCAACAGCCTCCTTTTTAGAATTGAACATCATCTAAGTTTGTCTAAGCAAGGACATTTACCCTGAGAGCTTCTAAGGTTTTCTCTGTCAGACTGGTTCTTCAGAAGGAAACGGGTCTCCATTCAGGTCTGTTTATTCTGATTCACTGGAACTAGTTTAACAGACAAATAACCTGATGTTTCCTGCAGCGAACAGGAAGTCCGAATGAGTTCCTGAGGGTCCATCAGACGTTAAACAGACGTGTGTCTCTGAAGCAGCAGTCTGATGATGTCACACTGCAGCTGTTCTCTAGGGTCACCTGTGACCAGAACACCTGTCTGATGGTAGGAAGCTCTGCTAGAACTCATCAGCTGTAATCAAACATTTATTCTCTAGGATTAGAGACTAAAACCTGTCTCCTTTGCTCTGAGTCAGCAGGAAAATAAACACTCACCTTCTTCAGGAGGAGAAAGAAGCTTCCTCTGGTCTCTGGTCAGAGCTGGAGGCAGACTGGAGCTACTGGAGCTAACCAGTATACCTGACACACCTTACTTCCTGCTTCTGACATAAAACCTGATGTTCCTGTTAAGAGCAGGTTTGTTTAGACTACAACAGAGTAAACCTGAAAACAAAGATGGAGTCACAAGTCTGTGATTTGGTTCTGGCTTTACTTCTTCATGGAACGAGGCTATATGGAAACTTTTTACATTTTAGCTCAAAAACGATGAGGTTGTAAACGTTAGCTCCAAACACACCAGTAACGAGTTCCATTTACTCACTTAAACCTTGAGTAGCGTTCTGAAGTCAACTCAGTTTATTTCTATAGCGCCACGACCAGAGTCGTCTCAAGGCTCTTCACATAGTAAACGTTCCAGTAGAGTTCAGGTCATTAGGCCAATCAGTAAAGGTTTCCTGTATGAGGAACCCAGCAGGTTGACTAGAGTCACTGACTAGCGTCGGTGTGTGTGTGCACACACACTTAACAACAGAACGTGAGTCTTGATTCATTCTTACATATTGTACCTTTAGGTATTATCAGATATTTGGGTTTAGATCCAAGCATTGCACTGAAATGGCTACATGCCTCCTTATTGAGAAAATAAAATTATTTCTCGATAAGGGTGAAGTTGTGGGGGCAGTGTTTTTGGACCTCAGGAAAGCATTTGATACTGTAAATCACTCGGTTCTCTTGACCAAGCTTTCAACATTTAATTTCTCTAGAAACGCTGTGAACTGGATTGAATCATTTCTGAATGATCGAATACAATCTGTATCAGTTAACAACTGCAGATCTGACCCTCTTAGACTAACCTGTGGAGTCCCTCAGGGATCAATATTAGGCCCCCTTTTATTTAGTTTGTACATTAATGATTTGCCCACTGTTTGTCCTGAAGCTGAATGCCTAATGTATGCAGACGACACGGTCTTCTTTGTTCATGGTCACACCAAGGACATTGTTGCTGCTAAACTCATTAAAACAATGTCTTGTGTTTCAACTTGGTTGCAGGAGTGCTGTTTACAGCTAAATGTTTCTAAAACTGTAGGCATGTATTTTACTAAAACAAAGAGAGTATCACCTGATCCCAACATGCATATTAATGGAAATAAAATACAAATTGTCAGCCAATATAAATATCTTGGGTTAATAATAGATTCAGAGCTTTCCTTTAAAGCACATATTGACAAGTTGTGTAAAACAATTAAGCTAAGCCTTGCAAATTTCCGCGCAACTCGAAATGAAATATCATCTGAAGCCGCAAAAATGTATCTGCATTCGATGATTTTCAGTCACTTCAACTATTGCTTAACTAGCTGGTCTCAGGCTAGTCAGAGTGCAAAAAGACCATTGGAAATCTTGTATAAACAAGCAATTAAAACTATGGATAAAAAACCTAGGCATTATCATCACTGCACAATTTAAAAAAAATATAGCATTTTAAATTAGGACAGTCTTCACACATTTGCAGACTTAAAACTGACCTATAAAGTACTGCACAAATTGGCTCCAGATCCTCTGGCAGAGTTCATCAGCCAAAGAAACAGCCTTGGGCGTATCACCCGAGGCTCTGCCAGAGGTGACTGCTACATCCCTCTACGCAGAAGCACTTATAGTAAGTTGGCCTGGTCAGTAAGGAGTGCAAAGGTGTGGAACTCAGTACCTGAGGAGGTTAAATTGACCACAACATACAAGGCCTTCACAAAAAAATTGAAATTATGGCTTATCAACACCTACAGCTGCCAACACTAAAAAGTAAAACCTGTTTCGATGCTTTGATAAAATGTTATGTGTGATGTCATTTTTCTTAAATGTATAGTAAGTGTTTTATGTGTTTTGTATTAGATTGTACATATGCTGTGTTTTACTTTTTTATTGTTCTCTCTTTTTCCCCTTTTTTAAATGCAATTTTATTGCCTTTTTACAACAAGGCTAGGGGACTACAGATGAAAACTAGCCTGTTGGCTAATTCTGGCTTTTTTAACCATGTGTAATCATGTGTTTTATTAAATTGCACTGTCCCCTTTTAAATAAACGGATTAAAAAATAAATAAATTTAAATAAAATATTATTTAGGCCTTTCTAGCATTTAATCATTTCTCTTTTGTACGTTTGTTCTGTGTGTAGCTTCATACTCCATTACTTTATACTTTTCAACAAACACCAATGAGGGCTAAAGTCGTGAGCCAAAACATGTCAGCTTAAGGTAAAGAACTATCTTTTTACTGCGCTGTGTTAAAAAAAAGAGCAAAGTAATGGAGTATTTAATAATTTCATTTATTTATTTATTTGTAGAGCATCTTTTTACAACCAATCCAAATGTTTTTACCGCCAAATTACTAAGATAAACCTTATAGTGTTTATCTGAGTGAATCTATAATTAATTCAATAGGTGAACTAATAGTAGCACATTCTATGTTAAAGAAAGTGAGATGTAATATCAGGAGAGGGAGAATGTTAGGTGGTGGGCAGCAGTGTGCCAGCCGATGGCCCCCTCCATGAGGCCACCACAGCTCAGCAGAAGGCCAGTGTAGCTTCTTCTGGGGAGAAAAACACTTAGAGAGAAAATAAAGTTAACAGCTGGAATAACAGGAAATAATGCAATTAGAGAGTGGTGGTAGAAGAGAGTAGCAGAGTGTGGAAAGTGGTCAGTATGTCCTCCAGCAGTCTAAGCCTATAGCAGCATAACTACAGAGATAACTCAGGATAACCTAGCCTTTTAGATGGAGGCATGTGGGAGGCAGGGCCAGGGAGAAAAGTCTTTAACGACTGTAGTCCCCTCTGTACACTCCACCTCCCTCTGCTCCCCACTCGTCTAAACCTGGACTAACATCAGAATTTAACCATAAGCCCTATCAAATAGAAAAGTTTTGAGCCTAGTCTTAAAAGTAGACAAGGTGTCTGCCTCACG
>SSNS01000701.1:124449-138337 GCA_006937985.1 Aphyosemion australe | reverse complement strand
CCAAAGATGATAACTTCAGTCTTGTCTGGATTTAGCAGCAGAAAGTTTAGAGTCATCCAGATTTTTATGTCTTCAAGACAAGCCTGTAGTCTACCTAACTGATTAGGTTCATCAGGGTTTATGGATAAATATAACTGAGTATCATCAGCATAACAGTGGAAGTTTATCCCATGTTGTCTAATGATTTTACCAATTGGAAGCATATATATAGTGAAAAGAATTGGTCCAAGTACTGAACCCTGTGGTACTCCACAAGTAACTCTAGAGAATGAAGAAGATTTCTCATGTACATGAACAAACTGAAATCTGTCAGATAAATAAGATTTAAACCAGCCTAGCGCCGTTCCTTTGATCCCTACAACATGTTCAAGCCTTTCTAAGAGAATATTGTGATCGACTGTGTCAAAAGCAGCACTGAGGTCCAACAAGACCAGAACAGACACAAGATTCTTATCTGAGGCCGTGAGAATATCATTTGTAACTTTCACTAATGCGGTTTCAGTGCTGTGATGCTCTCTAAAACCTGACTGAAATTCCTCAAACAGATCATTAGTGTTTAGATGCTCACATACTCGATTGGCCACTATTTTCTCAAGGACTTTAGATAAAAATGGGAGATTAGATATTGGTCTATAATTCATGAGGTCATCTGGATCCAGAGAAGGTTTCTTAAGTAGAGGTTTAATTACAGCAACCTTAAACTCCTGCGGTACGTATCCATTTACTAAGGATAGGTTAATGATATCTAAAATGGGGGCAGTAACCAAAGGAAATGCTTCTTTAAATCACTTGGCTGGGATTGGGTCTAATTACATCACCACTGCTGCTCTTCAAAGTCTTTTTCTGACAAACTAATCAGTCCCTCAGTTTCCTCCAGCTCTTCATGCATTCCCTGCCTCCCAAGTTTCCAGCGATTTCCTTCCCAGAGTTGAGGGTAAACTGCATCTTTATTTTCCTTCAGTGAAGAGTTGTGTTAATGTTCATACTTTTGGACTTCCTGATCTTCTCGATCTGCTCCATGTCTCTTCTGTGAGATTTCATCACTGCTCTGTCATCACTGATTGTTACATCCCAGGCCGTCTAGGTGGCCAGGAGCAACAATGAGGATGCATGTTAAGAAATTAAAGTCATAACATAATTTATTAACAAACAGAAGATAACACATAACATAGGACAAACCGGTGGAAAAACAGCTCAAAACACACGTCTCAGGACTATAAAAGCTAACCTTATTCAATGGTATCAAATCTACACAGGGACTTTTCCCCTCAGTGATTGTCACTACCTGCTTTTCCAAAACAGCCTCACATTACTTTTTTCGAGTGAGTGCCAGGACCCCTTTAAGCAGCTTTACTCATATTGTTATCTAAGTGAATACCAATAGTCTGCACTGAGCAGACATGTCTTACAGACTGTACCAAAAGGGTTACCACACAGTTTAGCTTAAAACCCTTTAACTCTGAGACAAGCTGTTAAAAACCAGAAGACACAGAAAATAAACACCGCCGGGGAGACAACAGGACAGAGCTCCTATCTGTCCTGCCGCCCGCCCCTGAATCTGAAGACAGGCTGGCTTTATATAGTCAACCCAAGCCTGATTACAAGCAGGGACACCTGGTTCTGCTGAGGTGAGGGCAATCAAGGAGAGCAGTGCCAGGTGCTGCAGCTCTGCTCCCTTACACACAGGGAGGAAAACAGAGAAGGTTAAAAAAACTACAAAACTATGGCCAAGGGCCACAACACTTCCCCCCTTAAAAAAAAATAAAGGTCTCAACTTTAATTTTCTCTCCTCCCCTAGTTCAAATGATTCCCACACAATCAACTGTCCCAAAATTAATTCAAACTGCTCATTCCAAAGTCCGGGGTGGTGCAACACGTAGCGAGGGAGGTGACCAATGGCGAAGCGGACCAACACAGTTCCCAGAAGTCCAACGAGACACACTTGTCCTTGTTGAACGATGGATCACAACACAGTACCGAGCGAAGGCGAACCCACTGTCCAGAACCTCCATCCTCCTCCACATTTACGAGTCCATAGCAGGGCACTTCCCCGTCCACGACATGGTAGGAGGCGGTGTCGTCAGGGTGACGCATCTCCGTCATAGGACACATCTCCTCATGTCCCGAAAGGAGGCAATAACCAGCGAGGCCACTCACCCGCAGACAATCCATCGTGTCAAATCTTCATCCCTCCAGCCGAAGGGTCACCTCCCATGCGTACACACCCACAAGCACAAAGAGAAGTGGTTGGAATGGAGCGGTGGACTAGAACAGAAATAACAAGATTAAAGTAAAAACCAACAAAATAATGAACATGCGTCCATCAGCTTTGGGATCAGAAGATCCCGGACGAGCCCCCACTTGTTACGCTCCTCGGCGCTGGTGGTGTGTGTGTGTGTGTGTGTGGAGAGAAGGGGGTAACACACAACTTGCCAAAAGGTAAATTAACAATTATTTTATTTGCGTTCACAAATGAAAAAAAAAAGGATGATTCAAAACGAAACATCTATTTGTTTATTTATGTATTCTATTTATTTATTCTAAGTAAAGTATTATTAAATACTCCCAGAAATAATCCGGCCTCGCAAGGTCCTTTAAAGAGGGCCGGATGGCCGGCTAAAATAACAAAAAGGGAGGCGGCGTCCTCCTCCCGAATTAACTAAAACTCACCGTTATCAATAAACAAAAATCTTCTATAAGGTTTTGCCACGCTACAGGTCTCCCCAAGACTAGAGATTTCCCAAAGATCATACTACGTTACCTGAGTTAAAATAGCTACAAATCATTCTACGGATCTAATCAGAAAAGTACCGACAGAACCTGAGGTCTTTAACGACCGTGGAGCACAAACCCAGTGTGGCCTTCTGAGTTTGTCCTGGTGCTGTTGACACATTGAAAGCAAGTGGCTTCAAGCCAGAAACAGTCTCGGCTGTAGTTGGGCTGGCCAATCAAAGACATGCATTCTGTTGCTTTTGATGGAGAGTGAAAACGTTCTCTGCTTCCTTTTACACTCATTCTGCTTTGCTGAGATCTTGGTTACGTTATGAGAAGGGTGGAATTCACGTGGGTGGAGGTGGGATTTCATGGAATCCAAGCCTTTTATTTCAGGGCTGATAAAACGTCTAAAGAAAATAAACGATATTTCACAATAAAGAACGTCTCCAAAGTACAAACAGTATTGTTTTAATATTATTTAGGTCTGTCATTTCTCTGAAAGCTTTAAAATAGCATGATACAGTCTAAACACAGGAAACACCTCACCCCCCACTTCCTGTTTCAGCCGACTCAGAGGAGGCATCTCAACCTGTTACCAGCTTCTGCCCACAGTCTGCTTCTGTTTCCTACAACACCGCTGACTTCAGCAGAACCAGCACGCACACACACACACGCACACACACACTTCCTGTTTGTGTCCTATATCTGTCTATAAAGAGTGTGTTGTAGATGATTCAAGATGGCCTCAGTGGGTTTAATTAAGTGATCAAACTTAGACATAATGACGTGTGTGTGCGCGCGTGTGTGTGTGTGTGTGCGTGTGTGTGTGTGTGATGGGGGGTTATTTCTGTTGAAATCTAAAGTCACCATCATGTCTGAATAAAAAGTGAAGCTAGACACAGATCAGCTGTTTTTATCTCCAGTCTCAGAAATCCGACCCAAACATGGACGTTACAGCTGAGTGAGCATCTGTGAGCAGAAGCTCACTCACTAAAACAGTTGGGTTATTCTGCCTACTCAGCCTCTGGGTTATGAAGTGTTTTACCCATCATGAGGTGCTACGCACCGCCCGATCTCCAAACTTCCTTTTTTATCCACAGTTATTGAGAAAGTGGTTCACACTCAACTGTCACGTCATCTGGAGGATTACATCCTCTTTGGCTTCAGGCCATACCACAACACAGAATCTGCCCACGTTCGTGTGCTGACCGATATTCTTTTGGCGACTGATGCCGGTTCCCATGTCCTGCTGTTACTCTTAGGCATCTCAGCTGCATTTGACACAGTAGACCATAGCATCCTACTTAGGGGGCTTGAATTGTGCGCAGGAGTGAAAGGGGCCCACTCGACTGGTCCAGGTCTTACCTTTCAGACAGACAATCTGTTCCTCTCCCTCTGTGCTGCTCCCCTGAGGAGTGCCTCAAGGTTCAATCCTGGGGCCACTCCTCTTCTCAATTTACGTGCGTCCACTCAGAATGATTTTAGTGAAACTTGGACTGAGTTACCACCTCTACGCAGATGACTGTCAGGTTTATTTGGCTTTAAACCAGACTCCACCCACCTACTCGTTGACGGCCTCTCTGAAGTCAAAAGCTGGCTTTCAGCTAACTTCCTATGTTTTATTCTGTGTTGCATTCCCTGCTCACATTTTTACCTTTTTAGTTTGCTGTTTTATTTGTTGTTTTAGTCGTTGTGGTTCGTTTAAGCTGATTTTATCTAATTAGTTTGCTGCTGAATTCAGTCTTTTACTTTGGAGCCTCCCTGTTCCGTACTGTGCAGCACTTTGGTCAGCTGTCATGCTGTTTCTAGATGAGCTTCATAAACATGCTATATTAGGGTTATTTTAGGTTATTTTAGGTTATTTTTGTGCAACTCACTGGGTCACAGTCCCTTCATCCATTGACCGTGCACTTGGGTTGTTCATACTTCTGGCGTCATCACGTTGGCCCTCACGTTCTACACCACAGACCCACACACTCACCAGGCCCAAATCTACATACTACATATTTATTACATGTCTAAATGACATTGTCCGTGTTGCATTAGTCATTACAGTAAAATCCTGACATGTCATAAACACATCTACAGCTTATGCCTGACCTGTCTGTTCACTAATGAGAACCACAGGTGTGTTTATGATGAGGCTAACAGGTGAGCTCTGTTATCAGGTGACTTCTGAAGGGTTTTCTTTAGGAGCATCAGAAACCAGGAGGCTGGAGACAAAAACACACTTTTCAGATTTGTATTTGTTTAAAAGTCCTGTATGAGTTGGTCCGCCCTCCACCTTCATCAGCTCGCTCAGATAAACCCTCCTAGAAGGCGGACCAGAAGGCTTTCAGCGCCTCTTGACTGAAGCAGTAGGGTAAAAGTGAGACATGAACAAACAGTCAGTAGCAACATCACATCGTTCTCAGAGGATAATTATGAGCTCACAGCTGTTAAAGGAAACGCTGCTGCTTTAAAATACCTGAATCATCCTTATTCTACAGTCCACACGTTGTCCTTTCCATGTGTTCCTAAAGCTATAGGAACCATTTACACCTGACTCATGTCTTATTAGCTCCTGATGCTCAGACTGGATCCGTTCACTTCAGCAGGTTAAAGCATCAGATGGAGAGAAGGACCTTCTCGCTCCTCTGATGGTCTAAAGCTACATGACAGCAAGAATAGAGGAATGAAAGAGAATATATAATAAACTACAGTAATGTGTGAGGACACCACTGGTCCAGATGGTTTAAACCAGTTTATTCAGGTTTTAAGCTTTAAACCTGCAGAAATAAAGAAAATAAAAACATGAAATCATGAACAGTTTGTGTTTAGTCCTGTTTGTTTCTTCTGGAGGTTCAAAACCGACTCGGGTCAGAAGTCGTGCTCCGTGGCGACAGCAGTGATGACGTCACTTCCTGCTGAGTCTGGCTCAGCCTGGAATCACTTCCTGCTGAGTCTGGTTCAGCCTGGATGGATGGACTGGTCACTTCTGCTGTCAGAAGATGTTGGAATGAAAATGCTCAGAATTTCTGTAAAATCAGTGACTAAACGACAGAGTTAACAGAGTGCTGACAGAGAGACAGTGTTTCTGGCACAAAGACACCAGGAGGAGGGTGGAGATGAAGAACGGACAGCACACCACCAGCGAGATGACCACTCTGATCAGGAGGGAGGTGGAGGCAGGGGATGGAGCAACATATGTGGGTGGAGCTCCAGAGACGAGTGAAGCTCCAAAGGTGGGCGGAGCCCCAGAGTTGGGCTGATCTCCAGAAATGGGCAAGGCTTCAGGTTTACCTGTAGACAGAGTCACCTGTTCAGGTAACTGATGATGAAAGTAGTGTAGAAATGAGGTGAAGCTCCTGACCTCTGACCTGTGACAGAGAGCCAGCTGGGTGGAGACCCTCCATGACCCCTGATCTCACACCTGTAGAGGCCTTCAGCAGACCTCCTCACACGCTGGAGGGTCATGTGACCTGTAGGTTCATTTCCTATGAAGACATCATCTTTAAAGAAAGCAGCTGGGAGGCTGTGGGTGTGGTCATCATTTGATTGACAGCTGAGAGTGACATCATGTCCCTCCATCACAGGGAGGACAGGACTCTGCAGGATCACTGATCCACCTGAACACAGAGACCAACTCCAGCATTTCATCCATGTCCACACAGCTTCATCAGCACTAACTCCACAGTCTGATCTCACCAGAGACAGTCAGGTTGATGCTGCTGCTGCTGGAGGCCCCGCCCACTCCCTCACACCAGTACGCGCCTGTATCCCACTGGAGGACAGCACTGATGGAACAGGAGGAACCAGCTGGCTTTCCCCATCCATCTCCACAGTTAGACTGTTGTTTTGTTGTCCTTCTTCTCACCATCCATCCAGCAGGTCCGACATCCTCACAGCTCAGAGTCAGAGGGTAGCCTTCAAACATCTGAGAGCTGTTGGTACTCACACTCAGATGAGCACTGAGGGCTGGAATCCCACAACAGTTTAGAATTAAACAAGTTAAATCAGCCTCAGAAAACGTTTAATGCCACCGCATGATGGTTGGGGATGGGCCTCGAGCATCGATTGGAACCGGGACTAACTGTCAGTTTTTGACACAAATGTTCAAATTTAAAAATTTTCATTCATAGTTTTGATGCCCAGTCTGCCTACTGGGTTCCTAGAATATCTAAAAGTAGGATGGGAGGCAGATCTTTTAGCTATCAGGCTCCTCTACTGTGGAACCAGCTCCCAGCGTTAGTGCGTGAGGCAGACACCTTGTCTACTTTTAAGACTAGGCTCAAAACTTTTCTATTTGATAGGGCTTATGGTTAAATTCTGATGTTAGTCCAGGTTTAGACGAGTGGGGAGCAGAGGGAGGTGGAGTGTACAGAGGGGACTACAGTCGTTAAAGACTTTTCTCCCTGGCCCTGCCTCCCACATGCCTCCATCTAAAAGGCTAGGTTATCCTGAGTTATCTCTGTAGTTATGCTGCTATAGGCTTAGACTGCTGGAGGACATACTGACCACTTTCCACACTCTGCTACTCTCTTCTACCACCACTCTCTAATTGCATTATTTCCTGTTATTTCAGCTGTTAACTTTATTTTCTCTCTAAGTATTTTTCTCCCCAGAAGAAGCTACACTGGCGTTCTGCTGAGCTGTGGTGGCCTCATGGATGGGGCCATCGGCTGGCACACTGCTGCCAACCACCTAACATTCTCCCTCTGCTGATATTACATCTCACTTTCTTTAACATAGAATGTGCTACTATTAGTTCACCTATTGAATTAATTATAGATTCACTCACACACACACACACACACACACACACACACACACACACACACACACACACACACACACACACACACACACACAGCCAGAACAGCACAGGTTAAGACAAGACCCTCAGTAAAGACTGACAGGCTGCTGTCAGACAGGGTTCATCAGACCCACCCAGGAACAGAAGATGCTCACTGACCTTGGTTTGTGGAGCAGCACAGCAGGAAGCTCAGAGCTGAGGAGAAATGACCCTCAGGTTAGTCAGAGCTGTAATGAGCACTGCTGTGGGAAGCAGCAGTGATGCTCTCTCAGCATTTACACACCAACACTCACCCAGCAGCCTCTGGACAGATGTTCCCTCCATTCTGCAGCAGGGTGAAATAAGACCAGCAGCACTTTGACAGACTGCAAAAAGCCTCTCTTCCGCTTTGTGACCTACTATACGTGAGAGGATCTGAGAGCTTCTGTCTACAGCTGGAAACTAAAACCCCCAACCACAACTGGTGCAGCATGCTAGCAAGGCCCTTCACAGAGATGCATGTCTGACTCCTTCTAATAATAACAATGTTTAACCTGGTGGTGTCATCATGGCCAGCTAGGCCTTCTCTGCTGGTATCAACTTGATCACAATCACTAGGTTACATCCACCTATTCATCCATCATCCATCATGGATGGATGGATGATGGATGGATGGATGGATGGATGGATGGATGGATGGATGGATGGATGGATGGATGGATGGATGGATGGATGGATGGATGGATGGATGGATGATGGATGGATGGATGGATGATGGATGGATGGATGGATGGATGGANCCCCCAGGGAAGGGAGACTGACTGGGACGAGTAGTCATTCAGCATGACCCTGAGGGACCTGTTGGACAAGTAAGACCTAAACCAGTCTAGGGCCGAACCTGAGCTGCTGAATGAAGGCTTCAGACTCCTGAAGATTCCATCTAATCCAGCAGAACCTGATTGTCCTGTTGGGAGAACAACTCATGTGCATGATGAGTGAACACTTTTGGATCCAAACATCTGGAGAAGACCAGGACGGTGTCTACTGATGTGTTGTTGATTCAGGTCTTTGTCCTCATTTCTGCTGAACTCCACACACCTGAGAGCCAGAAAGTCCTCCTCTGAGGTTAAAGGAGCCTCTGGCTGCAGCTCCAGCATGAGTCCTAGAGATGAACCACATGAAGAGGCTGCAATAGAAACCCTGATGCTCCTACTCTGCTCCTCAATAAAACTCTGTTAGAACCCTGATGCTTCATGTCTGATCCCATCTGAAATGTTCTTCTTTAATGAAACTCCAACATCTGATTGTGGAAGTGGTGACATCATCAGTGGTCCCTGAGCGCTGACTGACAGGAAGTAACAGATCAGGAAGCCTTCAGAGGGCAGGACCTGACTCCTGCTCTGATAAAGAGACGAGCAGAGACCAAGCTCACCAGACGACGCTTCACATCACATGCAGAGGGAACATGGATCACACAGCAGCGCTGATGGTGTTGGTGTCTCTCTGCAGCTCAGGTAGGACTCTGCTTTCATCACCAACATCTGGAGAAGGTACAGTCCAACATCTGTGTGCTCTCAGCGTGTTTCCACACGTGAATGTGAGTGCTTCTGGGTTTAGAGGCTCTCGCATCACGCTGATGGAAGCCAAACGCACATTTATTGAGACTTTTATCATATCAAGCTTCATTTTTCTCACATTAAACACATTTTCATCACAATTCAGACGGAAACTTAAAAAATCATCATCAGGAACCACCATGTTTATTTTTCACATGATTTCACACAATATTAATGTTAAATCTACATTTTTGAGGTTAATCTTTAGGTTGTGTGCCCCACCCACTACCCACAGCATCTGTGGCTCCGCCCACAACACAAGTTTCTAAAGTTACACTTTTGTAGCCTTGGACCTTTGCTGCTCTCTATCCCAGAGGTTTAGAATGAGCTGAAACGTTTAGATTTATTTAGAAAGGATCATCAGATGAGTTCAAGTAAATAAATGTTGTTGCTTCTGTCAATAAAGGATCAGTTTTAGGTCTTAAAGCTGGTTGTTGATGTGAAGGACCAGAATCTAGTTCATCAGGTCATAAAAGATTTAAAATCAGATCAAATGGAGCCTTTTGAATATCTGGATGTTTTTAATCTGATTGTCATTCTTTTCTTATTCAGCTTGATTCAGTCACAGCTGATCAGTCTGATCACAGCTGAGTCACTGATGACGTCATGAACCTCTGATTAAACTCAGTCCCATTAAACATGACTGCCCCCTGCTGGACACACGTCAGTCACAGACAGAAAGAGTTCATCTCAGCGTCTCATTTGAGTTGTTTTTACCGTTCCTGTCAAGATTCAACAGTCAAGATTCAACTGATCATCATTATTACTTTACTCCTTTAAAAACACACTAGTGGATGAATCCAGATTCTTCTTGTTTCTTGTGTCTGGAGCTCAGAATCTTTTTTCATGTTGCTTTTATGTTTCTGTTCAGTGACGTCTGAATTCAGACTGGAGGGAGGAGCCGGTCGTTGTCATGGTTACCTGGAGGAGAAGCATCAGGGAGACTGGAGGAAGGTGGAGGACCAGAAGCTGGACTGGGACCTGACATCAGCAGCTGGAGTGTGCAGACAGCTGGACTGTGGCTCTGTGGTGTCAATAAGGAGAGATGATGATGTCATCATACAGATCAGCTGTTCAGGTTGAGTCGTTTGCTTCTTTCTGTGTTTCTGTAGAAGAGAATAAAAACTAAATCAGAACAAAATGATTGAAATCAAACTGAACTTCAGACTAAGTTTCATCAGAACAAGTCGTCTCTATAATATTAGAACTAAATGTGTTTTTCTGATGCTACAACATGGTTGAGGTTACACAGCCTTGTTGTTATGGTTCAAATGTTTCTGTGTGGTTTTGATGACATCATGAGCTCCTCCTGTTGAACCCTGACCCCCCTCTGACCCCCCCAGACTCACCTGTTCATGTAGTCATGGAGCTGCAGCAGAAACTCCTACTTCAGTCTCTCTGCTGTTCCAGTGAAGGGTTGTAGAGGTGTTGGTAACAACCAGCCTCCATGCAGCTCTGTGTTTGATTAGTCTGCTCTGGAGCATGAATGGAGGAGCTCAATGATCAGAATCAAGTCCAGGAGTTGACAGATGTTTGAGCTGCATGTGAGCAGCATCAGCTGACTCTAGTAAACTGGTAGAAATGATCAAAGATGTCACAGTTGGACACATGAAGAAACCACGAGTTACAGATAAGAGCTGGATTATTATTACTTCATTTATTTAAAGAGGAGTAACCTCATGAGATGTACCATCTCTCTTTCACCAGGGTGCTCTTGAGCAGGGCACAAAGCAGCCGAAGGCAGCTGTAAGAGAGAACTATTTATAAATAATCAGCAGAGAGCTACACACAGCAGGTCTGGATGATTGCAGACGGTGCTGGAAGTGGATGCAACGTCATCAATGAGGTCATCTTCTGCTGCTGAGTTTATGAGCCATGCAGGATGGACACTCGCCCAGCAGAAGCACCTGGAACAGGGAGAGATAGGGTTCACCTCTAACTGCAGCATCTCTCTCCCCACATGGCCAGATAGACCCAGGCCAACATGGATAGATGTGTCCTATATATATAATAACACTATATAATACTACTGGCAGCATGGATTGAAAGGCTATGAACCAAGACAACAGAAGGCAGAGGTGAAGGTTTATGAACAAGACATTTAATGAATGAGAATCAGGGCTCAGTCTTTTATTTTCCAACAGCACACTCCTCCTCTTGTTTTGACTTTTCTTTCTTGTGCTTGCTGCTGCTGATCCATATTTGCATTTGGATGCCATCCATCCTCCTCCATGGATCCACCTGCCTGTCGGTGCATTTAGCCTCTGGCTGGTCAGATGCTGCTGCTGTCAATCATTGCAGGAAGGAGCACTCGTCTCTTTTTCTCTGCTCTAGCCTGGGCTGATGGCAGCTGATGGTGCTGTATGTGCAGCGCGCCTCACAGCAGTGATGCTCCTCTTTTGTGCATTTGGAGAAAATGTGCTCTTTTGCACAAAACGAGGCCCCTCATGGAGCGTGTTCTGAGTATCGGGAGGGGCGGCCTGTAGATGGCTGGTGGTTACTGATACATTGTTTTATCAGAATTCTCTCAGATTTCGACTAATAAGTGACCAGAAAACGATCACTACCCACCGTACCCTAGGAAACACTCCTGGTATGCTGGGAGGTTACATTTAAAGGTACCAGTACTGCATGAAGCTGCGTACTTTGAGCACTGATGCTAGGTCAGGACCTCTAAAGTGTGACTCTGAATGAAGCAGAAACTCATTCAGTTCTGTTCATCTGATCAGAAGCTTCTGTCTTGTTTTGATCCAGAACCAGATGACTGGGTCCGGTTGGTTGGAGGAGACAGTCGCTGTTCTGGGAGACTGGAGATCAAACACAGACATGAATGGAAACCAGTGTTTGAGTATTATTCCGCCCGGAGGTTAGCAGGTGAAGTGTGTGAACAGCTGGACTGTGGTGCTCCAGTTTCAGCCAGAAGTGGAAGTTTGACCTCAGGAACACCAGTCTGGGGTTTGGATCCTAACTGTGAAAAACCTCTGAGGGAACGTGTGAAATGGATCACATATTCCCATTATCCTACAGAAGTCACCTGCTCAGGTAAGTCAGGTGTGGTGGTTGTTTGTCATGAAGTGTATTGATCAGCTGTAACTGTATCAAACCCAGAGCAGCAGAGAGAACAGCTGAAGGGTTTGTTCCTGAAGCCGACTGTCAGAGGAAGGTTGTGAGTTCTGCAGCTGCTTCAGAACAAACGTTGGTGCTGAAATCATCCTGAAAGTGAAAACTCAACAACTTGGTCACTTTGTGTTGTTCTGCTTTTTCTGGGCCGTGGGCAGAAGGTGGAGAACACAACAAACCAGAAACAACACAAACACTTTTAGTTGCTCCACTAAATGTTTCCTGTTGGGATTTTAGTTCTTCACTTTGTTGTTTGATGTTTTTTCTCTTCTCACTTTTTGATTTTCAGAGACGTTTTTGTTGTTTGTCCCTTTTTGTCTGATGGAGTCTGCTCCACTAGCTCCTGGAAACAAAACTCTTCTATGGAAACTTGACCTCTGAACTCTCGTCTGTCCTTTGACACTTTTCTGCTTTTATTACTTCACTTCACATTGATTCACAACTCTTTCTCATCTAAATGTAACTTTTCCTCTGACAGAGTCAACTGATTGTTTGTGTGTTTCTATCTTTGTTAACACAAATGTTTTCTCCACACATCTGAGAAACTGATGAGTTTCCACTGAAGGTGTCTGATGCTCCTCTTCCTCTCTCTGTCCAGACTCAGTCAGACTGGTGAATGGGACTAACTGGTGTTCAGGCAGACTGGAGGTGAAGCTGAACCAGTCCTGGTCCTCAGTGGGTGAAGATGCTTTTGACCAGCAGGATGCAGAGGTGGTCTGTAGGGAGCTGGGCTGTGGGCCTCCTTCAGTCCTCCAGGGGGCGCTCTATGGAGAAACAGAGGCTCCACCATGGAGCCAAGAGTTCCAGTGTGAAGGCAACGAGGCTGCTCTGTTGGACTGTAGAAGCTCAGGTTCAGATAGAAGCACCAGCTCACCTGGTGAAGCTGTTGGACTCACCTGTTCAGGTAGAGGAGGAGCTACAGGCCTGATTCAGTTCACTGCTTTATTTACTTTAGTCAATATTTTTCTGTCTTTTCTCACATTAAGATAATATCAGGTTGATGGGAGAGGCCAGTCGCTGTGCTGGGAAGCTGGAGGTGTTTCACCAGGATCAGTGGAGACCAGTGGATGACCAGTATGGTCTCTGGAACAAGAACTCAGCTGCTGTAGTTTGTTCTAACCTGGGTTGTGGTTCTGTTGTTTCAACCAAAACATCAGAGGAATCATCAGATAGACCTGTGTGGAGAATAAATCTATCCTGTCTGCAGTCATCATCTCTGCTGAGAGACTGTTTATTTCAGCATGATGATTTTACCAGTGCTGAGACCCTGGAGGCGATCTGCTCAGGTAATCCTGAACTCTCCACGTGTTCAGTAACTTCTCACCAGGTTTCACTTGTTGCTAATAAAACACCTTAAAGCAGAACTTGTGAACCTGTAGATGAACGTCTCGTTAACATTAGAGTCTGTTCCACTTTCAGGCCCTCTCTGCTGTGCTTCAGCTTGTCCTCTAACAGCCCTTCCCACACATGAAGCTGTCATGTTTATACATGCTTGTAACCATGGCAACTAACCAGCCTCATGCCATGCTTCACTGATTGTTCCCTAATAAACTGGAGCTGTTTCTATCTTGTTCCCAGATGTGTTGGTGGAGCCACAGATCTCCCTCTCTTCCTCCACTGACGGGGTCTCCAAAGCCATAAAACAGGGCTCTGAGGTTCCCAT
>SSNS01000701.1:113628-124415 GCA_006937985.1 Aphyosemion australe | reverse complement strand
GGGGCACGGACTTCGCTGGCCTGGGACGGGCAATGTTGGGCATGTGCGGCGCTGTCCATGCTTGTGCGTGATCGGCGGGAATCCAATAGTCAGAGTTCATGGGCGTGAAAGGGGTCTGAAACGTTGTATTCTCATTCGGAACACCAGTGGACACAAATGGGGTTACTGTCACGTTTCCACGGTGATAAACGACCCCAAACTGGCCGCCATCCGTCTCTATGGGGGTGACGAATGGATTGGTGTTTGTCGATGGCGGAGGAGTAAGCTCCCATGTCGCCCCTCGTTGTTGCATCTGTCCGCTGTACTTATTCTTCGCGGCTAGTGTTAGCTCTGTGCTAGTCAAAAACGGGTTGGTTTGATTCCCATTGTAATTCATAGCCGTCTCCGTTTGTCTCACGTTGATACTAGCTCTAGCTGCATCTGTTATGTCTGGCCAGAACGGGTTTGTGCTCACGTTGAGTTCCGTTGCCTTGAAATGTCGTTCTGTATCTGCATTGACATTACCACGGGGAACAGGCGCTGCCATTTTGTCTCTCGGCTGCCGCTTTTTTTTTTTTTTATTTTCGTGGTCTGTGCACTTACTTCAGTCTTCCCGGCGACAAATCCCGGACGAGCCCCCAGTGTTACTTTTCTTCCCCTGCCCAGTGATCTCCTAACCGTAGTACGGAGGCTGAACAGGCATGTTGGATTATTTCTTTGATATATCTTTATTTCTTTCTTGTTTGGTCGAACATCAAACAGAACAAGGAGTGAGTCCGCACAGGACAGCAGCCGAAGACAAGAAAAAGCCTATTTCTCAACATAGAGCTATAACAACAACCTAAACTTCCCACAATGCAACCTTCTTAAAGGGCCAGACTCGGCTGGTAACAGTAGCGAATCTCAAGAAAAACCACGGGGCGCTTCCCAAGGTCAAAATAATTAAATTAAATTAAAACATAATAGATAAATAAATTCAAAATGATTTAAAACATCATAAAATGGGAAGAGTAAACATTGTGATTACAAAATAACACGAAATCAGCCGTTCTACAATGTCAGATTCCCGTGGGTCACGGGTGTTTTAGCACCAATAATAATAATCCACCAAAATAATTATTTATTGGGTAAAATAATTAGTGGATGAGGAACACGCGTGGATCACTGAGACCGTCAGAATGGCTGTTCCCTCGTTCTGCCACTAGATGCTGTTCCTACGCACGGTCAGAGCTGTACTTATATTTAGGAACGTTTTCACGCACAAGTACAAATTGGTAAATACCACACAATGCGTAAAATCGTTCCAACGCACGAAATACGCACAGATCTGTACGTAAGTACGGTTGATAAATGAGGCCCCAGGAGTTGACAGATGTTTGAGCTGCATGTGAGCAGCATCAGCTGACTCTAGTAAACTGGTAGAAATGATCAAAGATGTCACAGTTGGACACTTGAAGAAACCACGAGTTCCCTTTAAACAGATAAGAGCTGGATTATTATTACTTCATTTATTTGTTTGACATTTATTTAAAGAGGAGTAACCTCATGAGATGTACCATCTCTCTTTCACCAGGGTGCTCTTGAGCAGGGCACAAAGCAGCCGAAGGCAGCTGTAAGAGAGAACTATTTATAAATAATCAGCAGAGAGCTACACACAGCAGGTCTGGATGATTGCAGACGGTGCTGGAAGTGGATGCAACGTCATCAATGAGGTCATCTTCTGCTGCTGAGTTTATGAGCCATGCAGGATGGACACTCGCCCAGCAGAAGCACCTGGAACAGGGAGAGATAGGGTTCACCTCTAACTGCAGCATCTCTCTCTCCACATGGCCAGATAGACCCAGGCCAATATGGATAGATGTGTTCCTACATATATAACACTATATAATACTACTGGCAGCATGGATTGAAAGGCTATGAACCCTAAGACAACAGAAGGCAGAGGTGAAGGTTTATGAACAAGACATTTAATGAATGAGAATCAGGGCTCAGTCTTTTATTTTCCAACAGCACACTCCTCCTCTTGTTTTGACTTTTCTTTCTTGTGCTTGCTGCTGCTGATCCATATTTCCATGTGGATGCCATCCATCCTCCTCCATGGATCCACCTGCCTGTCGGTGCATTTAGCCTCTGGCTGGTCAGATGCTGCTGCTGTCAATCATTGCAGGAACGAGCACGTGTCGAATAACTCGTCTCATTTTCTCTGCTCTTGCCTGGGCTGATGGCAGCTGATGGTGCTGTATGTGCAGCGCGCCTCACAGCAGTGATGCTCCTCTTTTGTGCATTTGGAGAAAATGCGTCCTTTTGCACAAAATGAGGCCCCTCATGGAGCGTGTTCTGAGTATCGGAAGGGGCGGCCTGTAGATGGCTGGTGGTTACTGATACATTGTTTTTTCAGAATTCTCTCAGATTTCGACTAATAAGTGACCAGAAAACGATCACTACCCACCGCACCCAGGGGAGGATTAAGGTGTACAGGGGCCCCTAGGCTACACTTGTCTGTGACCTGAAACATGTGGCCCAAGTGAAGTACTTTTGGCACAATTCTCATCCTTCTGCTTGGCTGTTATTGGCAAATGTTTACTATAATTAGGGCTGTCAAACAACCAAGAAAAATTAAAGTAATTATTCAAAGGATAGTTGTGAATTAATCAACATACGTATGACTGAAAAAGAACCATTTTCGGTGTAAATGAAGAACAAAACAGGATGCCACCCCAGGCAACCACCCATGAAGGTCCCTCATTTCAAGAACTGCTACTGATTGTTCCAATCACTTGCATGTNTGTTCAGTAACTTCTCACCAGGTTTCACTTGTTGCTAATAAAACACCTTAAAGCAGAACTTGTGAACCTGTAGATGAACGTCTCGTTAACATTAGAGTCTGTTCCACTTTCAGGCCCTCTCTGCTGTGCTTCAGCTTGTCCTCTAACAGCCCTTCCCACACATGAAGCTGTCATGTTTATACATGCTTGTAACCATGGCAACTAACCAGCCTCATGCCATGCTTCACTGATTGTTCCCTAATAAACTGGAGCTGTTTCTATCTTGTTCCCAGATGTGTTGGTGGAGCCACAGATCTCCCTCTCTTCCTCCACTGACGGGGTCTCCAAAGCCATAAAACAGGGCTCTGAGGTTCCCATGGGCTCACATTTCAGCATCATGTGCTCCATCAAACCTCAGTACCAAGGCGGTTCCTTCCAGCTCATCTTCATCACCTCCACCTCAACACAGAACTCCACCCTGCCAGCTGTCAATCACTCCGCCCTCTTCCTGTTCTCTGCTGCAGGCCCCGCCCACCAAGGAACCTACAGCTGTGTTTACCACGTCTCTGTTTTCTCCCATCACTTCTGGTCTAGGAGCCAGCCGCTCAGTCTCACCGTCTCAGGTAACTTCATGGAGTCAGACAGGAAAAGTGTTTCAGATCAAACCAACAGTTTCATCTGTTTTCTTCATGGAGTCAGTCAGCTGGAGCTCATCCTGCTGCTGGATCTGATGATTCAACAGGAACTAACTGAAACATGTGACTTTACACTCATCTTCACGTGTTTCAGGCCAAAAGATGAAAGTTGGTTTGATTCCCTGTAAAGGAAACTTTATTTAGAATTCTTCCACCTGCTGCAACATGATCACTGATGGCTTTCATTCACTTTCAGCCTCTTGGATCATCAGACTAGTTGTGGTCCTGCTGGGTATGATGGGATCGATCCTCCTCCTCTACTTCTACTTCAAGGTAGTGCACGTGTCATGCACGCTGGACTCAGGTAGAAACGTTCTAGCAGGAATTCTAAAGCAGGATCTTGTTCAGACCAGCAGCAGCCAGAAGTCTGGAGCAGAGAGAAAGCATCATGTTGATGGTTCCAGAGAGGAGGAGACAGCCTTCATGACCCAGGAGAGCAGGATCTTCACTTCACATTCAGATGAAGAAGCAGCCAGATGTTCCAGACAGCTGTTACCTCCACATGGAGACACGAGAGACCCTGATGTCACCTAAACCAGGACATGACAGAGTGTTGAGGCTCCAGGTGACAGGAAGTTGTCAGCGTTCACATTGTTCCTGGATCCTAGAGAAATAATCATCAGCTTTGATTCTTTGATGGTGTCGTTCTGCTGCTGCTGCTGCTGCTGCTTTCTGTCTGACTCAGCAGCTTTTCCACACATGTTGTTGTGTGATGATTTCTAGATGTGAGTCAGCTGACAACAGATCAGTAAAAACATGCTTTAGGAGTTGGGAGTGAAATGAAATCTAGACTTTCAGGATCAGTGTTAGAGCTGCTGTCACTGAGAGAAAACACCAACATGATTCTCTCCAACATTCATGTCAGTAATGATGCTGCTGTGTGTTATTTGTTCACTAGATGCTGATTTTAATCACAGGGAGAAAAATCTGTCTGAAAATGTCCTTTCTGTTTGTCCTGGTCTGACACTTTCAGTTCAAGTCTAGTATGTTCTATTTCTATGTTTTCTTCATCATTCTGGCCTCATTTCTAGACTTTTATGTCTTCATGCTGAATGATTCTGTTTTCATTGAAGTAACAACAGTTTATCTGCTGCATTTCTTAACAAAAACATTAAAATCTATTTGAAAGTTTTAGTTTTGTTTAAATCAAAGTGAAAACTCCAGTTCCTGTGTGGTTTGGAGCTTTTCCTCATGTGGCAGAGGAAGAAATCTGTTTTAGTGCCACTTTTCTGATGTAGAACCAAGTTATTTTATAGCTCCGTGTTGGAAACGAGCTCGTTTCAGATGAACGGTCAGACTCGAGGCCTGATGACCGAGGTCAGCGCCCCAATTGACTGAATGGCTCATGCACCACAGCTAAGCAGTTCTTTTCAGATGTAATAACCTGTGTTTGTGATGCGTCTGAACCTGTATTCCATCTGCTGACCTGCTGGAGATGAGTACGTGTGATCAAGGTCATTAAAGACGTTGAGGAAACTAAACTAAAAAGGCAGCAGGATGTACTTGAAAGGCCATTAAGGCTGTGCTGGTTTTCATGAACTCTGAGTTGTCAAGATGTTGATGAAAATGAATGAGGGGTGCATGTGACTGGAGCCTTTTGGTGATGACTTGGAAGCTGGTAAACATGTAGGTTTAAAAGGTAATGACACAACAGCAGATGCAGGCTCTCTTACTTGAGAACCCCCAGAGCGGTTCTTTTAGAGACTGGTTTTCTCTATGATCAGACCCTCCTTGTTAAGAGCTCTTTAGACGTGGCTCTGCTGCTGAGGGTCTCTAAGGCTTATCTTAGAAAAAGAGACTTAAGCTGTCGGGTGAGGTTGTTCATGGGGCTGAGGACCCAGGACTCCACATAGATGCCACTTATCGTTATGGTAAAGCTATAAGGCATCTTAAAACAGAAAAGAAATGCCCAAAGCTTAAGTGTGAGAAAATAAGAAAAGAATGCTTTATGCATTTTACTGAACAGCAAACGGAGAGCAGCTCTGGTGTTGCTGCTTTAGCTGAAAACCCATTTCATTCTTTAAAGCTTTCACGTGTTCCATCAACAGACTTCATCTCCTGCTGGGTTTGTATTCTACTCATGTAATCAGGATTTTACTCTTTGATGTATAAGTTACTCATGTAATCAGGATTTTACTCTTTGATGTATAAGTTACTTATCTAATCAGTATTTTACTCTTTGATGTATTAGTTAATCATGTAATCAGGAATTTACTCTTTGATTTATAATTTACTCATGTAATCAGGATTTTACTCTTTGATGTATAAGTTACTCATGTAATCAGGATTTTACTCTTTGATGTATAAGCAACTCATGTAATCAGTATTTTACTCTTTGATGTATAAGTTACTCATGTAATCAGTATTTTACTCTTTGATTTATGTTACTCATGTAATCAGTATTTTACTCTTTGATGTATAAGTTACTCATGTAATCAGTATTTTACTCTGTGATTTATGTTACTCATGTAATCAGTATTTTACTCTTTGATGTATAAGTTACTCATCTAATCAGTAAATTTACTCTTTGATGTATAAGTTACTTATGTAATCAGTATTTTACTCTTTGATGTATAAGTTACTCATCTAATCAGTATTTTACTCTTTGATGTATAAGTTCCTCATGTAATCAGTATTTTACTCTTATGTATAAGTTACTCATGTAATCAGTATTTTACTCTTTGATGTATAAGTTCCTCATGTAATCAGTATTTTACTCTTATGTATAAGTTCCTCATGTAATCAGTATTTTACTCTTTGATGTATAAGTTACTCATGTAATCAGTATTTTACTCTTTGATGTATAAGTTACTCATGTAATCAGTATTTTACTCTTTGATGTATAAGTTACTCATGTAATCAGTATTTTACTCTTTGATGTATACGTTACTCATGTAATCAGTATTTTTCTCTTTGATGTATAAGTTACTCATGTAATCAGTAATTTACTCTTTGATGTATAAGTTACTCATGTAATCAGTAATTTACTATTTTATGTATAAGTTACTCATGTAATCAGTATTTTACTCTTTGATGTATAAGTTACTCATGTAATCAGTAATTTACTATTTTATGTATAAGTTTCTCATGTAATCAGTATTTTACTCTTTGATGTATAAGTTACTCATGTAATCAGTATTTTACTCTTTGATGTATAAGTTACTCATGCAATCATTATTTTACTCTTTGATGTATAAGTTACTCATGTAATCAGGATTTTACTCTTTGATGTATAAGTTACTCGTGTATTCAGTATTTTACTCTTTGATGTATAAGTTACTCATGCAATCAGTATTTTACTCTTTGATGTATAAGTTACTCATATAATCAGTATTTTACTCTTTGATGTATAAGTTACTCATGCAATCAGGATTTTACTCTTTGATGTATAAGTTACTCATGTAATCAGGATTTTACTCTTTGATGTATAAGTTACTCATGTATTCAGTATTTTACTCTTTGATGTATAAGTTACTCATGTAATCAGTATTTTACTCTTTGATGTATAAGTTACTCATGCAATCAGTATTTTACTCTTTGATGTATAAGTTACTCATGTAATCAGTATTTTACTCTTTGATGTATAAGTTACTCATGTAATCAGGATTTTACTCTTTGATGTATAAGTTACTCATGTAATCAGGAATTTACTCTTTGATTTATAATTTACTCATGTAATCAGTATTTTACTCTTTGATGTATAAGTTACTCATGTATTCAGTATTTTACTCTTTGATGTATAAGTTACTCATGTAATCAGTATTTTACTCTTTGATGTATAAGTTACTCATGTAATCAGTATTTTACTCTTTGATGTATAAGTTACTCATGTAATCAGTATTTTACTCTTTGATGTATAAGTTACTCATGTAATCAGTATTTTACTCTTTGATGTATAAGTTACTCATGTAATCAGTATTTTACTCATTTTGATCAAGGTCTTACTTAATCTAATCAACCTTTAAAGTATTTTTCATTGACTCATTATTAACTACATTTAAGGGTTTCTGCATGTATTTTTGTCTGAGTTTTACTGGTTTTATTAACATAACAACAAAAACATGGTTTTATTCCTTTTATTAATCATTTTTATTACATTTGTCTTTGGATTCTTGAACAAGGATACATTTACAGAGGAGTTTGAGCTAAATTATGATGAAACATATAATCAGCTGTATCTCAGCTTTAATCCATCATTTCCTCTTGCATTGATTTTACTGTTCTGAACTATATCTTTCATTAAAAGGGTTTCCATTGTGAGCCCAACATAGATCATGGTCTCTGAGAGGTTATTTCTGACTGAATTTATTCTGATCAGATTTATTTGAACTCCTGGGCCCAGTTTTTCAGAAGTAATCCACTAGGATTCTGGATAAGGGTGGGTTAGGTCGTTTTCCTCCTTCGTTTGGTTACGTTAGAGCAGGAGTGAGGAACCCTGGTCCTCGAGTATGAGGCCAGATCAGTCTCAATAATAATAAAGTCACACAACCTTTTCCACAAATGCACATGCTCATTCGGAAATTCACAATCTGTGATTCACAAATATAATTTTGAGGAACACTTGTAATTTAAACTCACAGATCATACGAATTGCTGAATGTGCATTTACGAACTGCTTCTCATTTGTGAACCTTCCTGCATTCGTGAGAGAATTCTGTGTGGTGCATTTTGAGACTCTCCTAACGTGGCAGGCCAACAAACGTCACCATTGGCTAATGAATCTGTCAATCAAATATAGGGCGGTTTGCTTTTCGCCAATCGTATGGCTCCTTACGTTAAGGAACAGACCTGGCGTGCGCATGCGCATTGCATTTCACATGGCGGAGTGTGGTCTCAAGCTGTAAGTAACAGTTTTACCTTATCCCCTCGTTGTAACTCATGCAATGTTATTGAATTATGAGTAGAAGCGTTCAAGAAGAAGCTAGCTAGGTCAAGTAACATGTTTGAATGCTTTATGTTCAATTCAGTCCAGACATTACGTGAAGTCCGGCCTATATGGCATATAGTTTAACCTCAAGCTAAACGCGAACATTTGTTTAGTCAGCGCGTCTAGATAGCAGTCAGGAGAAGTCACTGTTAGGTCCGAGTGTTTCAGGTCCATGAGGAAAGACCAGAAGCCCCACTGTCTGAGCGTCAGGTAAAGTCACCCTGCAGGTTCTGTGCAGGATTGGTTCAGGTTCAAAAGAAGACGGTTCATGTTTTTAAAAGTCACGTTTTTGCGAGTCATATCATTGCTTTCAGTTTGATAACAGATTAAATCCTTGCACTATGTGTGTCATGTGGAACCAGAGATATAATGTGAAAATGTCCCAGAAAGAATATATTAAGTAAAGTTTATTTATATAGCATATGTCACAGAAAGCAGACATTAAAATGAAAACATCTTTAAAAACACAGAACCAAAGATCATTTAAAACAAAACAGGTCATAAAATAAATGTAAAAATGCAACATTACATGGTTTTAGCTGCTTTATAATGGTGTTCTGTGACTGCCAATACAACAAGAATAAAGGAAGTTCATTCTGTGCAGCCATGTTCATTCTAATTTAAATGACTCGCAGAAGAACGACTGTTTAGAGTTTTTATAATTGTTTCAGTACTTGTTCTACTCTTCTATTTTAAAATCAGTAAAGTGAAGTTAATCATATTCTGTTGTATTAAAACTATAAAATCACATTACACATTTTAAAGTTTACTAACACATTTTCACTAACATGTGTTCCAAACGTTTGTGTGTTTTCTCTNAGCTATGGTGGGACTTACACTAGTGAGATCACAAGGTCCGCAGATAAGTGATATTAGTTCAACTAAGGCCTACTCAGAGTACCGTTATAACGGAATGACATGGGGCTTTCACTCCGGAGACCTGAGGGATACGGAGTATGATTATGCCTACCGGGAGAGAGATTTGAGGCTCAGAGAGACAGCGTGGGTACGTAATGTTCTGCTGACTCTGTGGTGTAACACTCAGTTTTGCTTTAGAACGCAGACACGACCATCCACCAAAATAGCCATCAAAGATGGGAAAGATGTGTACAATCCTTATGAGTTAGGAGGATATATAGATTATTATGGAAACCCACATTGGTGGGAGAGTAACTGGTCTCAGTATGTTGTCTGGGACTCAGAAAAGTTCCCTTCTTTAGGAGTGGGATGGAATTATTATACGAATGCAAAAGGGCCCAGAGCTTGTTTCTGCCAGGAAGACAGAGACGCGGCAGAGTATGACAGCATTATGGGGGAGTTACCATTTCCTGCCTGGGTGCCTGTTGATGGAGGATGGAGAGAAAAGAATTGCACAGGAGCCGTTCATTTTCCAAACGGAACAGGAAAGTGTTGGCTGAATGAACGACCCCAAATGTCAGATTGGGAATTTGTTAAATTTGGATTAAAATTAGCCGGCAGAGGTCTGGGTGTGGGGGTCAAAGAAGTAATTACGGTAGTGGCTCGTGGAGCAGTAGGTGTGGCTGCTGATGTGTTCTCCGGCCTATGGCTGTATGCTAAAGTGCCGATGCTGGTGGTAGGCGGATTCATACTTTTAGGAGCAATTGCAAAACTTATGACCATATTGGGATGTCTACACGAGTGTCGTACTAGAACACGCCCCCAGCCAAGAGAGGATGAGGAGGAGACAACTGAGCACAAAAGAAGCCAGAGACACGGAAAAGGTAGACTCATACCCAAACTCACTCGAAAGAAAAGATTACAGAAGGTAGTTTGGTATCAAGATGAATAACACGGCACCTAACACCACTGGTGAGACATGTCCTGAGGAGGATGTGTTGGTGACAATGGTAAGGGATTACTTTTCAGTAATTTTGACCAATCTGGTGGCTAGCACCAGTTTTGGAATTCAAGACCCTAATCGGGGTACGCTAAAAGCCTTGGCGTTATTAGGACTATCTTTGCTTCGCTATATATTTTTAGGTAAAATACTCCCAGGAGGAGGATGGCTATACCTGTTTCTCATTGGAGAACAGGGGCCACTAGAGGCCTTAAACACGGTGATTGGATGTTTGGGAATGCTGATAAATGTGCTACCATTCACATATCTACCCCAGATGGTAATACTGGGGATTAATGTATTGTCGTTAGCTGCCATGGAAGGGGCAATTACAGTGTACTGTGTGAAAAAAGCTCAAGTGCACGGAAGGACACCCTCCAAGAAGAAAAAATGGAGGGGCATTATGTACTTATGGTGGGGTTTAGGAAATATAGGGATTCTGTCAGAAGTATTAAATCTGGCTGCATCCTGGTATTTAGCAATGTACATTTTCTTTGTCCTAGGCACCAGACATAGACCTCTATTGCCGCGTCCACCCACTGGTCAAATCGACGGTTCCGGTG
>SSNS01000701.1:96469-110832 GCA_006937985.1 Aphyosemion australe | reverse complement strand
TTTTTTTTAATTAAATATAAAATAAAATCTAAAATGGTATAAAAAACAAAATAATATATTAAATTAAATATAAAATAAATCAAATAAAATAGAAAAATCCCCTTCGATGAATTGCCACCTTATCGTGGTGAAGGGGTTTGCGTACCTCTGTGAACCTGAGGTTTATGTAGTTATGGGAGTTTCCTCTACCGGAGTCTCTCGTAGCAAACTGGTGTCAGGTCAGGGGTCAGACTAAGAGCAATTCAAACACCTTAATGACAGAAAAACACTGTAGATTAGTTAGTACAACGTTATGTTAGCTTTCAAAATAAAAAAGCACCAAAGCATCTTAAAATCATAGAAAACACGAGCAACGTAAAAAGATATGTTTTAAGCTGCCTTTTAAAGAAAGTCCACTGATCTCTGATAAGGAAGGTATTGGTAACGTTGGTCATAGATATCTATAAAATTGACCGTTGCTGGTAGGTGGATGGACTGTATCAGGGAGGGAGTAAAGGGTGTCTTCCTGGGGTGTCGGTAAGAACACACATTCAGGCTTCGGTTCAACTTGACCTCTTTATTCTCAGATGAACAGTAGAAACAGCACAGCAATGCACAGGGGCATGCAGAACAAGGATGCAGGGCTAAGAGATGAGTATTGAACTCCCTAAGAATGACCTAGAGTTCACATGGATGTGGATCTGTGTGTGGTCTGCTCTGCTCGGTGGTCTCCTCTGCACTGTTGTCAGCGCTGCTCCGAGAGTGAGAGCGTGAGTCCACGAGCGGCACCTGTTGGCCATTCCAACACAGCCGCCTCCAAATTTGGGTGCAAATTTGTCCCCTGGAATGGTCAACGTCAAGCGGTGGGGAGTCAACCCCCTAATCCGGAACCTCTGGCAGCACAACTAGGCGGGCAATGGGTCTTGTGTAGATACGGTCCTGGATCTGCACTTCGGCGCTCCTTACTTTACCATTGGCACCTGGAAAAACCTTGGACACCCTGCCTATGTGCCAGGCAGAGCGGGGAAGCTGGGGGTCCACCATCATGACAACAGTCCCTGCTTGGATGTTGGGTGCCGAATTCTGCCACTTCCCTCTGGTCTGTTGGCCCAGCAGGTAGTTCTTCGTGAAGGATGACCAGAATCGCTCAGCCAGCACCTGCACATGTCGCCATCGTCTCTTGCTTAAGAGCTCAGATGCGGGGTAAACAACTTGGGGAAGAGAAGTGTCCAGCCGCCCCATCAAGAGGCAATTTGGGGTCACCGGGTCAAGATCTGACGGGTCCGATGATACATAGCCAAGGGGCTTGGAGTTTAGGGTAGCTTCTATTTCGACAAGAACGGTGGTCAGAACCTCCTCCGTAACAGTCTCTGCTCCCAGGGTAGCGCGTAGTGCTGTCTTAACGGATCGGATCTCCCTTTCCCACACTCCTCCAAAATGCGGTGCGGCCGGGGGATTGTAGTTGAAGTGGATCTGCTGTTTAGCTAGGATTTCTTGCAGCTGTGGATTGAGCTGGTTAAAGCTGGTCTCCAGTTCCTTCTGCCCCCCGTGGAAGTTGGTGCCATTGTCCGAATACAGCTCGAGTGGCGTGCCACGGCGGGCAATAAACCTTCTCAAGGCCATAAGGAATGCATCGCTGTCAATGGACGTGAGCACCTCCAAGTGCACGGCTCTGGTGGTGAGGCACTTGAAAAGTAGGCCCCATCGTTTCTCAGTGCGACGTCCAATCTTTACTGTAAGGGGGCCAAAGCAATCCATTCCTGTGGAGTAGAATGCCGGTTTGAATAATTGCAGTCGGGCTGGAGGCAGGTCTACCATTTTCTGGCTGCTGGGTTTGGCTTTAAGTTTACAGCACTCTATGCATCGGCGTTGGTGTTTCTTTATGGCCTCACGACCTCTGAGGACCCACACCTTCCTACGTAGCTCTGCATAGACTCTTTCGGGCCCAGGATGATGCAGTCTGTCATCATAGTCTTTAATCAGTAGCTGGCAACTCTTGTGCTTGGGGTCTAAGACAATGGGGTGCACCACCTCTGCACTAAGAGTTCTGCTACGCCTCAGACGACCTCCTACCCAGATAAGCTGGCTGGAATCCTCAAACTCTGGGGACAGGCAAAGCAACCTGCTGTGGCGCTGCAGAGCTTTACCCGTCTGTAAAAGATGGTAGTCTTCGGGAAAACTATCCATCTGAGCCTGCTGAAAGACTTGACGCTCTGCCTCACGGTAGGTCTCAGCAGGGGGGTGGCCCGTCTGGTTAGAGTCTTTGTGGAGCTGTTTCGCCGTAGCCTCGACTTGCTCCTGCCAACTGCGATACTCTTTCCCATCTGCTAATGAAGGGGAGGTAGTAATGCCACAAAAGGCCCCCTTCTTTAGTTCACAGTCATCGTGAGGCACAGGTGCAGATGGGTTCAAAGGCCATTCACTGAGGGGCTGTAGCAGGAAAGGAGGTCCCTGGAACCAGCGGTTTGGTCCTTCAACTTCTGGCCTCGAGTGAGGTCGTCTGCAGGGTTTTGTTTTGATCCTACATACCGCCATGCCTCCCTCTTGGTGAGTTCCTGAATCTCGGCCACCCGTGTGCCGACAAACACCTTGAAATGACAGGACTCAGACCGTAACCAGTGGAGGACCGTAGTAGAGTCTGACCAACATGTCACATCTTGTATGGGCAGGGTGAGCTTGTTGGTTAGTAGCTTCGCCAGTTGTGCTCCGGTAAGGGTGGCACACAGCTCCAATCTGGGTATGGATTGCTGCTTCCGTGGTGCTACGCGTGATCTTGCTAGTAGGAATGAAACGTTGACATGTCCATCGGGTCCTACAGAGCGGAGGTAGGCCACAGACCCATATGCTCTCTCCGACGCATTCCGAGAAGATGTGTACCTCATGGGTTACCTGGGGGTTATCCATGTATGCGGGGGTGTAGCACCTTGGGATGGTTATTCGTGGCAGGTGTTGGAGGTCTGCTTCCCACTCTTTCCATGCCTGTAGTAGATGATCAGGCAAGGCGGGGTCGTCCCAACCCCTGGTCTTGTCCTACAACTGCTGTACTATCACTTTTGCTCGGGTGGTAAAGGGCAAGAGGGCACCTAGCGGGTCATATTGTGTCGCTAACACCCGGTAGATGGTCCTCATGGTAAGGACGCTGTAGGAGACAGGTCTGTGCTTGAAGCCAAGGTGATCAGTGCTGCAGTTCCAACTTAATCCTAGAGTAGACTCCTGCGCTTCTGCTTTGTCCTGGGAAAGCCATAGCTCCAGTTTAGGGGATCTGGCTTCAGGTGGTAGGTGACTTATAACTTTGGGTGTATTACTGGCCCATTGCCGAATATCAAATCCTCCGGCTGCTAGCACAGCTCTGAGCTGGTTGATCATGTGGGTTGCTGCCTGGATGGATGGGAAGCTGTGAAGACAGTTATCCACATAGAAGCTCCTCTCTACCGAGGACCGGATGTCTTCATCAGGGGTGCTGTGCATTCTGACATGCTTTTGGAGGGCAAATGATGCACAACAGGGACTGCAGGTCGTCCCAAAGGGCAGGACCTGCCACTCTAACACATCAGGAGGACCTCTACTCTCTACATCGCGCCAGAGGAAGCGTAGCAGGGCCTTGTCTTCAGGCAGAAGCAACACTTGGTGGAACATGCCACGTATATCTCCACTAATGGCAACACTGTGTTCCCTGAAGCGCACCAGGACACCTAGGAGGGAGGGGCTTAAGGTGGGTCCAGGAAGAAGCCACTCGTTGAGGTTGAGGCCCTGGTACCAAAAGGAACAGTTAAAAACTAGTCTGTTCTTCCCATTATGGCTTACAAGGTGATGTGGTAGGTACCAGCTTTCCCTACTGGGGGTTGCCTCTGCAGGGAGTTTTGCTACAGTCCCGCTCTCCAGGAGTTTATGGACTTCAGCGGCATATGCCGTTGCCTTAGCAGGGTCTTTGGCCAGGCGTCTTTCGGTACCTCTAAGGTGAGGCATCACTGCCTCCTTGGGAGCTTGGAACTGGGGAAAGTCCTTTCTCTGCAGCAGCGGAGTGGCGTAGCGGAACACACCATTCACCTCCTGCCTGGTGGTCTTTGCCTCTAGGAGGGCGAGGGCTTCCGGATCCTCCCTTGACCGTGTCGCCTGCTTCTCGCAGCGGTAGGGTAGTTGGTCGAGTTGCCACACCCTCTCAACGTTCCGCTTCAGTTCCACCTCGGCAGGACTGAGAGAGATATGGAGACATTGCAGTGACAGCATCTGGGTCTGAAGGTGGCGGGCAGGACCTTGGAGCACCCATCCTAGGCGGGTCTTGATAGCAGCTGGGCTGTTTGGTGCTGCAAGCCGGACCGGAGCGGTGGGGGTGATCAGATGGGTATGATCAGCACCAATCAGGAGAAGAGGTTGGACATGTTCGAAGGGCTGAATGGGGATATCCCTCAGGTGCTTGAATCTCTGACTGATAGTGGCAGGATAGGAATGCTCGGCAAGCCCCAGGCTCTGAGCAGTGAAGGCTGAGGTAATCTGGAATCTCTTCTCTGGCTGCTTGGCAGGGGATATCTGAAAGGAAACTGAGGAGCCAGTAATGGTACTTACGTCGTGACGGATGGTCCTTAAGGCTAGTCTTTCACTGGAGCCTTGGATACCGAGCTCAGCTGCGGCTGGTGAGAGCAGTATCGTGCGCTCAGACCCGTCATCTAGGATGGCATATGTGCTGAGACTTTTACCTTGGTGGTGAATTACCACACCAACAACCTTGAGCAGCACCCTTCTGTCATCTGTAGGCTTGTCCAGGTATAGGGTCTCTGTAGTGGAGCTCACCAGGCAGGAATCCTGGTTGGTAGGTTTAGCATTGACCTCATGAAGGATCTGCAGATGCTTGCCTTTGCAGAGGTTGCATGCTTTCTTGAGGGTACACCGCGCGGCCTGGTGTGAACGCGCACAGCGCCAGCAGCGATGGTTAGTACGAATCCAGTCCACCATCTGGTCTTTGTTGAAGGCCTTGAATATGGCGCACTGACTCAGGTAATGCTCATCATTGTTACAATATGGACAGAAAACTTTGGAGGTCGATTTCGAGTTTGATGGCTTGGATGTCCCGGATGGTAGTGGCTCATGCGTTTGTACCTCTGAGGGGTTGTTAGCTCCATGCAACACCGTGGCGGAGCGGGTCGGGGGTGACTTATGGTCTCGCCGTTGGTCTGAATTGGGTGCATTTAATGCTGGACTGTGGATCCGAACCTTGGCACCACACCTCATACTGGAGCCAATCCGCCAGTTCCATCAAGGTATGAGCTGTATCAGCACGACGTCCTAGCTGTCGACGAAATGCCGCTCTCATTTCTGCAGGCAACTTACTCAAAAGCCGTTCGACGTGTGACCCACACCTGAGCTCGGCCTGGCCCTCCCTACCCAAGGTCCGTAACATTCCCACCAGAGACTGGATCCGGAGAGCGAACCGCTCAAATGCTTCGGCATTCCCTCTTCTGATGTCTGGCGGGCTAGGCGATGAGGCTGTCCATACCTCTCATTCAAGGCATCCATCATATCACTGTAGGGGTATGGTGAGTTGAGAAACGAATCAGCTACAAGACGTGCCTCTTCTAGCTTTAGATGGTCGAGTAGGATCTGGTATCTGAATAGCTCTGTAGCATCAGGGGGTAGGAGGTTTTCCAAGGCCATTCTCAGGCGGGTGAACTCACTTGGATCTTTACTGCGAAAGTCTGGGATTGTCGGTTGTGGACCTCGGTAGGTCTTCTCCTGGGCAGTTGGAGAAGCCAGCGTGTTTGAGAACTGTAGGGTTTGCCAGGACGTGTGAGGCTGGGAGTAGACAGGGGAAGGTGGTTCATACCCAGACCGTCGTGTCCAATGTTGAGCAGATCTGCCTGTATGTAGGGCGGGAGGATACGGTGTATCTGCATATGAGCTGCTCATCTGATCCCTCTGGTCAGTACTGTAGCCTGGTTGCTGGTCAACATTGGATGCCTTTGATCTACTGGGTGTCATAGCGGCGACCTGGTCCTTCACTACCTGCAACTCGTGGAGCATCTTGTTCAGCATATTGTAGACCGGATCTTGTGGTCGGTATGATTGCCTGGATGGGTCCCCCGCTTGTGTCAGAGTGCCTGTCGATTGGCTGAATTGGGAGGGGAGCCAAGGAGCTGGACCGTGAGGTCTAAGGGGTGACCCAGGTGCCATTACTTCCTCCTTCATCAGTGGCTGAGGCTGCCCCCGCTCTTGACTGAAATCGACCTGTGGTCTTGGCATATTATCCTCCCACGGTCAGCGATAGGGTAAATTGAGCGGGGGTTGACTAGTATGCGGGATGGGAACCGTCGAGGCGGCTCCTAACTGAAGTTCTTGCCCGATGGGACCCTGTGGTCGATGAGGGTTGTCGGGATATGAAGGGAATTCGTCTAGAACTTCCCATTGGATGCATGGGCTGGAGCATCTGGAGAGGGATGGCAGGGACGGTTCCTCCTCCTCTTGCTGCTGTTGATCCTCTTCAGTGCCCCGTGCATGCTGTGCTGGTTGACTGGAACCCCGAGCACTGCCTGAAAGGTCATAGTCTTGGAGGTAGGCGGGTAGCTGGGACTGGCGTCTAGGCCTGAAAATCTGAGCCGTAGTTGAGGTTGGTAGCATACTGCTCCAGGAAAGGCACCAAATCCGGCTCGAAGGACCAGTATAAAATTGACCGTTGTTGGTAGGTGGATGGACTGTATCAGGGAGGGAGTAAAGGGTGTCTTCCTGGGGTGTCGGTAAGAACGCACATTCAGGCTTCAGTTCAACTTGACCTCTTTATTCTCAGATGAACAGTAGAAACAGCACAGCAATGCACAGGGGCACGCAGAACAAGGATGCAGGGCTAAGAGATGAGTGTTGAACTCCCTAAGAATGACCTAGAGTTCACATGGATGTGGGTCTGTGTGTGTGGTCTAAAGGCAAAGAATAATACAAGAAAACAGATTACCAAAAAATATATTCTGTCCCATTAGTTACAAGTAACCTGACAGCATAATAGGAAACTCCTTTAAACAGTAAATAATAAGGAAATAATCAACAGGTCCAGCTCACCGTGGTCTGAATAACCTAGTCTACATGGCCACGCCAGCTAAAAGCCCTTTGAGGGAACGGCCAGGGCAGACGTGTTACAAGGAGGACATCTAGTGGCCATTTCAGGGATTTACCGATGCTCAATATTCTGTGGCTTCTAGACCAAATTACTGGCTTTTACAGCTATAAACTACCTTACATCCAACACTGTAACCTACACACATGCCCTAAATTGGCAACAAACTACACTCTCATAAGATAAGTCAGTGCAAATAAATGGCCAAATTATTAGGCATAACTCCGACGTGCGAACTTTCTAGAACACCACGAGGCAGACGAACTGACTCCGAACACGTTATATAATATAAACAGGTCTAATAAACAAAGGATTACTTACTTAGCAGTCATTTACGCACACAAAGCTGACTTAACCTGCAAACTAGCTAAATAAAAGGACTCTCCTCCGCTCTGCCATCTCACTTGATCCTCCACCTGCTCTGCTCGGTGGTCTCCTCTGCACTGTTGTCGGCGCTGCTCCGAGAGTGAGAGCCCACAAGCGCCACCTGTTGGCCATTCCAACACAGTCATTTACATCGTAGTAATTTATACTAAATGAACGTTCTCCTAAGAGGGGATCTCATTTTTCTTGCATATTTTTAATGAAAAAGTAACACAATAGTTACTTTTCCTTGTAACTAGTTACTTTTCTGTCAACGCTGAGTGCTGGTAAGAGTTGGGAGAGATTTGGGATTACTTTGAATATGAGTGCGTTTCCAGCTGCAGCTGTTTTACGTGAATGCTGCAGAAAGGCTAGTTATGCTAATGCTAATCATTGTGTTCATGAACTAACCTTTGTTCCTTTTTAAATGACATCATGCGCTTCTGGGTCGTGTTATTTAGCCTATTTGATTATTATTTAGACCATATTTAAACACTTATGTTGATATAATTATGTTTAGTTTAGGAGAATTTTCTGTTCAGTCTTTAAACTTGATTTAGTCTCACTCAAGGCCGTGTGGACCACAGCGTGTGCTGCTTACTTAGGAGACCTGTGGTCAGGATGTGCTCCTGAAGCCTCCTGTGTCCTGAACTCACCTGCCCCTTGTTACCCTACCCACCTGTCGTGTATTTAAACCCTCGGTTGGTGCTGGTCTGAGTCAGATCCTCGTCTTGTCTTCCCGTCTACCTCCCGTTATTAAAATAAATCTGTTCTTTTCTAAACCTGCATCCTGTGTCTACTCTCGTGTGTGGGTCCCAAACAACGACTCCACTTCATGACATCTGCTGATGACTGCAGATCCACACAGCCCAACTGTCACCTGGTGAAATATGCTGATGACACAGTTCTCCTGTCACTGCTGTCAGGCCCTTCACAACACCACGGGCCTGCTCTTCAGGAGTTGGTAGAGTGGTGTGACAGCTCCAAACTTGAACTGAACGCGAGCAAAACCAAAGAGACGGTGGTGACTTTCTCCAGCAGGCAGAGGGATCTGGCTGCTTCAGTCTCCACCACCATCCACGGCGAGCCAGTGGAGGTAGTTGAGGAGAACAAATACCTGGGAACCATCTTTGACAACCTCCTGAAGTTCTCTGCCAACACAGAGCAGATTCTCAGGAAGTGCCACCAAGCACACTGATGCAGTGGGCTGCAGCCTGTTCTTGTTCTGCAGGCTGAGGGAGTGGAACCAGCAGGTAATGGAGAAGGTCATGATGCTTTCCAGGAAGGCATAGTAAAAAGTCATCATGATGGGTGTGCTGACTCCAAAGGAGCTGAGTTTCCTGACATCCTTCACCCCGCATTTCAATGGCTGCCCTCTGGGTGGCGCCTCCGCTGCATCTCCTGCAGGACTGAGAGGAGGAGAGCCACCTTTGTCCCCAAAGCCACTCTGCTTTTTACCTCCAGCCGATGAGACCATTTCCCACACCTCAAACTCAAACTACTCTACATTCTTTCTTATACTGCTGACACTTTATACACTCTATTCACTTTATTCAATCACAGTGACTTATTCACTTATCAGTGACACTTATAAAACTGTACATATGTTGTATATTCTGTTTACTATTACTTTTTTATTTTTTACGTCATTTTATTGCCTGTTTTATTATTTGTTTATGCCCTGTTTTTATCTTCAACGCTATGCTGCTCTGCTGTTTTTCTCTTCAATTGCCCCTAGGGGATAAATAAAGTCTTTCTGATTCTGATTCTGTTGGATAACGAGGAGTTAGCCAGAGCTAGTTCTATAGGATCTGGAAGGTTTCATTAAACCAGAGTGTTGCTTTGCTTGCGTTTTTAATGTTGTGTATGTGCCACACCCCCAACCCATAGGGAAGGTGAGGACGGTGCATGGAGAGGACACCCCTAGCTGTGAAATATGGGGAGCCAAGCAGCGGAGGGCCCTCCCCTTTCCTGGAGCAGGCCCCAAGGCGCCGAGATCCCAGGCCAACACCCACCCTCCATGCCAGAGCATGAGCACCCATCCCCACCCTCAAAGCCCCACAGGCAGCTCCTGATCCCCAGCCCTGGCAGAGTAGAGGGCATTAAAATGGCGGGGGACGGTCAAGATGGAGGGGGTGTCCTACCACTGATCAGGTAGCAGAATCCCCCATCCTCTACCATCCTCCCCCTGGCCCTACACGACATGAAGCTATTAAAGTTGGGGGGCAGGGCAAAGGCTGAAGCTGGAGGCTGAAGGGAGAGACCACTGCCACACCCACCCATCCAACGTCCTCCCCCTACCAGGCCGAACCCCCCAAGTCCCTGGTGTTGTATAGCTGGGGGGGGCAGGTTCCTAATTGATAGATCAGAATGAGTCGGTGTGATCAGCTGCTGGTACCAGAGACCATAGATCCAGTTTAAACTGGTTCTGTGTCGATATGACTGGCTCATCCCTTGAGTTAGGAGCCTTGATTCTCCTGAATGACTCAGAGGTTTCTGAGCTCTGTGACACCTGGAGATGAACAATGTTCTAGTTTGTCCACATGATGGCGCTGTTGTCTCACCCAGTGATGAACCTGGTTTNGGTGTCATGTTTCCTGTTGGGTGTCATGTTTCCTGTTGGGTGTCATGTTTCCTGTTGGGTGTCATGTTTCCTGTTGGGTGTCTGTTTACTTTAATTATTCATTTCTATTGGACACATTTATCATGTATATTGGCAGCGGAGACCACACCATTAATGGGGGGCAGGTTCCTTATTGATAGATCAGAATGAGTCAGTGTGATCAGCTGCTGGTACCAGAGACCATAGATCCAGTTTAAACTGGTTCTGTGTCGATAAGACTGGCTCATCCCTTGAGTTAGGAGCCTTGATTCTCCTGAATGACTCAGAGGTTTCTGAGCTCTGTGACACCTGGAGATGAACAATGTTCTAGTTTGTCCACATGATGGCGCTGTTGTCTCACCCAGTGATGAACCTGGTTTAGTAATGAACCAATGAGGGGTGAACAGGTCAGAGGTCAGTCAGCCTTTTATCTGAGAACATGTAGACTAAACACCAGAACCTCATGAAGCTGCAGCAGCTGAGACACACACACACTGTTATGGTGTGTGTTTATGATGCAGACAGGAGGCATGGTGTTAAAGAGTTAACACACACACACACACACACACACACACTGTTATGGTGTGTGTTTATGATGCAGACAGGAGGCATGGTGTTAAAGAGTTAACACACACACGCACACGATGACTCACACACACGAGGTGATGAGTCATGCTGTTAGACCAGATCTTCTCCATTCCTGTTTGTGTTCTATAACCTTAGTGGTTGGAGATCCAAGATGACCTCAGTTTTAATGAAGTGATCAGCCTTAGACCTCGTGACTCATGGGGGGGGGCAGCTTGTGTGTCATGTAGGGTTTTTCCAACAATCTGCTCAGATCTGACGTGACAACGTCAGAATAAAACAGCTGCTGGAGAGAGATCAGCAGATTTTCTCCTCCAGTCTCAGAGAATCCGACCCAAACCGCCTGGTGCTGCTGACACGGACCTGCAGCTGTTACCTACAGCAGGAAGAGGAGTTAACATGCTGCAGGAGCAGCCCTGATGCTGCTGACATGGACCTGCAGCTGTTACCTACAGCAGAAAGAGGAGTTAACATGCTGCAGGAGCAGCCCTGGTGCTGCTGTTTGACCTTCATCTGCTGCAGCTTCACACTCCTGGATCCAGGACCTCACTAGCAGCTGAACATGCTCTCAGTGATGTAGCTCTGTAGATCTGAGTGGTTCATTATGAGCCTCACATTCACACCTACAGCTGCTGCTGGAGTCAAGTCAGAGAATTTAAACTTTAGTATCAGAAACAAACTTGGTGAATAAAACCTCCATCTTCTCAGGAGGATAAAACTTGTCAGTGAAATTAACAAAATAAAAGCTTTTAAGGTTTTCTGAAGCAAAACTCTAAAGTAAATAAATCAAACATCAGCTGATTAGAGAACAGAACCAAAGGAGGCTGATGATGAGTTCATGTTTAACCTCATATTCATGTATCAAACTTTCTCATTGGCTGTTGGGTCTCCTTGGCCCCGCCTCCTGGTCCTGATGAAACAGGCTCTGTTCTGACCCAGCGATGAACTATCGATCGATTCAGTTTAGATTCAGGTAATATTTCTAGATGGTCCTAAGGTGAGAATCAGGTGTGAGTCACCTGACCGGTAGGTGATGACTCTGACCTCTGACCAGCTGCTTTCTACAGAGTCTCAGCAACACGTTTAGAAAACACAAACATCTGATCTGAGATGTTTCACTCTCACATCAACAATCAAGAAGCAGCTGAGGCTCT
The DNA here is from genome assembly GCA_006937985.1 of Aphyosemion australe. Classification (NCBI taxonomy): domain Eukaryota; kingdom Metazoa; phylum Chordata; class Actinopteri; order Cyprinodontiformes; family Nothobranchiidae; genus Aphyosemion; species Aphyosemion australe. The sequence goes on along the minus strand of SSNS01000701.1, from coordinate 99,053 downwards.
GATCCAGAGACACTCAGGTACACACTCACCTGGATGAGGAGGAGGAGGAGCTACAGCCAGGTAGATGGTGCTGAGGCGTTTAACGTTTCTCTTGCTGTGGTCAGATTCATCATAAATAACTCCACCCATTAGGGGTGGGCCACATCATTCAATCAATCTTTATCAATCAATCTTTATTTATAAAGTGCTTTTCATACATTTAGGTGCAACACAAAGCGCTGAACAATTAAAAACAACCACACAATAGTCAAATTCCCGCCCCTCCCCCACAGATCAGCATCCAAGATCCCTTATATCTCCCTCTTCCCACCCCCAATCCCATCCCATGCACACACACTTACACACATACACACACACACACACTCGAGCTAAAATGAAAGGACAACTGGCTGAGTACAGATGTAATAGGCAACAAAGTAAAGGGAAACGCCATCAAAAGAAGCCAGCTGCACCGGGAGCAGCAGGATTGGCAGCAGCCGCCTGGGCACCACCACATGGCCACCAAGAGGAGGCACGAGAAGCTCCCAGGCAGCCACAGCCAGCCGCCGCTCCTGGGGCAGCTGGCCCCCACAGAGGAAACACTGGTAAAACCTTAAAATGATTAAAATAACACGTAAAAGATCAGATTAAGCATAAACACCAGATAAATAAAAGCATACGTTAAAAACACTGATAAAAGCTAAGTAAAAAACAAACAGTTAAAAGTATAAAAATAAACATAATATAATGCAAATAAGTAATACAGGTAAAAACAAGTTAAAATTAGTATATTGTGGAAGTTGGCAGGAAGCAGACGAGAAAAGGTATTTGCAGTCTCAAACTTTTATTCCGAACTTCCAACACTCTCAGAAAAAACAGAACTTCCTCTTTATCTCTCTCAGGACAACATCCCGCCAGGAAACTCACACACTTCCTCTAACCTCTCCTTCACAATAAGAGCCTGTCCTTGTAGTGTGAGAATATGCACTTAAATGTTCACCACACAGGCCCCCCTAGAACACACAGAAGGGCACATAAGCAAAATTATAACAACATGCAACAGTGCAAAAACAAAACTCAAATAAGAAGAAGGTCTAGCAGTATCGCTTGGTGGGTTTAATCAAACGGCCCCTACCGCTGCGCTTTGCAGCCACCTGTGGTGAGAGGGATGTGGTAGTGCTTGGCCGACCACCATAAAACTGCTCACCAGCAGGTGAAAAAACAGCAACAGGGGGAACAACAAGAGCGGTAGGGTCAGAAACTGTAGGACGTCCACGGCGGGGTAGCTGGCCCAACTCAACTGGAGCATCAGGGAGCACGTGAGCCGGTTTAAGGCGATCCACCGAAACCCGCTCCTGACTACCCCCAAACTCAACCAAAAAGGCTTTAGGCCCCACCTCCAGGACACGGAATGGGCCATCATAAGGAGGTTGAAATGGAGAACGGTGTGCATCATGGCGGATAAAAACGTACTTGGCCGACATGAGGTCTTTGGGCACAAACGACTGCGGAAGGCAGTGGTGTACTGGTACTGGGGTGGCAAACTCTGCCTCCTTGAAAACCCACGACCTGCCCACCGTTTCAGCGACTGTACCGGACACACCGGTGAGAAAGTCGCCTGGCACCCTCAGAGGTTGACCTAAAACCAGTTCCGCTGAAGAAGACTCCAAATCGTCCTTAGGAGCCGAACGCAGACCCAAAAGGACCCAAGGCAACCGGTCAACCCAGCAGGCATCCACCAGCGAGGCCCGCAAGGATGCTTTCATAGTGCGGTGAAACCTCTCACAAAGGCCATTAGCCTGCGGGTGGTATGCGGTTGTACGGTGAAGTCTGACACCTAGGTTCTCGGCCACTGCCGTCCACAACCCAGAGGTGAACTGGGGGCCTCTGTCGGAGGTCAGGTCAAGCGGCACACCAAACCGGGATACCCAGGAGGAGATAAAGGCGCGAGCAACTTCAGCCGAGGTGGTGGAACACAAGGGAACAACTTCCGGCCACCGGGTAGTCCTGTCCACCATAGTCAGGAGGTGGGTGAAACCTCGGGACGGAGAAAGCGGACCCACAAGGTCCACGTGCACATGGTCAAACCTCCTCTGGGGTACCGGAAACTGCTCCAGAGGAGCTTTGGTGTGTCGCTGCACTTTGGCACGCTGACACGCAACACAGGAAGCAGCCCATGTCCTCACATCCCTCCGAAGCCCCGGCCACACAAACTTGGCCCCCACCAGCTTGACCGAAGCCTTAACCCCTGGGTGCGAAAGGGAATGTATAGCATCATAAACCTGACGCCGCCAGGAGGAAGGAACCAACGGGCGAGGCCTGCCCACAGAGACGTCACAAAGGAGGGTTACTCCACTGTCCTGAAACTGAACATCCTCTAACCGTAACCCAGACTTTGCTGTTCTAAAAGCCTGAACCGTAGCATCCCCAAGCTGATCAGCAGCCATGGCCGAGTAGTCTACACCTAAATGCACGGCGCCAACCCGTGCCCTGGACAGACAGTCCGCCACCAGGTTGCACTTCCCAGCCACATGCTGAATGTCAGTGGTAAACTCAGAAATAGCAGAGAGTTGACGCTGCTGGCGTGCGGACCATGGTTCTGAAG
>SSNS01000701.1:82348-95964 GCA_006937985.1 Aphyosemion australe | reverse complement strand
GGGAGCGTCAGGAGATGGGTGTGCCAAAAGTGCTGCATTGGCCAGGGCCGCCTTGGCATCCTCAAAAGCTTGCAACCCCTCGGATGTCCACTTAATCCCTTGGTTACCCTTCTTGCCCCGAAGGGCGTCGTACAGGGGGTGCATAAGGTGAGCAGCCTGGGGAATAAAACGGTTATAAAAGTTCACCATCCCCAAAAACTCCTGGAGGGGCTTCACCGAAGTGGGGCGTGGAAAAGCCGAAACAGCCTCAACTTTGGCCGGCAAGGGAACCGCCCCTTGCGGCGAAACGAGATGTCCCAAAAACTCAATGGCCGACAGACCAAACTGGCATTTAGCCGGATTCACAATCAAGCCGTGCTCACTGAGACGCTGGAACAGCAGGCGAAGGTGCACCATGTGGTCAGAGACAGAAGGACTGGCAACAAGTATGTCATCCAGATAAACAAACAAAAACGGCATGTCACGCAAAACAGAGTCCATAAGGCGCTGGAACGTCTGTGCAGCACCCTTGAGACCAAAAGGCATCCGCAAAAACTCAAAAAGGCCGAAAGGAGTGATAACCGCAGTTTTGGGCACATCCTGAGGATGAACTGGAACTTGATGGTATCCCCTCACTAAATCCACCTTGGAAAAAACAGTTGCCCCAGCCAGATGCACAGAAAAATCCTGAATGTGGGGAATGGGGTACCTGTCGTCAGTGGTTGCGTTATTAAGGCGCCGAAAATCCCCACAGGGCCGCCACCCCCCACCTGCCTTGGGAACCATGTGCAATGGGGACGCCCACGGGCTGTCGGAGCGGCGCACAATGCCCAGACGTTCCATGTTTGCAAACTCCTCCCTGGCTATCACTAACTTAGCGGCATCGAGGCGGCGTGCGCGTGCAAAAACAGGAGGACCAACGGTGGTGATGTAGTGCTCCACCCCATGTTTAGCCACAGCCGCAGAGAACGTGGGGACAGTAAGAGAGGGAAACTCAGTTAGTAAACGCTGGAACTCATCACCTGTGGCAAGCATGTTAGCCAGGGGCAGGGGGGCTGGGCCCCCCAGTGTACATGGGTAGGTATGGAAAGATACAGCATCAATCAAGCACCTGTTAGCAATATCAACCATCAACCTGAATGCACACAAAAAGTCGGCGCCGAGAATAGGTACTGAGACCGAGGCCACTACAAAGTCCCAGCCAAACTCACGGCCATTAAAACACACAGTCACAAACCTTGTACCAAAGGTGTGGATGGGAGTCCCATTTGTTGCGTCCAACTGGGGCCCGTGAGCCTGACCCAAAGTGTCCACAGCTGAAACCGGTAGTATGCTCCGCTGCGCACCTGAATCCACGAGGAATCGTCGTCCAGAAGCGGAGTCCACCATGAAGAGCAGCTTATCCGAGCTGCCGGTGCTAACAGCTGCTAACGAGCGCCGGCTCCCCCGTTTCCCTGGTGCAGGAAAGAACACGGTGGGATGCAGCGCCTCGCCTTCACTCCAAACCGGCGATGATAGAAGCACAGCGCGCCGTCCTTCTTCTTGTGCTCAGCGACTGCAGCAACGGCGACAGCCTGTCCAACCTCTGGTCCTTGCGGCGTCACACCCGGCAGAAGTGCATGTACTCCGTGTGATCTGGATGCCAGCAAAATCTTGTCCGCTTCTGCAGCCAATCCACGGTAATCTGTGGTTCGAACCAAACTGGAGCTGGCCAGAGCGGTGCGCACGGGAGGCGGGAGCTGGCGCAGGAAAAGATGGTTGAAGAGAAAAGAAGCATCGCCAGAGCCGAGCAACGCCAACATGTTATCCATGAGTTCAGAAGGCTTGGCATCGCCTAATCCATTCAGAGACAACAGGCGATCAGCCCGCTCCTCGTCGGAAAGCTGATAAATCCGAAGCAGAGTGTCCTTCAGCGCTCCATACTTGTTAGCTGGCGGCGGGTTCCGAAGCAGTCCCATTAAACGGCGAGTAGAAACGGGATCCAAAGCCGCAACGACATGAAAATACTTCGTGTCATCAGTCGTGATCCCGCGGAGGTGGAACTGAGCCTCCACATGCTGGAACCAAGGCTCCGGATCGTGCTGCCAGAACTTCGGGAGCTTCACCGAGGCCGCAAAAACAGCGGGAAGTGCGGCAGCGGCAGTTGACTGAGACACAACGGCGACGGCAGGAAAAGAAACCGCAGCCGCGGAAGCTGAGAGGTCGTCAGAAGACATTCTTTTGTCGGGGTCACCAATGTGGAAGTTGGCAGGAAGCAGACGAGAAAAGGTATTTGCAGTCTCAAACTTTTATTCCGAACTTCCAACACTCTCAGAAAAAACAGAACTTCCTCTTTCTCTCTCTCAGGACAACATCCCGCCAGGAAACTCACACACTTCCTCTAACCTCTCCTTCACAATAAGAGCCTGTCCTTCTAGTGTGAGAATATGCACTTAAATGTTCACCACAATATAACATAATAGATGTCATTAAAGTAAAAGAGTAATAGAACAATGATAAAATATATAAAAGATGGTTAAGCAGGCTAAAATAGATCAGATACAGCTAAAAACTATAATAAAAAGGCAATTCAAATAAAAACTATACTAAAAAGGTCAGTTAGCTAAAAGCTACACTAAAAAGGTGAGTCTTGAGCCTGGCCTTAAAAACATGAACACTCTCTGCGGCCCTGAGGTCCTCTGGCAGAACGTTCCAGAGGTGAGGGCCATAAAACTGGAAGGACGCCTCACCTTGTGTATGTGTCCTGACTTTTGGTATGACAAGGAGACGGCTGCCAGAGGAGTGCAGGGACCGTGAAGGCTCGTACTTTATAAGTAGTTCTGATAGATAAGAAGGCCCAAGACCATTAAGACATTTAAAAACCATTAAAAGAACCTTAAAATCGATCCTGAAACGTACGGGGAGCCAATGCAGCTTGTTTAAGACAGGAGTAATGTGCTCCCGCCTCCTGGTCTTCGTCAGGACACGTGCTGCTGAATTTTGAAGAAGTTGTAAACCTGAGGTATTCTTTTTGGGAAGACCAGAAAGCAGGGCATTACAATAATCAATTCTACTAGTAATAAAAGCATGCATCAGAGTCTCCGTATCGGCCCGAGAGAGAAAGGGGCGGACTCTGGCAATGTTTTTCAGGTGATAAAAACCTATTTTTGTAGTATTCTTAATGTGGGGGATAAAAATAACACCAGTTAGGTTTTCTTGTCTAGACATGATACTATGTTTAGATGACATAATAATAGATTTGAATGATTAGAATAATAAAGGCCTAACTCTGCTGTGTGCATTCCTGGACAGGTTGTATTTAGTCTGGGTAAGCTGGCCAATCAGAGGTGGAGGGTGTCATATTAGCCCTAAAGATTCGTCTCTCCACAAACTTTCTCTCTCTCTCTCTCTCTCTCTCTCTCTCTCTCTCTCTCTCTCTCTCTCTCTCTCTCTCTCTCGATCTCTCTCTCTCGATGTCCTCACGTACAGCTGGTTGCTGGGCAAGGACATAAGGAAAACAGCTACATCTGAAGTAACTGAACAAAAGCAGCCCGCTAGTAAGTCGAGCAGAACAGTGGGATAAAACAGCAGAACAGTGGGATAAAACAACAGAACAGTAGGATAAAACAACAGAACAGTGGGATAAAACAACAGAACAGTGTGATAAAACAGCAGAACAGTAGGATAAAACAACAAAACAGTGGGATAAAACAACAGAACAGTAGGATAAAACAACAGAATAGTGGGATAAAACAACAGAACAGTGGGATAAAACAGCAGAACAGCAGGATAAAACAACAAAACAGTAGGATAAAACAACAGAACAGTGGGATAAAACAGCAGAACATTGGGATAAAACAACAAAACAGAAGGATAAAACAACAGAACAGTAGGATAAAACAGCAGAACAGTAGGATAAAACAACAGAACAGTAGGATAAAACAACAGAACAGTGGGATAAAACAGCAGAACAGTAGGATAAAACAACAGAACAGTGGGATAAAACAGCAGAACATTGGGATAAAAAACAGAACAGAAGGATAAAACAACAGAACAGTAGGATAGAACAGTAGGATAAAACAACAGAACAGTAGGATATAACAACAGAACAGTAGGATAAAACAACAGAACAGTGGGATTAAACAACAGAACTGTAGGATAAAACAACAGAACAGTAGGATAAAACAGCAGAACAGTAGGATAAAACAGCAGAACAGTGGGATAAAACAACAGAACAGTAGGATAAAACAACAGAACAGGGGGATAAAACAACAGAACAGTGGGATAAAACAACAGGACAGTGGGATAAAACAGCAGAACAGTGGGATAAAACAGCAGAACATTAGGATAAAACAGCAAAACATTGGGATAAAACAGCAGAACAGTAGGATAAAACAACAAAACAGTGGGATAAAACAACAGAACGGTGAGATAAAACAGCAGAACAGTAGGATAAAACAACAGAACAGTGGGATAAAACAGCAGAACATTGGGATAAAACAGCAGAACAGTGGGATAAAACAACAGAACAGTAGGATAAAACAGCAGAACAGTAGGATAAAACAACAGAACAGTAGGATAAAACAGCAGAACATTGGGATAAAACAACAGAACAGTAGGATAAAACAATAGAACAGTAGGATAAAACAACAGAACAGTGGGATAAAACAACAGAACAGTGGGATAAAACAGCAGAAAAGTGGAATAAAACAGCGGAACATTAGGATAAAACAGCAAAACATTGGGATAAAACAGCAGAACAGTAGGATAAAACAACAGAACAGTGAGATAAAACAGCAGAACAGTAGGATAAAACAGCAGAACAGTGGGATAAAACAACAGAACAGTGAGATAAAACAGCAGAACAGTAGGATAAAACAACAGAACAGTGGGATAAAACAACAGAACAGTAGGATAAAACAACAGAACAGTGGGATAAAACAACAGAACAGTGGGATAAAACAACAGAACAGTGGGATAAAACAGCAGAACATTAGGATAAAACAGCAAAACATTGGGATAAAACAGCAGAACAGTAGGATAAAACAACAGAACAGTGAGATAAAACAGCAGAACAGTAGGATAAAACAGCAGAACAGTGGGATAAAACAACAGAACAGTGAGATAAAACAGCAGAACAGTAGGATAAAACAACAGAACAGTAGGATAAAACAACAGAACAGTGGGATAAAACAACAGAACAGTGGGATAAAACAACAGAACAGTGGGATAAAACAGCAGAACAGTGGGATAAAACAGCAGAACATTAGGATAAAACAGCAAAACATTGGGATAAAACAGCAGAACAGTAGGATAAAACAACAGAACAGAGGGATAAAACAACAGAACAGTGAGATAAAACATCAGAACAGTAGGATAAAACAACAGAACAGTGGGATAAAACAGCAGAACATTGGGATAAAACAACAGAACAGAAGGATAAAACAACAGAACTGTAGGATAAAACAGCAGAACAGTAGGATAAAACAACAGAACAGTAGGATAAAACAGCAGAACAGTGGGATAAAACAGCAGAACAGTAGGATAAAATAGCAGAACAGGTAATAGTTAAGCAAAGCAGAGCAGCAGGGTCTCCTGTAGGGATCCACAACTTCCTCAATCTGGAAGACACACTGATGAATTGTACTTCATGCTAACAGCTGAGTGGAGAGGAGACCAGGCCGTACCTACTGTGTCCTATTTGGCACTTAGGATGGAGGGAAGCCTTCTGTTTCTCAGGGTGACAACATGCAAACAGTTCTAGAGACCAGAATAACTGATTAATAACCGACTCCATGCAGCTGCTGCAGAGTTTAGATAATACTGATGGTCCACACGCAGGAGTCCTGTTCACAAAGACACTGCACCTCACAGGGTCAGCAGAAGTTTGAGCTATAAGCAGGAGAGAGTTTCCCAGGATCTATTTATATTAGCATCTCCACTATAGTGATAGGTCACCCAACTCCTCAGTGGCAGGTGAACTAATCCCACTACAGTTGGCTTGGATCAGGGGTAGACAATCCTGGTCGTCGAGTGCTGCTGTCCAGCATGTTTCTATTGTAACACTCCTAATTCAGTGGTTGATTAACCTGTTCAGCAGGTCTTCAATTTCTGCAGAAGCCTGTTAATCACCTGCTGATTAAAATCAGGTGTTTTTGAACTGGGAAACAGCTAAAACATGCTGGATAGCAGTCCTCCAGGGCCAGGATTGCCCCTGGCTTAGCTCATATTTGGAAGACCGGGGTTATGTTGTTTCTATTGGTGATCACAAATCAAAGCAGCTCACCATGACATGTGGGGTCCCCCAAGGCTCGATTCTTGGACCACTGCTCTTCAATCTCTACATGCTGCCCCTGGGTCAGGTCATACACAATAACAACATTACCTATCATAGTTATGCAGACGACACCCAGATCTACCTAGCTCTAGCACCTAGTGGCAATGGTCCTCTAGATTGTGACTTTATGCTTTGTTTGTGCTCTGACATGTGCTATCACCAGTAAGACCTCACATAGACAGGTTTCTGCCTTTTCATGTCCAATCAACTGAATCTACCACAGGTCCAGAAGTAGATAAGAATAGAATAGAATAGAATAGAATAGAAAAGAATAGAATAGAATAGAATAGAATAGACTTTATTGATCCCACTGTGGGGACTTCACTCGTTTAAGCCAGCACTATGGTAATTATAGCAACACTGGTCCTGATTGAGACTCAGGAGAAAATCCCAGTCTGGAAAGTTTTACTTCTCAGTGGCCTAGTGGTGTGTGTCTGCCCTGAGACTGGGAGGTTGTGGGTTCAAATCCATGGTCGGGTCATACCAAAGACTTTAAGAATGGGACCCAATGCCTCCCTGCTTGACCCTCAGCATTAAGGGGTTGGACTGGGGGGTTAAACCACCAAATGGTTCCTGAGCACAGCCGCTGCTGCAGCTCAGCGCTCCCCCAGGGATGGGTCAGATGTATCTTCACCAGTGTGTGATGGTGACTAATGGGACTCTAGTTCTGATCCTGGTTTAATCCTGATTGCTCCGGTGACGGTGGACTGTAGGGAACGTGGAGGAGGCCAGTCGGCTGTAGTCCTTTTCTCAGCTGGATCAGATCAGGTCAGGTTCAGATGCAGATATCTGCAGGTGCAGGTCTGCGCTGGGTGGGCAGAGTCATTTCATTGAGCGTGACACAAACAGTGACTATAAATGCATTCTTGGTTTGATTGTGATTCACCTTTACCTGGATGCTGCTGCACCTGAATTTCCTAACTGTGGGATAATAAAGGATGTCCAGACTGTTCCATCAGGAAATAATCACAATAAAAACACAAAGTTGTTAACCAGCAGAAGGACGGCCCTCTGAAACACACAGGAAGGAGGCGGGATTTACTTCTGAGCGTCGACTAAAACTGAAAAGTGGTCAAATAACTGAGACAGCGATGGCAGGTACATCTATGCAGCGTCTGCTCTGTAAGTACAGCTCCTTTACTGGTTACAACCAGAGGTTATTATGTGTTGGTTTGGAGGGATTTACGCACACACACACTCACACACACACACACACACACGCACACACACACAGCGTTTTTAACCCAGCATCACAGCCGACCAAAGCGCTGCTCATTAAAACAGTTAGAAACACAAAGGGATCAAAACCAAACAGGCGTTGAAACCATAAAATACATCAAGTGTAACATTAACCATCAAGATGAAGGGAGGAAAGCCTGTAGACTCAATATGAAAACCAGGTTTAAGGAGAAAACGTGTTTTCAGACGAGATTTAAAGCAGCGACTGAAGCTGTTGCCTAACCCAGAGAGTTCCAGAGTTGTGGTGCACATATGGAGAAGATCCTTTCACCACGGCTCTAGAAACCTGCCCTATAGGAACAGTGAGGAGGAGCTGATCCTGGACCTGAGAGCACGAGGAGGATGGTAGTGGTGCAGCAACACACTCAGATAGGACGGGGCTGGACCATTTAAGGACTTAAAACCTAAAGGAAGAATTATGAAACTTAAAGAGACTGGAGAATGGGTGTGATGTGGTGTCTTCTGTTAGCTCTGGTCAGGAACCTTGCTGCTGCATTCTGGATCATGGATCATGGATTCTAGGTGACTCAGGATTGGCTTAAGTTAGGAGATTCACCTCAGGTGGTAGAAACAGGATTTATCCCTGCTGTTAACCTGAGCGTCCATCTTTAAGGCCGTGGCCATTTTTACTCCAAGGTTGGAAACAGTGGAGGTCTCATTAAGGGAGAGAGATAGAGGCGCCTGTGCTCAGCAGCCTCTCCTCTGTCAGTGCTCCCTAGGGCAGCTGTAGCTACGATGTAGCTCATCACCACCAGGGTGTGAATGGATGAATGATTCACTGTAGTAAAGAGCTGTGGGGTCCTCTGACTCTGAAAGCTGCTACAGGTGTGGCTCATTTCTTATTTATCAGGTAAAGTGGTTGTGACTTCTAGGACACCTTTAAAACACTCAGGATGTTTTAGCATCATCTCTGAAATCAGCCACTCTACATGTATGATTAGGGTTCATTATGTTCAATGAGTGTTTGTGTTGAACTCAAACCAACTGTTGTTTCTTTTCAGTGGTGACGTCACTTCTGTACCAGACAGCAGCCTCAGGTAGGAATGTTTCCTTCAGTGTTCTGATGGTTTACCTGATGATGATGATGATGATGAGTTCTTTCTGCTCCAACAAGAACCAGCTACTGATGATGGAGGCTGGCCCACCTTTGGTTTCACAGTGAAATAACTCAGCTTCCTGCTCAGATACGCTGGGTTATGGCAAGAAGGAGAGAACATTTAGAATAAAGCTGAATTAAAACATGAAACAACTTTAATAGAGGGTTTAAGTCAGACTCAGACTAGATGATGACAGCAACAGAAGTTAGTCAGAAAACAGATTTTACCAGAGAGCTGTCTGTCTTTCTACATGCTGGGATTTGAACCTGCAACCTCCTTGCTGCAAGGCACAAAGGTTGCATCTTCCTTTCTTGTCTCTACTGGGGTCGATCAGACGCACAAAATTAAAGTGAATTACACACTTTTTAAAGTTTTGATCACTTATTCCTTACCTTCCTTCATTTCTTTTGTCCCTGACTTGTGATGAAATTCCCTCTCGTCCTTTTCCCAGTGAGCAACAGCTCGTCTAAACCAGTGCAGCATTTTCATAAGTAGACGTTTTATTTGTATTGTAAATATTTGTAATGTTTTTATATTACTTATATTTTAAAATTTCACTGAACCTTTTTATTCTGTTGTTCTTTGTAAAAAGTGATGATTGTTTGCATCTGGATTTGAGTCAGATGTAGTAAAGTGTGTGTGTGTGTGTGTGTGTGTGTGTGTGCGTGTGCTTGTGCGCGTGCGCGTGCGCGTGCGTGTGTGTGTGTGTGTGTGTAATCTAAACTGAATGATTGTGTTTGACAACAACATGAACAGTCTCTTCTCTGTTACTCTTCTTTATTTCAGCTGGTCTGACGGTGAGTCCAGACTCATCTCAGGTGTTTAAAGGTTCCTCCGTGTCTCTGAGCTGTGAGGAGGACGGATCTGCTGGATGGACTCTGAGGAGGAACACCACCAGAGGAACCAGAACCCAGTGTGGAGCTGGATGGGGAAAACCAGCTAATTCCTCCTGTAACATCACAATTCTTTTCACACGGGACAGTGGTGTGTACTGGTGTGAGGGAGTGGGCGGGGCCTCCATCAACCTGACTGTCTCTGGTGAGATCAGACTGTGGAGTTAGTGCTGATGAAGCTGTGTGGACATGGATGAAATGCTGGAGTTGGTCTCTGTGTTCAGGTGGATCAGTGATCCTGCAGAGTCCTGTCCTCCCTGTGATGGAGGGACATGATGTCACTCTCAGCTGTCAATCAAAGACCCCTCCCTCCAGCCTCACAGCTGACTTCTATAAAGATGATGTCATCATAGGGAGCCAGCCTACAGGTCACATGACCCTCCAGCATGTCAGCAGGTCTGATGAAGGCCTCTACAGGTGTGAGATCAGGGGTCATGGAGGGTCTCCACCCAGCTGGCTCTCTGTCACAGGTCAGAGGTCAAAGGTCACGACCCTCTGCTTCATCCTCTAGTTATTAAATGATGACCTCTGGTTTGTTTCAGAGAAACCCTCCACCACCGCCCCGACCACCACCACCCCCGCTCCCACCTTCATCACACACACTCCCTCTTCCTCCCTACATGATCCCATCTCTCATTTCCACTGGTGCTGTGGTTCTACTGCTGTTACTGGTTCTACTGGTGAGACGACGTGTTCACAGAAAGCCTGAAGGTGAGACACAAACCAGATTAGTTTGTGACATTAATGAACTGGGTGAGTTTTTATGAGATTTTATCATTTGAACCCACTAAAGGGTTCAGCTAGAGTCCAACCCTCTTGTGTTACTAAACCACTAAATGATGCTTCTACACTAAACTGGGTTTTACCTCCAGCTGCTGGAGAAGATGGAGAGGGAGGCGTCACATACAGCGACGTTACCATATCTCAGCATCAGAGACGGAAGAACCAGCCAACAACAGGTACAAACGTCTGTGTGTGCTTAACGATCACGTGTTTATTTATTTATTTATTTATTTATTTATTTCTAGGAGAATATGATGATCAGTCACTGCTGGTCACAGAATCTTACCTTGATTTGATGCTAAAGCCTAATTTATACTGTAGCTGGAATGTGGAGTCATGCACGCACTGATGGAGGTGTTTTCCTATCAGACTTCTCCGTCACCTGGGGAGCGTTGCAAACAATTCCCCGCCAGGCCAACAGAGGGCGTAGCGCTTTTCTGGGGTATCCTGCCACCATTACAGTCACATATCTGGTCCAGGATAGTGTATTTACTACTGTGTTTACATTGTTTTGATGTACACTGAACAAAAATATAAACACTTTTGTTTTTGCTCCCATTTCTCATGGGCTGAACTCAGACAGCTGAAACTTTGTCCACATGCACAAAACACCCATGCCTCTCACATACACGTCACGGACACCTGTGTTTATGTCCATAACATACGCCTGCCCATAGCAGTACCCCACCGCCACCATGGGCCACTCGTTCCACAACGTTGACATCAGCAAACCGCTCACCCACACGACACCACATATGCAGTCTGCCATCTGCCCTAAACAGTGAAAACAGAGACTCATCTGTGAACAGAACGCCTCTCCAACGTGCCAAACGCCACCAAATGTGAGTGTTTGCCCACTCACGTCGGTTACGACAACGAACTGCAGTCAGGTCCAGACCCCGATGAGGACGACCAGCATGAGCTTCCCTGAGACGGTTTCTGACAGTTTGTGCAGAAATCCTTTGGTTAAGCAAACCGATTGTTGTTGCAGCTGTCCGGGTGGCTAGTCTCAGGCGATCCTGGAGGTGAACATGCTGGATGTGAAGGTCCTGGGCTGGTGAGGTCACACATGGTCTGTGGTTGTGAGGCCAGTTGGATGTACTGCCAAATTCTCTGAAACGCCTTTGGAGACGGCTTAGGGTAGAGAAATGAACATTGATTTCACGGGCAACAGCTCTGGTAGACATTCCTGCAGTCAGCATGCCAATTGCATGCTCCCTCAAAGGTTGTGACGTCTGTGGCACTGTGCTGTTTGATGAAACTGAACATTTCAGGGTGGCCTTTTATTGTGGCCAGTCTAAGGCACACCTGGACATTATTCATGCTGTCTAATCAGCCCCTTGATATGCCACACCTGTGAGGTGGGATGGATTATCTTGGTAAAGGAGAAGTGCTCACTAACACACATGTAGACAGATTTCACAACAACATGTGAGAGTCATGGGTGTTTTGTGCATGTGGACAAAGTTTCACATGTTTGAGTTCAGCCCATGAGAAATGGGAGCAAAAACAAAAGTGTTGCGTTTCTATTTTTGTTCAGTGTAGTTTAGAGACTTTTTAACACGGACAAACATGTCCCTCATTCTCCTCCACCTCTTCATGTGGTCGACACCTCCACACCCACGTCTCCCATCATTTCCATCCATCAATAAAACGCTTTGCACTCCTTCAGTCACGGGTGAATAAATGTTCATGTTGTTGGACTTTTTCCACAAGACATTTTAATCTGTTTTGCGTCTGCCGTTGAATTTATTTCTATTTTTTGAAGAGTCCTGACCAATCACAAGCTTGCGGTCTACATCACTTTCGACAAAAGCTGGGCATGTCTCCGACGTGCACTGACGCATAATGGCGTTGCGTGTCTCCGTACCCACGCAGATGGAGAAGTAAAAATCAGGCTGTAGCTTTGTTCCACCAGCTTAGAAATAAGATTAATCACTAAGAAGCTTAGTTAGGGATTTAGCATAGATGCTAGGGTTTTAGCATAGACGCTAGGGTTTTAGCATAGATGCTAGGGTTTTAGCATAGATGCTAGGGTTTTAGCATAGATGCTAGGGTTTTAGCATAGATGCTAGGGTTTTAGCATAGATGCTAGGGTTTTAGAATAGATGCTAGAGTTTTAGCATAGATGCTAGGGTTTTAGCATAGATGCTAGGGTTTTAGCATAGATGCTAGGGTTTTAGCAGAGATGCTAGGGTTTTAGCATAGATGCTAGGGTTTTAGCATAGATGCTAGGGTTTTAGCATAGATGCTAGGGTTTTAGCATAGACGCTAGGGTTTTAGCATAGACGCTAGGGTTTTAGAATAGATGCTAGGGTTTTAGCATAGATGCTAGGGTTTTAGCATAGATGCTAGGGTTTTAGAATAGATGCTACGGTTTTAGCATAGATGCTAGGGTTTTAGAATAGATGCTAGGGTTTTAGCATAGATGCTAGGGTTTTAGCAGAGATGCTACGGTTTTAGCATAGATGCTAGGGTTTTAGCATAGATGCTAGGGTTTTAGCATAGATGCTAGGGTTTTAGCATAGATGCTAGGGTTTTAGCATAGATGCTAGGGTTTTAGCAGAGATGCTACAGTTTTAGCATAGATGCTAGGGTTTTAGAATAGATGCTAGGGTTTTAGCATAGATGCTAGGGTTTTAGAATAGATGCTACGGTTTTAGCATAGATGCTAGGGTTTTAGAATAGACGCTAGGGTTTTAGCATAGATGCTAGGGTTTTAAAAGGCTCCTGTACAGGTCCTTCTAAAAAAATGAGCATAATGTGATAAAGTTAATTATTTTCTGTAATGTACTGATAAACACTAGACTTTCATATATTTTAGATTCATTACACACAACTGAAGTAGTTCAAGCCGTTTATTGTTTTAATATTGATGATTTTGGCATACAGCTCATGAAAACCCAACATTCCTATCTCAAAAAATTAGCATATCATGAAAAGGTTCTCTAAACGAGCTATTAACCTAATCATCTGAATCAACTAATTAACTCTAAACACCTGCAAACGATTCCTGAGGCTTTTAAAAACTCCCAGCCTGGTTCATTACTCAAAACCGCAATCATGGGTAAGACTGCCGACCTGACTGCTGTCCAGAAGGCCATCATTGACACCCTCAAGCAAGAGGGTAAGACACAGAAAGACATTTCTGAACCAATAGGCTGTTCCCAGAGTGCTGTATCAAGGCACCTCAGTGGGAAGTCTGTGGGAAGGAAAAAGTGTGGCAGAAAACACTGCACAACGAGAAGAGGTGACCGGACCCTGAGGAAGATTGTGGAGAAGGACCGATTCCAGACCTTGGGGGACCTG
>SSNS01000701.1:22288-65232 GCA_006937985.1 Aphyosemion australe | reverse complement strand
CCACGACTGAGAGCGTCGTTACGACCGGCGGCTGGTCATTCTCGGATGTAGGACTTTCCCCTCCAGGAAGATGTAAGTAACAAATATACGTGCTTTTCTTGATCTGCTCCACACAGTTAAAATCCGCTCGTCCAACTTAAAAACTACCACCGCTTTGCTTCTTCTGTCTTTAGCTTAGCCCGTGTAGCTTTCCAGCTGTTTCACGTGGTGTCGGCCTGAAACTGGCGTCTCCGGGTCTGCAGCGTTATACTATTGACTTTACCGGCTTTGGAAAAGGGATAAAAAGTCCTCTCCAACATCCGATCTGGGCGTCTAGAGTCCGATTAGCACCTCCCCCAGCAGCAGCGTTAAGTTCCTTGCTGTTGGAAAATCTTTAGGAGACGAAAATATAACTTTAGCTAGATCGGAGCGACTCAGACCCATAGGAACCCATACTAAAATATAGATTGTTTGTATGACCATATTTCCCAGAGTGCTTTGCGGCAATCTATTTTTAGCTACTGTAGAAAGCTCTATTCAGACAATTAGATAGAAGGCAGAGTCAAAAGTTTAGCAGTTCCAGTGCAGAAGGAGCAGCATAAGAAACATTCAATCATAGGCTGATGAATACATGAAGGCTTTTCATTTAAAAGTTACTAGAGTTGGGGTCTGGTTGAGGTCATAAGGAAGCTGATTCCATCTATGAGCAGCATAATGACTAAAAGCAGCTTCTCCCTGTCTGGTTCTGACCCGAGGTTCTACCAGCTGACTGCTGTCTAGGGATCTGAGAGCCCTGCTAGGTGTATATACTGGAAGGAGCTCCAACATGTACTGCTTTTTCAACAATTTTCCCAATGAAGGGCAGAATAGAGATTGGTCTATAATTATTCATATATACATATATATATACAGTTTTATGTATATATAGTTTCTCCACCCCTACAGCAGGGTCTCATGGCCCACCAGCAGCCCTAGGGTCAGGGTTGATGGGTGAGACGGGTCCTGCAGGATCTCTGACACGTCTGCTAGGGTGGGGGTGGGCGTTGAACAAAACCTAAAGTTTATGTTTAATTTACTGAAGCTTGTTGCCTAAAATCTTGAGTTCTCCTAACTTTTATTAATTTAACACTGACCTGCAGCAGCAGCAGCAGCTCCTGGACTCCTGCAGCAGGAAGACGTGTGCAGAACCAGAACCAGAACTCAGAGCCTATTTTTGTTAGGATGGAAAACAGCTGATTTGAATCAAAGTCAGTCTAAACAAACCTGTTCCAACAGGAACATCAGGTTTTTCTAACGCCAGACCTGGAATGTAAGGTGTGTCACCTGTTCAGGTAGACTCCAGCCTGCCTCTAGAGAGCTAGAGTCAGACTGGACCAGAGAGCAGAGGAAGCTTCTCCTCCTCCTGAAGAAGGTGAGTGTTTATTCTGATCTTCCTGCTGACTCAGAGCAAAGGAGACAGGTTTTAGTCTCTAATCCTAGAGAATAAATGTTTGAGTTCTAGCAGAGCTTCCTACCATCAGACAGGTGTTCTGGTCACAGGTGACCCTAGAGAACAGCTGCAGGATCATCATCAAACTGCTGCTTTAGAGCCTGTTTAACGTCTGATAGTAACGCTGATGTTATCCTGACTTCCTGTTCGCTGCAGGAAACATC
Organism: Aphyosemion australe; assembly: GCA_006937985.1. Classification (NCBI taxonomy): domain Eukaryota; kingdom Metazoa; phylum Chordata; class Actinopteri; order Cyprinodontiformes; family Nothobranchiidae; genus Aphyosemion; species Aphyosemion australe. Next base: position 63,600 of record SSNS01000701.1, on the reverse strand, counting down.
AGGTTATTTGTCTGTTCAACTAGTTTCAGTGAATCAGAATAAACAAACGATGCTGAAACACCTGAATCTGCAAAACAAGCTAGCTTTAAACACAAACACGGTTACAGAACACTCATCCTCCCATTAGCCATCAAAGGGTCAAAGTTTATTTCTATAGAACATTTTCAACAGTTCACACTGCTCCAAAGTGCTGCTCAACAAAACACAAACCATAAAAACAGTAAAGGACTAAAAATGTGGTTAGAACAAAAACAAGAGACAGAAAATAGTAACAAATAAGCTTCAACAACTTTCTAAAAGAAAACTGGAATGCCCCAGTCAACTCTCATTAAGAGCCAGATTAAAAAGTTGTGTCTTTTAGAAAGATTTAAAATGCTCAAGACTATGAGCAGTGCTTATATGCAAAGGCAGGCTATTCCATCATTTGAGTCTGGCTACAGAGAGGCCAGCGTCCCTAGGCCACAACCAAACGTCTTCTGTTGTCCGTGACTTCAAATGGTGTTTTTCTTTCTGGGACTCTGGTAGTTTGTCCTAAAGTTGAAGTGGTAGCAGCCGGCTGTTTCTCCTTCTCTGATGTTATTGAGGGAGAACCTCTCACACCAGTGGTGTTCTGGTGCTGAATACGTGAGTGTGGAAGGAGTGGAGGACCCAGGGAAGAGCGGCGGTTCAACCGGATGGTCCAGTGGTTGGTTCTGGTCTGAATCGTGTTATTGGTGGAGGTTTTAGACACATGAGAGAGAACCACTTTATTATTTTTTTCTTTTTTTTCTCCACAACATATTTATATACCGTTAGAACGTTAAGAGGCATGAAAAATGGTTTAAGCTGATTTGTTCAGTAGATTTCTTATTGTAGCTTTAAAGATTTCCTTCATTCATCAAAAGAAGAGAATGAGTTTGATTGTGAAAAGCTTAATGCTGTTCTCAGAGTAAATGTCCTCATTTCTACATCAGAACCATGAATGCTTTAAATATGTAAAACAAGCAGAGTGAATGCAGGAAGACTTCCTGCTGACCACAACCCTGTACTTCCTGTTTATTGTGTAAAGAAGTCCAATCAGTGTGACATCATCGAACACCTGGGCCCTCATTTATCAAACGTTGGTAGAAACGTTCCTATATTCCCTCCTACGGATGAAATTTAGAATGTGTGTACGAACAGTCAATGTCCTGATTTATGAAACATGCGGTGGCCTCTCGTACGCATGTTCTTCTGCAATCATCTGATGATAAATCCCACCTGTGTGTACCCAGGTGCTCGTGCCCATTTACCGTTATTTACATACAGAAACGCCCTCAATTAACCATATTTGGTCACACTACATGCTCAGCTCATGAGGGGATTCCCTGGGTTCTTCCTGAAAAAAAGAAAAGCTTTATTGACAGCGAGATCGAGGCACTGGCTGCTGATTGAGAAGAGAACAAACTGGTTACAGAGGTTGTAATTGTATTATTGTAAATGCGGTCAGGATAGAGGAGAGGTTCCTGTCAGAAATAAAGAAATAATGGTTTGATATTAGATTAAATATGAAGAAACGTAGAGAAACAGACTGAATGTTCAGTTCTGTTGTCAATTACAGTTTCCATTTAAAGAGTTGTCTGCATGTTCTGTTTAGTTTTGTTCTTGTTAGACGTTGTATGTTGATGCTGCAGCCTCCTCTGAGCTCAGGTATCTGCTCAGGAACATCTCTGGATCCTCAGAAAGCGTCGGTGCGCTCACAGAAGACGTGTCCCCTCCAAATACTCCAGTAACACCAGATCAGCCATGCTACAATGTCAGACACCTGTAGGTCACAGGTGTCTTTTATAGGTTTTAGCACCATTTATGCGGCAAAGCTATTTTTTCCCACTGAAATAATTATTTATTAGGTAAAATAATTAGTGGATGAGGAACACGCGTGGATCACTGAGACCTTCAGAATGGCTGTTCCCTCGTTCTGCCACTAGATGCTGTTCCTACGCATGGTCACAGCTGTTCTTATATTTAGGAACATTTTCACGCACAAGTACAAATTGGTAAATACCACACAATGCGCAAAATCGTTCCTACACATGAAATACACACAGATTTGTTCATAAGTACAGTTGATAAATGAGGGCCCAGAAAACAATCGGATAGAAGTATCTGCTTTGTTCAGTTCTACTGGTGGGGTCTGGGATTTTAAACAAACATAAATTATGTTAAATTCTAAAAAAGGCTGTTGGTGATGTGGCGTTCAGTGTTGGACAAGCTATCAGGTTGCCAACGCGGCCCCACCCCAGCAGAATATCTACTTCCACCCTCACATTTGATCAACATCCAGACTACATAAGACATTAGACACCCAGGCAGAGTTGAGTCCTCCCAATCCAGGAGATCCCCTCCCCCACGATGGAATAGAAGTGTTCCTGACAGTTGAGGAGGTACCAAGGTCCACCTGAGGCCCCAGGGCCAGGCACCACCACATGCACCCGCCCATGCCCCCGGCAGCATACAAGCCAGGACCCAGTACCCCCAGGCCCAGCCCAGGCCCCCATCCGGAGACTATTGCCCTGTTACTTACCAGGTCATCTAGGTGACATGGGTAACATTAATTGGACACATGCTCGGGTGTAAACTCACTGAAACAATTTATTTAAACAAAAACGTAACTGAACACAAAATTAAACCGGTGGCAAAACTCTAATCCGAAACAACTTACACTAAGTCTCTGCTAAACAAAACACTTAGATCTAAAGACCTGCACAAAACCCCTATATAGTCTCGGTTTACTTAACCTTAACTCCAGTTTCTAAAAGGCTTCAGAAAACCATCAAACGTTTTTTCCCTTAAGACCAAAGTCTTCTTCTGAAAGGGAAACAAAATAAACAGAGACAAGTTGTTAGTTAAATCAAACTCTTAATGGCAAAATATACAAAGTCAGGAAACAAAATGCCACCAGGGAGACAACAGCACAGAGAGCCTCTCTGTACTGCTGCTCCCAGAACTGAAGACAGGCTGGCTTCTTATAGCAGAGCCAGACCTGATTACAAGCAGGGACAGCTGGTACTGCTGAGGTGAGGGCAATCAGGGAGAGTAGTGCCAGGTGCTGCAGCTTTGTTCTCTTACACACATTGGCACTGGAAAAGGGTGATTTAAGAATTATTAAACACACAAGCTCAAAAGGCCAAGGGCCGTAACACTTCCCCACTCAAAAGAAAAAATGAAATGTCACAACTTAATTTTTCATGTCTACTCCTCCCATTTCAAATGACACCCACACAAACAAATAGTCCCAAAAAAAATACAAACCGCTCATTCCAAAGTCCGGGGTGGTGCAACTTGTAGCGAGGGAGGTAACCACCACCGGCGAAGTGGACATAACAGTTCCTAGAAGTCCCACAAGGAAATCGCTGTCACTGTTCAAAGTTGGGCCACCATTTATGGCTGATTGAAGGCGAACCCACTGTCCAGCACCTCCATCCTCCACGTTTCTGAAACTCCATGCAGAGTCCACCGCAGGGCACTTCCCCATCTGGTAGGAGGTGGTGTCACCAGGGTGATACAGCTCAGTAGAAGGACACATCTCCTCACGTCCCGAAGGAGGCAATAACAAGCGGGGGTCACTCACCTGCAGACAATCCATCATGGCGAATCTTCGTCCACTCCAGCCAAAGTGTCACCTCCCACACGCACACCCCCACAAATATAAAAAAAAAGTGGTTGGAATGTAGCAGTTGAATAATAAACCACATAAATAAACAATCATGCCAAACACATGTCCAAATTGGCTTGGGATCAAAAGATCCCAGACAAGCTCCCATTTGTTACACACCAGGTCGTCTAGGTGACCTGGGTAACAATAATTGGACACATGCTCGAGTGTAAACTCATTGAAACAATTTATTTACACAAAAACGTAACGGAACACGAAACACAGGATGACTAAATTAAACCGGTGGCAAAACTCTAATTCGAAACAACTTACACTAAATCTCTGCTAAACAAAACACTTAGATCTAAAGACCGGCACAAAGCCCCTATATAGTCTCGGTTTACTTAACCTTAACTCCAGTTTCTAAAAGGCTTCAGAAAACCATCAAAAGTGTTTTCCATTAAGACCAAAGTCTCCTTCTGAAAGGGAAACAAAACAAAGCAGAGACAAGCTGTTAGTTAAATCAATCTGTTAATGACAAAACGTACTGTAACATGCCCCCAGACCCCAATCCACCAGGCCCTCACCCAGACCCACCCAAGAGCGATATGGCTATCAGGCAGCGACCTGTGACCCCCATCAAGACCTCCCAAGGCCCCACACACAGCCGCCAGAAGGACACCCCTCAAGGTCACCCCCGGACAGTGTTGGGGAAGTTACTCAAAAATAGTAACATATTACATATTGCAAATTACTTTTCCAAAAAGTAATATATTACACTACTTAGTTACTTACTTCAGGAAGTAACTTAATTACACTACTTTCTGATTACTTTTGCACCCAGAAAGTAACCAGCAATATTGTTTTCATTCAATAATAGCACTGAAGATCTTTTTTTGACATCCTTTTTTAATAAAAGAAATGTAAAACAAGCACTAACAACAGTGCTACATAACATAAGCACCTTGAAAAATGCAAACTTGTAAAATCACAACCTCAAGGTACACAGTATCAAAATAACTTTTTAATTGAGAGGTCTCCCTACTAAATAGGGCAAACATGACCTTGTGCAAATTACAAATGAAAAATAGGACAGCTGACAATAGCTATAATAACCTCAAGATACTACATGAGTATTAGAACCACAGTAGACAAAAGTAAAAATACTTTGGAGTACATTTCTGCCAAAAAAATTCCAATCTTTAGATTCGTTTCAGTTTTTCCAGAAAAAGAAATTTGAAATTCTGTTTAAAAGTCACAAAGTTGTGGGAGAAGACTCAGAAATTTCTATAATTCACACAAACCACACAAGATTTTTTTCTGAGCTTTCTATTACAATTAAATGATTTGTGAAGAACTTTTACTCAAATATTTTCTTTTAGTCTAGGATGGCCCTAATACTCTGTCGTAAGATACGCATTTGACAAAAACAAAATAAATACAGCTTTAACTGGGTGCACTGTCAACCAATAAGTTTAAATTATAAATAAAAATAAGACAGCTGAAAATTTCCAAAATAAAACATTTCTGACTTAAGGTCTTAATAAATAACGTTGGAAATCTGTGCTTTCTGGGTTGTAACGTTTCAGGGCATTAGCGCTGACAACTTGTACCTCACTTCACTCACTTCAAAGTTTAATAGTACATTTACAGAGCGGCTTTGTCAAAAAAGTGGTTGTACCTCATTAGCAGCAATTTTTCAAAATGCCTATCAGACAACCTATTTCTTCTTGGAGTGAGCACCAGACTACCCAGGCTGAAAAGCCTCTCCACTGGTGCATTTGAGGGTGTTGCAGTGTTATGTTTAATTGATAGAGTCTTAATATTAGGAAAACCTTTCAGGATTTCAATTTCAGAACCAGACTTTAGGTAATCAAATACTTCCCTCTCACAGTTAGTTGACACTGCATCTTCCTCAAATGTGAAGAAGTCCAGTTCAATTTGGTTAGAAGAGGCAGACGTTGGTACACACAGGTCTTCATTCTGTGTGTGATGAGGTAATGACCGGCATTCCTGCATCAGCAGCGTCTTTAAGGCATCGCTCTTCTCCTCTTCTTTCAGCCACCTCACTTTGAACTTTGGCAGAGTGACTGCTGCAAGCTGAGCGTCATGGTTCTCCAGCACGCCATCAAATCTTGTCTTGATGGCCTGCAAATACATATAAAACATATACGACATAAAAATGTTACACATGACATATTATTGAACTTAAATAATTTGTGTATTTTATACTTACCTTTACTATGACATCTGGCAGACTCGCTGTGATTCTTGAGAGACCCATTTTCAGCGCCAGGACCTTGGACATCAATATTTCTAGTGTTGGCAAAAGGCTCCCATAGTAGCAATAATCCTCACCTTGGAGAATGTCCATGGCCACAGTGAGGGGTTTCATAACTGAACAGCATTCTTTAAGAAAAGAATACTCACGTTCAGTCAGGCCTTTAATGTCCAGTTAGGTAAACAAAAGGCTTAACTCCGAAATGGGAATATTAGTTATGCAGGACAGGGCATCGTGGAAAGAGTTCCACCGTGTTGTAACTGGAACAATAAGCGTTCGTGTACATATGTTTTCAACCAGTTCAGAGGCTACAGTTGAACGGCTGCACTTGCTCCAGAGGGCTGAACACTTTGCTGTGGCACTTCTGTACACTCACTTGGATTCAGGATTTGCAGACAGCCATTTGTCAACATCATTAGAAGAAATTAAGTTCAGTGTATGCGATGCACATCTAATGTGAGGGGGCAGTGTATATTGTCCTTCTGAGGAGCCACTAGACAGCACTTCTTCAATGTTAGTAAGAGCCACCTCTTCTTCTCCACCTCCTTCCTCATCTGAATCTGTTGCTGCTGCTTCATACATCTTAAAGGCTTTAACAAAGTTTGACCCGTTATCTGTAACAGTGGCTGTTACCTTGTGTGTTAGTCCAAACGCTGAATGGATTTGTTCAATTTCACTTGCTACGACTTCATATGTGTGTCGTCCTTTTATCCGTTTGCAAGCAATGGCAGCTTTTCCTCTCTTAAAGTCTGCCGGGTTGATCCAATGGGCTGTCATTCCCAAATAACTCCTGTTATGGCAGGTCCAAATATCCGCAGTTGTTGACACATACTCTAGGCCCTCAAATGTCTTTTTCAGTTCATTTTCCATTTTAATGTAACACTGGTCCAGGTAGTTTGAAAATGTTTTTCTGTCTGGTGGTACTGTTTCACCACCACCACTTGTCTGTATTTTGCTTAGAATGTTCCGGAACGATGGTGACTCTACCATTGAAATGGGCAACATTTCCTCCACTACGAACGCTGCAACAAGTCCGTTTACCTCAGCTTTTGTGGTTGCTTGCTGATGAACATCGAGTCGTAACTGTTTACACGGCGTCGGCGTCATACTGACGGGCTCTTTAGCAACTAGCTTACTGGCTGCATGTTGTCTTTGTAAGTGTTTAGACAAATTAGATGTCGAGTTCACAGCCGTAGACAGTTCCTTATTGTCCGGGCATAATTTACACAAAACTGTTAAGTTTTTCTTTCTTCCAACAAAGGAAAAGTAATGTGCATACTTCCATCCGTAAAAAGTCGCCTTGCCCTCCATCGCCTCCGCCATGTTGCTCTCTTCCCGTTTCTCCGTTTGTGATTGTCCACGTGACCTTGCAACGTCATCACGTATGAAAAAAAAGCGTCCTCCGAGTTCTCCGTGGAGGAGAGAGCGAGAGAGAAGCCGTTGATTGTAACGCAAGAAACGAATGTTGGTTTCTCTTTGTAACAAGTAATATATTACAGAAATTTCATAAGTAATGTATTACATTACTGCGTTACCAATAAATGTAATTACTGTAACCCAACACTGCCCCCGGAGAACCATAGGATTCTACAAACTCAGATCCTCCCCCACCCGATCACAGCATCCTTCAGGACAAAATCAATGACCCTCCATCATCGCTATGTGATGGAACCGATCAAAGGAGCCTAGAGAGATTGATTTGATGTGGAGGCAGAGGCTGTCTCAAGTGTAATATGGTCTTGTTATGGCCCCTGGCCTTTGATATTGTGTGTTGTAAACATTTCCTCATGTTTTCCTCCCTTCCTGTGTGAGTAGAGTACCTGCAGCCGCTGGCTCCAATCCCACTGATCACCTTCCACTCTGGTGGTAACAGCTGTCCCTACTTTCAATCAGCCCAGACACTGCTACAAAGCCCAGCCACTCCACAGATTCTGGGAGCAGCAGGACAGAAAGGAGCTCTGTCCTGTTGTCTGCCCGGTGGTTGTTTGTTTTCTGTATTGATTGGTTTTAACAGCTTGTCTCAGAGTTTTAAGGCCTTTAGCTAAACTGTGTGTTAACCCTTTTGGGTGTATTCTTTAAACATGTTTGTTAAGTGCAGACTATTGGTTTTCCCTGAGTTAGCCTGTATGCCTTTATGGAGGTAATGTGATGTCAAATTAATGTGGCATTCACTTTGGGAGTGGCGACCCAGTAAAGATGGGAAAACATTTATTAAATTTTATCAAAGGGTTAACACACAGTTTAGCTAAAAAACGTAAAACTCTGAGACAAGCAGCATTCTGGGAAATTCTTGACCAAGAGAAGGCAACAAGGCACCTCTCGTGTATACTTGGTCAAATAGCTAAACGGCTACCAAACAGAGCGTAGACGCCTTGCTAGCACATGAACATTGGAAACGATTGGAACACGCCTTGGTGGTTCCTGATGACGTACCTTCTAGGCAACTGGGGCGGGACCAAGGCATCAAGGCGAGGTTCCTTGAGACTGAGAAACACCCATTGTTTTATTTTAGACAAAAAAAGATGAAATGTCATAATTGAGGATTTTTTTGTTGTCTTGAAAATGGATTCTTTCAGACTTGGTGTCTAATTTAGTGCTAGTTTAGCTTTCCATAGAGTTCCAGTTCTCAGGTGTTACGGGTTAGTTACCATCATATATTATTAGTGAAACATTGCTTTGCTGAAATGTAACCAGAGAATAACTCCAGTCTGCTCTCTGTCCTTCTGCCTGGTTCTGCATCTCTCTCTGATCAGGAGTTCTTTATTAGGGTTAACCCCAACCACAACTGTATAAACCATAGATTTCATTAAACTATGAAAATCACTTTTTAGTATGGTTACTTTTGTTTGCTGCTGCCTTTTATTTTCATTTTTGAAACAACTGCTGGTGGTGTTTGGAGGGACTGGTGGCGCCTGTGTTCAGCAGCCTCGCCTCTGTCAGTGCCCCTCAGGGCAGCTGTAGCTATGATGTAGCTCATCCCCACCAGCGTGTGAATGTGTGTGTGAATGGGTGGATGACTGATTGTGTTGTGAAGTGCCTTGGGGGGTTGTAGAATCCTAAGAAGGTGCTATACAAATACAGGCCATTTACCATTTACCATAACTCAACATGCCCATGTGACCTCTGGCATGATGTGTGCCTTTGCATACATATAAATAGTTATGGTGGGCCGCCATGTCCAAAACTGCCAGTCCAGCCCTCGCTGAATATAAATGCATGAGACACTCTTCAGATTTTTATTTGATTGTAATTCTGACAACCGTGTATCAGCTTCACTTCACAATCACAGCGGGACAAAAACGTATCTGGCAGTCACTGATGATCCAAGTCGTCCCACTTGAAAAGATCAGGTCTGTCATTTACATCATAGGTAGGCTTCACCTGTGAGACAGAATGTAAGAAAATCCAGGAAACCTCATTGTCTGATTTTTAAAGAGGGCTGCACACTGGAGAAGTGGTTAGTGCTGTTGCCTTGCAGCAAGGATGTCCTGGGTTCAAATCCCAGCCTGGGGTCTCTGCATGGAGTTTGCATGTTCTCCCAGTGCACATGTGGGTTCTCTCCTGGTAGTCTGGCTTCCTCCCACAGTCCAAAACCATGACTGTCAGGTAGACTGGTCTCTCTAAATGTCCTTAGGTGTGAGTGGTTGTTTCTCCTGTGTGTCTCTGTGTTGCCCTGTGATGGACTGACAACCTGTCCATGGTGAACCCACCTGCATGCCTGGAGACTGCTGGAGATAGACACCAGCCCCATGACCCTGTGTGGATGAGCTGGTATAGATGATAGATGGATGATTCTTCATTTATTTGTTGACTGGTGGAGAATTTGTAGAAAAACTTGAACAATCGGTGGTTGGCAAATACTTTGAGAGTTTTAGTAGAAGATCCTCGTTCATCCTTAGAGGTTCTGATGCTTCCATCTCTGTTACCAGCAGAGCAGCAGGTGTGAGTCACCTTTCAGGAAGGTGATGACTACCTGCTGTCACGTTCCCTCCTTCCTTGTTCATCATTAGCAGCTCAGTCTCCATCCTCGGTCCTTCCATCCTGGTTCCTCTTGAGCATCTCTGATGCTTCCTTCTGTTTCTCCTGCAGGTGAGAAGAATCAGGTGTGAGTCACCTGTCAGGTAGGTGATGACTAACTGCTTACCTCTGACCAGCTGCTTTCTACAACATGAGTCTATGTTCCTGTCAGAGGAGCAGAAGGTTCTGGATGGTTCTACATCTGGATCATCTGGAAGCTGAGGACTGAAGGTCAGAACCTCCAGGATCCACTGAGATCCTAAACTTTGACACTTTGTTCTAATAACAACTCAAAGTGAGTGAGGTCAGATCAGTGAAGCTCCCTGATGATGTTCCTCACAACCTCAGAGGAACGTCTCATCCTGGTTCTTCTCTGGATTCATGACTGACTTTGTTCTGGACTCATTTACAGACAAACATCAGACCAGTGAGACCTGCTGGTTTCATCACCATTAGATATTAGATTCAAGCATCTGCTGTTACCATGGAAACACAACCAACAACTACTGAGGCTCACCTGAGGGGTGGAGTCAGGAGGAGAATGCTTCTTCTTCTTCCAGAGACAAACAGCAGCAGCAATGATCACAAGAACTGGTAGAGCGATCAGACCAAAACGTCCTCTACTGTCTCCATCCTGGTCTCCTGCAGGTGAGAATCAGGTGAGTCACATGTCAGGTAGGTGGTGACTAACTGCTGACCTCAGACCAGCTGCTTTCTACAGAGCCTCATCAACATGTTTAGAAAACACAAACACCTGGTCTGAGATGTTTCACTCTCACATCAACAAGCAGGAAGCTGCTGAAGCTCTGGTCCAGAGACACTCAGGTACACACTCACCTGGAGAACGGACAGACAGGTCGATGGTGCTGAGGAGTTTCTTACTGCGGTCTGGTCCATCATAAAAAACTCTACACTCATATGCTCCTCCATCATTAATCGTCACGTTGTTCAGAACCAGAGACACGTCTCCATCCTTCATCTGTCTGTCCTGCAGATCCACCCGGTTCTGATATGATGGATGCTGGTGTTCTGGATCAATCTGATCATCTCTGTAGAAGAGAACATAATCTGACTGCAGATCAGTTCTGCTCCACTCTACAGCTAGAACAGGTCTGTTTATAGAAGCTCTACATGGTAGAATGATGGTCTGTCCAGGTTCTGCTGTGATGGGTTCTGGGTCTGAGGAGAGGAAACATGACAGAGCAGAGAGGTTCAGGAACGTTCTGTAGTCTGGATCAGCATCATTGAGATAACAGAGTTCTGACGTTCCCATGGTCTTCTGGAACGCAGAAGAACCGTCGGCCATGGAGCTCCCAGTGGTTCCAACACCAATAGTTCTATCATCCATTCTCGTCTTTCTGAGTGTTTTTCCTCCGGTAAGGTGGTGCAATGTTGGCTGACTGCCTCATTCCAAAATAGGTCAATAGTAATTTTTCATGTAGCAGTTTTAGTTAATAATCACGTTAACCAGCTAGTCGTAGCTTTAACCACAGCTAGCTTATTGTTAGCGGCCGGTCTTTGTGGGTTTAGACGGGCCTATTTCTGTCTTTAACTTATTCAGCGCAGATTTAAATATCTGTTTAGTAAATTCTTTGGAGATTTCTGAGTTTAAAGTAAATTCTACCGAGTCACAATAATGTTTGTGTGTAAAGAGGCTCCAGCATTCTCTATCCTCTCTCTCCCAAGCAATCAGAACTGATAAACTCTTTTTCAACAGTTTCAGATTATTCAATAAACTGGTTAAAATCTACAGTCCTCCTAATTTCTCTTTTGTTAATTCGCTTAACACACCATTGGACTCAGGGAATATTACATACCTGGGCATTAATGTCTCTCCCAGCAGATTTAACTAAACTAAATTATAACCCTCTTTTAAAGAAAGTGGAAGACGACCTTGCCAGGTGGACATCTCTACCGATATCACTCATGGGGAGGGTTGCCACAGTTAAAATGACGGTTTTACCAAGAATCAATTATTTATTCTCAATGATTCCAAACAAGCCTCCATCTGATTGGTTTAGATCTCTGGACTCCTCCATCACTAAATTCCTCTGGAAGGATAAATCCCCGCTATTAGCTTAACAACACTACAGAAGACCAAAGATAGAGGAGGGCTCATTATTTCTTAGCCAACAGGCTCCAATACATATCCAGATGGTTGAAGCCTAACCCACTAGACGAGTCCTGGTTAGCTGTAGAACAGACACTTTGCAATAATATAGAGCTCTCTTTCATCTCCGTCTCTGTTGGGATTTAAAACAACCAGAAGCATTTCTAATAAAGTTCTGATATCAGGCGGGGCGTTAGCTGAATCTATAACGATCCACCTGTGAGAGGAAAGGCTTGTTTTAGGCACTCAGACATTAAAGGGATATTCCCCCCAAAATTAAAATTTTGTCTGTTGACAAATTTCTCAGAGTTAGATAAGTGGAGAAAAGCATCTTGTAACCAGCGCAGTAATTCTCCTGATCTGGCAGCAGTTCATCTGCTTTAGCTTAGCATAAACAATGGAAGTTGTTTACGCACTCAGGATCACCATGGTAACACCATGTGTCCTCTGATTCACCGTAGAGTAAAGCGCTTTGGCCCTCTGACTCAGCAAGAGCAGGTATTTATCATTAATTCATCACAACTGTTACTTTTGACTTCTATCTGTCAAAAGCAAACAGCTCTTTCAGAATGTAGGTCAGCATAAAGGCAGTTGATGATGTCGTTTAGAATGATCTGATACTCAGATCAATATGTACAAGATCATTTATCACACATTTATATTATTAACAGAACATAAATCAGTAGATTAAAACCGTCTGTGTTGGCCGGTAAGCAAACTGGTCAGAGCACTGCTTGGAATGCAGCTAGGCTAACCCCCACATCACAACAAGATTCACAACTACTTTCCAGTAAACATAACAGCTTTTGTACGTTACATCACACACGTTTAGGATAGCCATTATCTGTCCGTTACTTCAGTTTGCTAATGTTTGGGTTAGCTAAGCTGATGATAATGCTAGCATGCTAATGCTAGTGTTGCTACAGCAATTTCCTAATGTTGTGATTTCTCACACATCTGGCAATAAAACCCTTCTGAGTCTGATTCTGATTCTAGTGTTGCTATTGAACATTTGCACGTGACGACGGCTCATGGGACCGCCCCCCTTGCCATGATGGTTGGCAAAAAGACCGTTTACACACGTTGAAACTGCGGTGAAGTTAGTCAAAACAAGCCAGTTTGTAGCCTTTTGTTGCTTTATTTAGTTGATTTTACAGTAAAATGATAATAGTTGGCTGCGCGGTTGGCTGCACTAACAGACAAGGATGTAAACTCAACTTGTTTTTTTTTAAATAACTTTGATGGAGACTGAGGACAGAGAGGAACCGCAGCGATCGATCAAATGAACTAGCAGCCCTTAAAGTATTTCTGGATTTGCAGCGAACATGTTTTACCAGGTAAGATTAGCGTTTATATATTTCCTGGGGAAGACAGGGACTGGGATAAATGTGATGTGTTTATAATTACTGATCATCCTAATGATGGATGGATGGTTCACCATGTAGAACGTGCGGTACCGTCCACTGTAGTGAAATGAGAGATAATTATTTACAATAATATTGTTTCAATGTAGGATTACGTGTTAAATTGTGGTATTTATTTAGTATGATGAGCGCAATCGTTATGAGATATCTTGTCTCATCCGTGTGAGAGTAGCATCTGAACCCGGTGACCCCACCAGTGACAAAAACTGGTACGGATCCGGACTTTTTTAGTTTTTTTCTTAATCAGCTCGAGTGTAATAATGTTATAAATCCAGCGGGGTAAATTCTGGCAAACTCGGCAACTTGTTTATATATCAGTGAACAGCAGCAGGGAGAACGTAAGCTAACGTTCGTAAGCTAGCTAACACGTAACTTTAGTAAATACTGCTCTCTATGAGCCCCACCTAGGTGCGCTAAATCTTCCCACAAGTGGACTGGGCTTGAACTAGTTGAAGCCAGGCTAAACATCACAAAAAACAACCATGACAACAACAAAAAACTAGTTCAGGCGCTACTTTCCCCTTTATTTAGCACTTGTGTTGTTGACTGTTTACATGCTTTTGCCAACCAGTGTGGCGGACTCACGTGATTAGGTGACGTAGGTGCAAACATAGATATCATATATATCACTAGATGCCTTAACTGGGAGTCGACAGCGTCCCTACAAGGCGGCCATCTTACCTCGGACAGCTTTCGTTCCGTTCTCAATGGTAGCAGATGGAAGGTGAGTGAACAACTTAAACAAAAACACTCTTAACTCGATTAAATATTAACGGATTTACAAGCGGGTTGCATTATTACAAATCTTATAGCACATAGGCTTGATAGGACATACTTTAACAATTTTTAATTAACGGGCCAAATCCGTCATATTTCACAGCCACATCTCTGGCGTTTATAACAAATCAAACCGTTTGAAATTCGGTTGAAAATTGAGCAAGTTAGAGTTATTTAAATAGTACATTCACCATTGACACCAATGTTATGATAGGGGGCAGCTGTCCGAGGTAAGATGGCCGCCGCGTAGGGACGTTCGTCCAATCGACGAAGAGCGCGGGTAAGGCATCTAGTGACATATATGATATCTATGGGTGCAAATGGTCAACTGAACAAAATTATTAAACACCAGAATGTGTTAGCTACCAAACTTTAACTAGCTGCATGAATGTTTATAACCGGTTTGAACCGAAGGCTCCTCTGGTGCTGTTAATGTTCAACGAACTGCTGGGACAGCTAACACTCAGCAGCAGAGCTAACTAATGACGATGTGTGACACGCTACAACAAACATCTCTTAAAGACTAACTGGACTCAATGCCTTTAAACAAACTCTTCAGATCTGTACGAGTCCTGTGAGCGCCATTTTGGTTTGAAAATATGCTGATTTATGCAGGAAAAGTGACAATTTTGCAGTTATGAATCTGGTGCTGTTGTTGTGCTGACAAGAATATAACAGAAACATTAAATGCAGAAAGTGACAAAAAGCACCTGCACACCTGTAATTTCACATTTAATTTAGCTGATGTCCTGTAGTACAGAAGCTTGCTCTAAGGAGGGGGAGGAGCAAGAATTAGCGGTTTACAGGTAGCAAATAGCACTGACAGAGGTTAACAATACAATATTTTCATGAAAAGAACCCCCAAGCCATCGGGGACGGCTTTCAGAAGACAAAGGAAAGAGGAGGAGGAAAAGGAAATGTTCCAGTGCAGAGGTAAGTCATATTTCCTAACATTAAATGAAGTGAGGTTAAATCAGTACTAGCTTGAGAGGCTAGATTCCTTTACAAGAACAAACAAGTTATGATGTAACGATGTAGACAAGTTTAGTGTAGCTGCAGCTTATTTTAAAATGCATAACTGCTTAAACCGGTTTAATAATGTTATGTTGAACACTGGGAGTTGTCCAACTGCACCACTCAGCATAACTGGGATGGGTGTGGATACAGATCACCTCGTGCTACTGGTGTGTCGGGTCAAGATCGTGAGCGTACCCACTAGAGCCGTTTGTTTCTCACGGAGATGGCGAGGAAAACCAACTACGCTGAAGCGAGCTGCGTTAACCCAAGCTGAGCTGTAGACTACTGCTGGAAAACCTCCACCAGTCTGTCTGCTTCACTCCCAGTAAAGTCCAATATAACCACTAGAGTCCTAAACAGATGCAGGTAGAAAATATTGACTAAGGTTCTCCTGCAGAAGGGCCTGGTTATTAATATTATTCTCTGTTGCTATTAATGTGTTAATACATGTGTATAAGCGTAGAGCACAGCCCAGTAAATGTAGTTTATTGTACAATGCCTTTATACAAACCTAGAGCAGACTAAGTGCAGGTGTGTAACAGCAGGATGTTCTCTATGTTCTCTACAGCTGCTCCACAGGAAGAGGGAAGGAGACCCAGCTGACAACAGGTCAGTTCTCTAGTTTATGTTACAGCAGCAGCAGCTTAAAGGGCAATAAGGACACATTAACACCTGTTCTTGGTCAAATGATTTATATTCAGAAGTACTCTAGTTTATTAGTAACAGCATTTATTTATACTACTAACATTGTTCATTTCTGGTTGAAGAAAAGCTGTAAAATAGTTTTTATTTTGCTATTAAATCAACCATCAAACCCTTCTGAACTTCTATAGTGACATTAAACTATTCTATTTGTCTACAGGACATAAAACACCTTAAAGTAATTTAAACCTAAATGTTTTTATCAGTGTCATTGAACTGTGTTGATTGTATTTTCTACCTCACCCTACCTTTTCACTGGATGAGTAAGCAGCGCAGAATTCATTAAACGTGTTTTACCCACAAACTCAGCAGTACGTCCATTCCCACCGGGAGCGTTTAGACATGAAAGAGCAGTAAACGCGTTTCACACAGCTGGCCCCGTGAAACCATCTGATCACGCGTGATTTCACCAGTTCACGCGATAACCAGCAAGGAGAAAGATGGCAGCAAGTCTCCAAAAAGGTCTGGGGTTTATTTTCTGTTCTGTTAACTTAGGCTACTAAGGTCTCACAGGTGATAGCGCAGTATTTAGTTTACTAGTTAGCAACTGGAAATCTGTACATGACTTTTATTTTGAAAGTGTGTTGGATGTTTTTACTCTGCTTTTGTGTTTGACTTCCTGTCTGGCCTAATCTGAGCTACTGAGCTCGTCGTGTTGTACTGTTACCCACCCACTCCCCCATCCAGACAGTGTCCTGCCCACGGCCAGAATCAAACAGATTAAAGATCAGGCTTAATAGAGCAAATCATGAAAATCTCATAAAAATAAAAACAAACTCTACTGAACAGAAAACTAGAACAATTAAGTGTGGTTTATTGAACATTAGATCTATCTCTTCAAAGACTTTATTAGTTAATGATTTGATTTGTGATAATCAGATTTCTCTGTTTTGTCTCACAGAATCCTGGCTGCAGCAAGAGGACTATGTTAGTTTAAATGAGTCCACT
Organism: Aphyosemion australe; assembly: GCA_006937985.1. NCBI lineage: Eukaryota > Metazoa > Chordata > Actinopteri > Cyprinodontiformes > Nothobranchiidae > Aphyosemion > Aphyosemion australe. The sequence goes on along the minus strand of SSNS01000701.1, from coordinate 46,711 downwards.
CCTTCTAATTATTTAAATCATCATATTGCTCGTAGTACAGGGCGAGGAGGAGGAGTAGCAACCATCTTTCATTCAGATTTATTAATCAGTCCCCNCTGGAAGAGTAGCACATAAAATATAGACTCAAGATGTAAATTTAGCAGAGCAATGCGTGGCTACGTTTTTAGGACACGTGCAAAACGCGGAGCGTCGAGACACCCATCCACTATAACCGTGGCTAATTGTTGCGTAGTACGCTTCACGGACGTTACGCAATGCTTGTGTGTGTGGTGGAAAGGCCCAGTCAGACGTGTTTAGTACTTGATGTGTTGTAAATTATTAGCCGTGTATTGTTACTGAAGTATTGATATTTTTGCATATGTGTTTATCAGCAAACTTCTGTTTTTCTTCTTCTTGTGTTTTTTATTGACGGTCGAGGAACTGAAAAAGCTAACTGCTAGCCTTTAAAGCCAGTTTTCAAAGGGCGCTACTCAGAGTAACTGGGACTGGTGCAGCTCAGCCCGACCACAGTTTCCAAGAGCACGGTTCGGTGTTTTCCCTCTACTTTCTCCCCTATTTTTAGTCCCTGCTCCGTTGAGGTCCCCGGCAAGGCCGAGTCGGGCCGGCATCGCGACTAAAGCCACTGATTGGCTAAGGGGCGGAGTCACTGGTGGCTCTGGAGCTTTCTGCCTCCTGCTTCACTGCCTGCAGCCATTTCCTGGTTCAGAGTCTGACAAAAAGCCATAAAGCTGAGCAGAAGTTCCAGCAACACCACCATTTTTGTGCTGTACCACGAGTACCCCTGTAGTATCCTTATAAGTGTTATGGTACTCTGTTGTGAGGGTGTTAGTTTTAGAGTAGACAGCAGAGGGCGCTAGTCACATGTATGTTAGTTTAAGGATTTGTAGAAAAAGAAAGCAGTAGGTTCTAGAAGACATGACGAAGCAGTCAAGAGGCAGTTTATGAAGTGTGCATGTAAAGTTTATGGTTGAGGTGTATTAAACAAGGAGACACCATTTAAAGATGTGTAATGGAGTTATTCCGGCCACTACACAACAACCCCCGTAGTCAAACGTGTTGATGAGTCCCCAAAAGTAGAATTCAGCATCAAAAATAGCCTCCATGCAGAGTAAAATAAGGTTTATCATTTTCCTCTGCCTCTGGTGGAGCGACGCCCTGATCAGCAGGTCTGAGGTCATTAGAGGTCAGACCTGTGGTGCAGCAGGAAGAGAGGGAGGGAGAGAAACTGGAGCATCATTAATGAAGAAACAGCTGCAGAGGGAAATTGTTCTAATTGTAGGAGATGTTTAAAACGTTTGGAAGCCTGTGTTTTCATCATGTGTTAATAAATGAACGGCTTTTAAGGGAACCCGCGTTAACGAGCTAGTAACGAGCTAGTAACGAGCTAGTAACGAGATAGGACTTTACTGTCACCCAGAGTATTTCACTGAGGAGGTTTTTCTGCTCTACATCAGACCTCTCAAACCCAAACCAGGTGTGTATAAGCGGCGTTCCCCGTCTTCTTTACCAGTACTCCTTAATCCACGCTGCAGCAGCCTCTGCCTTCGACCAGCGCTGGAACATTAATGTTTCCATGTACCCCTGTAATGCGCTCATGCACCACTACAGGTACACGTACCCCTGGTTGGGAACCACAGCTGTAATCAGACCACCAGATGTTAATATTTGTAACGCAGCAGATGGACGGGTTGGAGCTCTAATGACTCTTGTTGCTCTTTTTAGTGAAGCAGAAACAGGATGAGTGGATGTTTTATATGTAGGTCCCAGATTTCACTGCTGTAAGTCCTATATGGAACAATCAGAGAATGATATAACAGACATAATGCATTAGTATTATTCAGACTCCTTTACTTTATGTAGTACTGTCATGGCTTTGGCTAGTGCTGTTTTAGACCATTAATATGTGGCTTTCAGGAAGTCTTTTCATGTAATTTTGGCCCCAAAATCTTAATTTCCCTCATTCTATCAACAGTAATTATCTATATAGCTATTTATGACCTGGTTGAATCCAGGACGTAACCTGTAGCAGCCAAATAAAGGAGGATTCCGTGTTTTACAGCATAGGTGTGTGTAACTAACCCAGCAGGTTCCTCTGACTGATGACCTTACCAACCCCACCAGTAACTCACCAGTAGAACAGGAACCGATCGCCAGCAGGTTCCACAACACAACCGTTAGCGCTAGCATCTTCTGCGTTATGCTAGCCCACTGGTTTACTGGGTTGGTTATTAATATCCCAGGATTGGTGCTGAATTATAAAGTAAATACTCAGCTACTAACTATGTTAAACATATTTCACTCAGAGATCAGATTCAGAAACACGACGCTCGCTGTTTCCTGGAACTAAAACCCGGAAAAAGGAGGAGCAGGACGACACCGGAAGTCTCCCAAATGTTTTAAATATGATTTAACATTACATTTAGTTTTGTTCTGTTATATAGTTTATATNACTCTCCGTTAACAACGCTGCCTCTAACTCTCCGTTAACAACGCTGCCTCTAACTCTCCGTTAACAACGCTGCCTCCACTCTCCGTTAACAACGCTGCCTCTAACTCTCCGTTAACAACGCTGCCTCTAACTCTCCGTTAACAACGCTGCCTCTAACTCTCCGTTAACAACGCTGCCTCCACTCTCCGTTAACAACGCTGCCTCTAACTCTCCGTTAACAACGCTGCCTCTAACTCTCCGTTAACAACGCTGCCTCTAACTCTCCGTTAACAACGCTGCCTCTAACTCTCCGTTAACAACGCTGCCTCCACTCTCTGTTAACAACGCTGCGTCCTGCATTAATTCTCCTCTGCTGCTCCTCCTGGATAACCCCACGACTGAGAGCGTCGTTACGAGCGGCGGCTGGTCATTCTCGGATGTAGGACTTTCCCCTCCAGGAAGATGTAATTAACAAATATACGTGCTTTTCTTGATCTGCTCCACACAGTTAAAATCCGCTCGTCCAACTTAAAAACTACCACCGCTTTGCTTCTTCTGTCTTTAGCTTAGCCCGTGTAGCTTTCCAGCTGTTTCACGTGGTGTCGGCCTGAAACTGGCGTCTCCGGGTCTGCAGCGTTATACTATTGACTTTACCGGCTTTGGAAAAGGGATAAAAAGTCCTCTCCAACATCCGATCTGGGCGTCTAGTCCGATTAGCACCTCCCCCAGCAGCAGCGTTAAGTTCCTTGCTGTTGGAAAATCTTTAGGAGACGAAAAAATAACTTTAGCTAGATCGGAGTGACTCAGACCCATAGGATTCCATACTAAAATGTAGATTGTTTGTATGACCATATTTCCCAGAGTGCTTTGCGGCAATCTATTTTTAGCTACTGTAGAAAGCTCTATTGACGAACAGCGCGGGTAAGGCATCTAGTGATATATATGATATCTATGAGCAGGACTACACCGGAAGTCTCTGAAATTTTTTAAATACATTACATTTTGTTTTTTTCTGTGTTATATAGTTTACAGTGCATCCAGAAAGTCTTCACAGCTTCACTTTTTCCACTTTTTTGTTTATATTACAGCCTCATTCCAAAATGGATTAAATTCACTGTGCCCATAAAATTCAACACACAACACCCCATAAAGATAAAGCGAAAAAAGTGTCTTTGAAGTTGTTGCAAATGTATTAGAAATCAAAAACTTGAGAAATCACATGTACATAAGTATTCACAGCCTTTGACGTGAAGCTCAGAATTGAGCTGAGGTGCGTTCTGTTTCCACTGATCATCCTTGAGGTGTTTCAGCAGATTAATTGGAGTCCACCTGTGGAAAATGAAGTTGATTGGACATGCTTTGGAAAGGCTCACACCTGTCTATATAAGGCCCCTGGGTTGACAGTGCATGTCAAAGCACAAACCAAGCATGAAGACAAAGGAATTGAGTGTAGACCTCCGAGACAGGATTGTCTTGAGGCACAAGGCTGGGGAAGGTTACAGAAACATTTCTGCTGCTTTAAAGGTTCCTATGAGCACAGTGGCCTCCATCATCCGTAAGTGGAAGAAGTTTGGAACCACCAAGACTCTTCCTAGAGCTGGCCGGCCTTCTAAGCTGAGTGAACGGGGGAGAAGGGCCTTGGTCAGGGAGGTGACCAATAACCCGATGGTCACTTTGTCAGAGCTCCAGCAGTCCTCTGTGGAGAGAGGAGAACCTTCCAGAAGGACAACCATCTCTGCAGCAATCCACCAATCAGGCCTGTATGGTAGAGTGGCCAGACGGAAGCCTCTCCTTAGTAAAAGGCACATGGCAGCCCGCCTGGAGTTTGCCAAAAGGCACCTTAGGGACTCTCAGACCATGAGAAACAAAATCCTCTGGTCTGATGAGACAAAAATTGAACTTTTTGGAGTGAATGCCAGGCGTTACGTTTGGAGAAAATCAGGCACCGCTCATCACCAGGCCAATACCATCCCTACAGTGAAGCATGGTGGTGGCAGCATCATGCTGTGGGGATGTTTTTCAGCGGCAGGAACTGGAAGACTAGTCAGGATAGAGGGAAAGATGACTGCAGCAATGTACAGAGACATCCTGGATGAAAACCTGCTCCAAAGCGCTCTTGACCTCAGACTGGGGCGACGGTTCACCTTTCAGCAGGACAATGACCCTAAGCACACAGCCAAAATATGGAAGGACTGGCTACAGAACAACTCGGTGAATGTCCTTGAGTGGCCCAGCCAGAGCCCAGACCTGAACCCCATTGAAAATCTCTGGAGAGATCTGAAAATGGCTGNATGCTTCCATCTCTGTTACCAGCAGGTGAGCAGCAGGTGTGAGTCACCTTTCAGGAAGGTGATGACTACCTGCTGTCACGTTCCCTCCTTCCTTGTTCATCATTAGCAGCTCAGTCTCCATCCTCGGTCCTTCCATCCTGGTTCCCTCCATCCTCATTCCCTAAATCCTTGTTGCCTCCATCCTGGTTCCTCTTGAGCAGCTCTGATGCTTCCATCTGTTTCTCCTGCAGGTGAGAAGAATCAGGTGTGAGTCACCTGTCAGGTAGGTGATGACTAACTGCTGACCTCAGACCAGCTGCTTTCTACAACATGAGTCTATGTTCCTGTCAGAGGAGCAGAAGGTTCTGGATGGTTCTACATCTGGATCATCTGGAAGCTGAGGACTGAAGGTCAGAACCTCCAGGATCCACTGAGATCCTAAACTTTGACACTTTGTTCTAATAACAACTCAAAGTGAGTGAGGTCAGATCAGTGAAGCTCCCTGATGATGTTCCTCACAACCTCAGAGGAACGTCTCATCCTGGTTCTTCTCTGGATTCATGACTGACTTTGTTCTGGACTCATTTACAGACAAACATCAGACCAGTGAGACCTGCTGGTTTCATCACCATTAGATATTAGATTCAAGCATCTGCTGTTACCATGGAAACACAACCAAGAACTACTGAGGCTCACCTGAGGGGTGGAGTCAGGAGGAGAATTCTTCTTCTTCTTCCAGAGACAAACAGCAGCAGCAATGATCACAAGAACTGGTAGAGCGATCAGACCAAGACGTCCTCTACTGTCTCCATCCTGATCTCCTCCATCGTTGCTCCCTCCACCTTCTTGTCCCTCCTTGTCTCCTGCAGGTGAGAATCAGGTAAGAGTCACCTGTCAGGTAGGTGATGACTAACTGCTGACCTCTGACCTTAGGCACAGGTACACACTCACCTGGAGAACGGACAGACAGGTGGATGGTGCTGAGGAGTTTCTTACTGAGGTCTGGTCCATCATAAAAAACTCTACACTCATATGTTCCTCCATCATTAATTGTCACGTTGTTCAGAACCAGAGACACGTCTCCATCCTTCATCTGTCTGTCCTGCAGATCCACCCGGTTCTGATATGATGGATGCTGGAGTTCTGGATCAATCTGATCATCTCTGTAGAGGAGAACATAATCTGACTCCAGATCAGTTCTGCTCCACTCTACAGCTCGAACAGGTCTGTTTATAGAAGCTCTACATGGTAGAGTGATGGTCTGTCCGGGTTCTGCTGTGATGGTTCCTGCAAGAGGAGACGAGACAGAACAGACTCGTACTAAACTAATGGTTCTGGTTGAATCCAGGACGTAACCTGTAGCAGCCAAATAAAGGAGGATTCAGTGTTTTACAGCATAGGTGTGTAACTAACCCAGCAGGTTCCTCTGACTGATGACCTTACCAACCCCACCAGTAACTCACCAGTAGAACAGGAACCGATCGCCAGCAGGTTCCACAACACAACCGTTAGCGCTAGCATCTTCTGCGTTATGCTAGCCCACTGGTTTACTGGGTTGGTTATTAATATCCCAGGATTGGTGCTGAATTATAAAGTAAATACTCAGCTACTAACTATGTTAAACATATTTCACTCAGAGATCAGATTCAGAAACACGACGCTCGCTGTTTCCTGGAACTAAAACCCGGAAACAGGAGGAGCAGGACGACACAGGAAGTCTCCCAAATGTTTTAAATATGATTTAACATTACATTTTGTTTTGTTCTGTTATATAGTTTATATTATCTATTAAAACAGAGACTCACGATAACCACTTTATATTTTTAATCCCGAGTTTAGCCGAGGCTTCAGGTTGTGTTAGCGGACGAGAGCTATGGGGTTCCGAATGTGCCAAAAATATTTGTCCATCCAACAGAAGACATTAAAAAAAATGACTGAAACCACTACAAGAAAAAGGAAAAATAACAGAAAAAATGTACAAACACTAAATTCCAACAGCAAACATAATCCCAAGAATCTATGGAACACCAAAAATACACAAACAGAACGCCCCACTTAGCCAATAGTAGACAGCATAGGTACACCGACATATAACATGGCAAAAGAAATCAGTAGAATCACCAGCTGCTATTAGGGAATACAGATCAACATTACAAGAACAGCACAGAACTGGCAAACGAACTAAAAAAGACTACATTAGAAGACAATGACATGCTAACCTCACATGATGTCACATCCCTGTTCACAAAAACACCAACCCAAAAATCCATTGACAGTACAAAATAGAATCAGACAAGAATAAAACCTTAAACCTTAGGGCGATGGTGGCAGAGGAGTTAAGTTGCCGCCTTGCAATCGGAAGGTCGCAGGCTTGCAACCCGCTCAGTCTGTCGTTGTCGTTGTGTCCTTGGGCAAGACACCTAACCTGCATTGCCTGCTGGTGGTGGTCGGAGGGACCGACAGCGCCAGTGTACGGCAGGCCCCGCCTCCGTCAGTGCGCCCCAGGGCAGCCGTAGCCACAATGTAGCTCATCCCCACCAGCGTGTGATGTGTGTGTGAATGGGTGGATGACTGATTGTGTTGTGAAGCGCCTTGGGGGGCTGTAGAACCCTAAGAAGGCGCTATACAAATACAGGCCATTTACCATTTACCATTTAAACAAAAGAACAAACCTCACAACAGATGACAACACAACTGATAACACTGGTAGCAGACTCCACACACTTTACACACAACGGAACAATATACAAACAACTGNTAACGCCAATGTGACGTGATGACGTCATCAATATGCAAATTAGCGTATGACGTCATCTGGCGACATCTGGGTGACTTTCTGGGTGAACCTCAGCTACTTTCTGTCGAAGGCAGTTGGCAACACTGAGCATAGGTACACCGACATATAACATGGCAAAAGAAATCAGTAGAATCACTATCCTGCTATTAGGGAATACAGATCAACATTACAAGAACAGCACAGAACTGGCAAACGAACTAAAAAAGACTACATTAGAAGACAATGACATGCTAACCTCACATGATGTCACATCCCTGTTCACAAAATCACCAACCCAAAAAACCACTGACAGTAAAAAATAGAATCAGACAAGAATAAAACCTTACACAAAAGAACAAACCTCACAACAGACGACAGCACAACTGATAACACTGGTAGACTCCAGTAGAACAGGAACCGATCGCCAGCAGGTTCCACAACACAAACGTTAGCGCTAGCATCTTCTGCGTTATGTTAGCCCACTGGTTTACTGGGTTGGTTATTAATATCCCAGGATTGGTGCTGAATTATAAAGTAAATACTCAGCTACTAACTATGTTAAACATATTTCACTCAGAGATCAGATTCAGAAACACGACGCTCGCTGTTTCCTGGAACTAAAACCCGGAAAAAGGAGGAGCAGGACGACACCGGAAGTCTCCGAAATGTTTTAAATATGATTTAACATTACATTTTGTTTTTTTCTGTTATATAGTTTATATTATCTATTAAAACAGAGACTCACGATAACCACTTTATATTCTTAATCCCGAGTTTAGCCGAGGCTTCGGGAACGAGAGCTATGGGGTTCCCAATGTGCCAAAAATATGTGTCCATGTCACTATAATGCATTTTAGTCTTAGTTTTATTCAAGTAAAATTCAGAAAGGTTTTATTCAACAAAGATTTTTGTTTTTAGTTTTATTGTCTAACAGATAAACTTCAGCTGGGACACAGACCGCTGCAGCAACAGCGCTGTTACGTTTAGTTTTTGTGAGACAGCAGAAATGTGCATTTTGAGCAGAAGGTTCGTCTAGTCTTCCGTCTTGTTGTTTTGTTTGACTTCAAATGGTGTTTTTCTTTCTGGGACTCTGGTAGTTTGTCCTAAAGTTGCAGTGGTAGCAGCCGGCTGGTTCTCCTTCTCTGATGTTATTGAGGGAGAACCTCTCACACCAGTGCTGTTCAGTGGTCTGACTCTTTAAGTGAGAAAAATAATCTTAGTTTTATTGTGGATTCCAACCAAACTGCTGCCATACCCTGTAGCTGGTAAATGAAGCTTAAGATGAGATGAAAGAGCTTCATTAACAATGAAACGTGTGATCAGCTTAATGTTCTTGAGCTAAACTTGCTAGTAAAGATAAAGTTTTAGTTCAGACAAAAAAAGATGAAATGTCCATAATTGAGGCTTTTTTGTTGTCTTGAAAATGGATTCTTTCAGACTTGGTGTCTAACTTAGTGCTAGTTTAGCTTTCCATAGAGTTCCAGTTGTCAGGTGTTACGGGTTAGTTACCATCATATATTATTAGTGAAACATTGCTTTGCTGAAATGTAACCAGAGAATAACTCCAGTCTGCTCTCTGTCCTTCTGCCTGGTTCTGCATCTCTCTCTGATCAGGAGCTCTTTATTAGGGTTAACCCCAACCACAACTGTATAAACCATAGATTTCATTAAACTATGAAAATCACTTTTTAATAAGGTTACTTTTGTTTGCTGCTGCCTTTTATTTTCATTTTTGAAACAACTCAACATGCCCATGTGACCTCTGGCATGATGTGTGCCTTTGCATACATATAAATAGTTATGGTGGGCCGCCATGTCCAAAACTGCCAGTCCAGCCCTCGCTGAATATAAATGCATGAGACACTCTTCAGATTTTTATTTGATTGTAATTCTGACAACCGTGTATCAGCTTCACTTCACAATCACAGCGGGACAAAAACGTATCTGGCAGTCACTGATGATCCAAGTCGTCCCACTTGAAAAGATCAGGGCCTCATTTATCAACCGTACTTACGTACAGATCTGTGCGTATTTCGTGCGTGGGAACGATTTTACGCATTGTGTGGTATTTACCAATTTGTACTTGTGCGTGAAAACGTTCCTAAATATAAGAACAGCTGTGACCATGCGTGACATTGGAAACGGAACAGATCTGAGTAGTACCATTATTTCAAATAATATAGTGACAGCGTGTCACGTTATTGGAGCTAAAACACCCGTGACCCACAGGAATCTGACTGTAGAACGGCTGATTTCGTGTTATTTTGTAATCACAATGTTTTCTCTTCCCATTTTATGATGTTTTAAATCATTTTGCATTTATTTATGTTTTAATTTAATTATTTTGTCATTGTGAAGCGCCTCGTGATTTTGCTTGAGATGCGCTATATAAAAGATCATTTCTTATTCTTATTATTATTATTGGAGGATTTATCAGAGCAGAGTGCTCTCTGGAGGAACGGCTCTTCCGTGAGCGCAGCACTGATCCGATTCCAGTCCAGATTCTATTTTACAAATAAAACAACCTCCAGAACCTCCTCTGCTCCCCGATCATACACGATTTGTCAAGTGTCCGGTGCTTCGATCTCGCTGTCAATAAAGTTTTACTTTTTTGTCCGGGAAGAGCCCAGGGAATCCCCTCTCGACCTGAGGATGTAGTGTGACCAAATATGGTTAATTGAGGGCGTTTCTGTATGTAAATGATGGTAAACGGACACGAGCACCTATATGCACACAGGTGGGATTTATCATCAGACGATTGTGGAGGAACGTGCGTACGAGAGGCCACCGCATGTTTCATAAATCAGGACATTGACTGTTCGTACACACATTCTAAATTTCATCCGTAGGAGGGAATATAGGAACTTTCTACCAACGTTTGATAAATGAGGGCCTGGTCTGTCATTTACATCATAGGTAGGCTTCACCTGTGAGACAGAATGTAAGAAAATCCAGGAAACCTCATTGTCTGATTTTTAAAGAGGGCTGCACAGTGGAGAAGTGGTTAGTGCTGTTGCCTTGCAGCAAGGAGGTCCTGGGTTCAAATCCCAGCCTGGGGTCTCTCTGCATGTTCTCCCAGTGCACATGTGGGTTCTCTCCTGGTAGTCTGGCTTCCTCCCACAGTCCAAAACCATGACTGTCAGGTAGAATGGTCTCTCTAAATGTCCTTAGGTGTGAGTGGTTGTTTCTCCTGTGTGTCTCTGTGTTGTTCTGTGATGGACTGACAACCTGTCCATGGTGAACCCACCTGCATGGCTGGAGACTGCTGGAGATAGCCACCAGCCCCATGACCCTGTGTGGATGAGCTGGTATAGATGATAGATGGATGATTCTTCATTTATTTGTTGACTGGTGGAGAATTTGTAGAAAAACTTGAACAATCGGTGGTTGCCAAATACTTTGAGAGTTTTAGTAGAAGATCCTCGTTCATCCTTAGAGGCTCTGATGCTTCCATCTCTGTTACCAGCAGGTGAGCAGCAGGTGTGAGTCACCTTTCAGGAAGGTGATGACTACCTGCTGTCACGTTCCCTCCTTCCTTGTTCATCATTAGCAGCTCAGTCTCCATCCTGGTTCCCTCCATCCTCATTCCCTAAAACATCAGACCAGTGAGACCTGCTGGTTTCATCACCATTAGATATTAGATTCAAGCATCTGCTGTTACCATGGAAACACAACCAAGAACTACTGAGGCTCACCAGAGACAAACAGCAGCAGCAGCAGCAATGATCACAAGAACTGGTAGAGCCGTCACACCAAGACGTCCTCCACTGTCTCCCTCCTGGTCTCCTGCAGGTGAGAATCAGGTGAGTCACATGTCAGGTAGGTGATGACTAACTGCTGACCTCAGACCAGCTGCTTTCTACAGAGCCTCATCAACATGTTTAGAAAACACAAACACCTGGTCTGAGATGTTTCACTCTCACATCAACAAGCAGGAAGCTGCTGAAGCTCTGGTCCAGAGACACTCAGGTACACACTCACCTGGAGAACGGACAGACAGGTGGATGGTGCTGAGGAGTTTCTTACTGAGGTCTGGTCCATCATAAAAAACTCTACACTCATATGCTCCTCCATCATTAATCGTCACGTTGTTCAGAACCAGAGACACGTCTCCATCCTTCATCTGTCTGTCCTGCAGATCCACCCGGTTCTGATATGATGGAAGCTGGAGTTCTGGAACAATCTGATCATCTCTGTAGAGGAGAACATAATCTGACTCCAGACCAGTTCTGCTCCACTCTACAACTAGAACAGGTCTGTTTATAGAAGCTCTACATGGTAGAGTGATGGTCTGTCCAGGTTCTGCTGTGATGGGTTCTGGGTCTGAGGAGAGGAAACATGACAGAGCAGAGAGGTTCAGGAACGTTCTGTAGTCTGGATGAACCAACAGACACTGCTCCATAAATACAGGAACACTTCAACAACACCAGGTGACTCCAAGTCAATCTCACTAGTGTGAAATCAAACTGTCCACGTAGACAATCAGTTCACCTGCTGTTGTGCAGATGGAACAGACAACAGGTGGAAATTATAGACAACTAGCAGGACGTCCCCAATAAGGGAGTGGTTCTGCAGATGGTGACCACAGACCACTTCTCAGTTCCTCTGCTTTCTGGCTGATGTTTAGGTCACTGTTGAATGCTGGCGGTGCTTCACTCTAGTGGTAGCATGAGACGGAGTCTACAACCACACAAGTGGCTCAGCTAGTGCAGCTCATCCAGGATGGAGCATCAATGTGAGCTGTGGTGAGAAGGTTAGCTGTGTCTGTCAGCGTAGTGTCCAGAGCATGGAGGCGCTACAGGAGACAGGTTGTTATTTTGTCTGTGTGAAACGCGACAGAGTGAGCGCTCTCAGCTCAGACCTATCACTGATGTAGTTTCCATTTCTTTTGTTCCCGTTGTTTACATTTAGCCAGAAACGAGAGAATAAACCATCATGAACCTGCTGGTTCTGCTTTATACGTATGGGGGTGTTTCCCACTGTGACCTTGGGGCTTCCAGTCCTACTCTGCTCAGATGTTCCTGTACACCATGCCAGCCACTTGGTTGTGGCGTTCCATGTCTGCTTTCCCTGCCAGCATCTTCCACCCTGCAGTGATGTGGTGGATTGTCTCAGGGGCCTCTCTGCATAGCCTACACCTTGGGTCTGGTCTGGTCTGGTAGATCTTGGCCTCTGTTGCTCTGGTGTTCAGGGCCTGTTCCTGTGCAGCCATGATGATGCCTCTGTGCTGTCCTTCAGACCAGCTCTTTCTAGACATTGGTAGGATTTCTGGATATCAGCTGCTTCACTTATCTGTTGGTGGTTCATCCATGTAGGGGTTGGTCCTCCCATGATGGTATTTCCAGCTCCTCCTCCTCTGTTCACCAATGTCTGAGACATTCACTGAGCACGTCATCTGTTGGGGCCTTGTCCTTGATGTACTTATGGATCTTGGATGTTTCATCCTGGACAGTGGCTCACACTCACTAGTCCTCGGCCTCCTTCCTTATGGCTAGTGTACAGTCTCAGGGTGCTGGACTTGGGGTGGAATATATATGTATATATATGTACTCTTGCATTAAACCTTGTGCTTTAGCTGACTTTAGTCTCTCCTGTTGTATGTGGTCATCGGTAGGTTTAGTGGTGATGAGTGTGACAGACTTTTATACTAAGCTAATGGTTCTGGTTGAATCCAGGACGTAACCTGTAGCAGCCAAATAAAGGAGGATTGCGTGTTTTACAGCATAGGTGTGTAACTAACCCAGCAGGTTCCTCTGACTAGTGACCTTACCAACCCCACCAGTAACTCACCAGTAGAACAGGAACCGATCGCCAGCAGGTTCCACAACACAACCGTTAGCGCTAGCATCTTCTGCGTTATGTTAGCCCACTGGTTTACTGGGTTGGTTATTAATATCCCAGGATTGGTGCTGAATTATAAAGTAAATACTCAGCTACTAACTATGTTAAACATATTTCACTCAGAGATCAGATTCAGAAACACGACGCTCGCTGTTTCCTGGAACTAAAACCCGGAAAAAGGAGGAGCAGCAGGACGACACCGGAAGTCTCCCAAATGTTTTAAATATGATTTAACATTACATTTTGTTTTTTTCTGTTATATAGTTTATATTATCTATTAAAACAGAGACTCACGATAACCACTTTATATTCTTAATCCCGAGTTTAGCCGAGGCTTCAGGTTGTGTTAGCGGACGAGAGCTATGGGGTTCCGAATGTGCCAAAAATATTTGTCCATCCAACAGAAGACATTAAAAAAATGACTGAAACCACTACAAGAAAAAGGAAAAACAACAGAAAAAATGTACAAACACTAAATTCCAACAGCAAACATAATCCCAAGAATCTATGGAACACCAAAAATACACAAACAGAACGCCCCACTTAGCCAATAGTAGACAGCATAGGTACACCGACATATAACATGGCAAAAGAAATCAGTAGAATCACCAGCTGCTATTAGGGAATACAGATCAACATTACAAGAACAGCACAGAACTGGCAAACAAACTAAAACAGATTACAATAGAAGACAACGACATGCTAACCTCACATGATGTCACATCCCTGTTCACAAAAACACCAACCCAAAAAACCCATGACAGTAAAAAATAGAATCAGACAGGAATAAAACCTTAAACCTTAGGGCGATGGTGGCAGAGGAGNTGTACATAAGTATTCACAGCCTTTGACGTGAAGCTCAGAATTGAGCTGAGGTGCATTCTGTTTCCTCTGATCATGCTTGAGGTGTTTCAGCAGATTAATTGGAGTCCACCTGTGGAAAATGAAGTTGATTGGACATGATTTGGAAAGGCACACACCTGTCTATATAAGGCCCCTGGGTTGACAGTGCATGTCAAAGCACAAACCAAGCATGAAGACAAAGGAATTGAGTGTAGACCTCCGAGACAGGATTGTCTTGAGGCACAAGGCTGGGGAAGGTTACAGAAACATTTCTGCTGCTTTAAAGGTTCCTATGAGCACAGTGGCCTCCATCATCCGTAAGTGGAAGAAGTTTGGAACCACCAAGACTCTTCCTAGAGCTGGCCGGCCTTCTAAGCTGAGTGAACGGGGGAGAAGGGCCTTGGTCAGGGAGGTGACCAATAACCCGATGGTCACTTTGTCAGAGCTCCAGCAGTCCTCTGTGGAGAGAGGAGAACCTTCCAGAAGGACAACCATCTCTGCAGCAATCCACCAATCAGGCCTGTATGGTAGAGTGGCCAGACGGAAGCCTCTCCTTAGTAAAAGGCACATGGCAGCCCGCCTGGAGTTTGCCAAAAGGCACCTTAGGGACTCTCAGACCATGAGAAACAAAATCCTCTGGTCTGATGAGACAAAAATGGAACTTTTTGGAGTGAATGCCAGGCGTTACGTTTGAAGAAAATCGGGCACCGCTCATCACCAGGCCAATACCATCCCTACAGTGAAGCATGGTGGTGGCAGCATCATGCTGTGGGGATGTTTTTCAGCAGCAGGAACTGGAAGACTAGTCAGGATAGAGGGAAAGATGACTGCAGCAATGTACAGAGACATCCTGGATGAAAACCTGCTCCAAAGCACTCTTGACCTCAGACTGGGGCGACGCTTCACCTTTCAGCAGGACAATGACCCTAAGCACACAGCCAGAATATGGAAGGACTGGCTACAGAACAACTCGGTGAATGTCCTTGAGTGGCCCAGCCAGAGCCCAGACCTGAACCCCTTTGATTCTTCATTTATTTGTTGACTGGTGGAGAATTTGTAGAAAAACTTGAACAATCGGTGGTTGCCAAATACTTTGAGAGTTTTAGTAGAAGATCCTCGTTCATCCTTAGAGGCTCTGATGCTTCCATCTCTGTTACCAGCAGGTGAGCAGCAGGTGTGAGTCACCTTTCAGGAAGGTGATGACTACCTGCTGTCACATTCCCTCCTTCCTTGTTCATCATTAGCAGCTCAGTCTCCATCCTCGGTCCTTCCATCCTGGTTCCCTCCATCCTCATTCCCTAAATCCTTGTTGCCTCCATCCTGGTTCCTCTTGAGCAGCTCTGATGCTTCCATCTGTTTCTCCTGCAGGTGAGAAGAGTCAGGTGTGAGTCACCTGTCAGGTAGGTCATGACTAACTGCTGACCTCAGACCAGCTGCTTTCTACAACATGAGTCTATGTTCCTGTCAGAGGAGCAGAAGGTTCTGGATGGTTCTACATCTGGATCATCTGGAAGCTGAGGACTGAAGGTCAGAACCTCCAGGATCCACTGAGATCCTAAACTTTGACACTTTGTTCTAATAACAACTCAAAGTGAGTGAGGTCAGATCAGTGAAGCTCCCTGATGATGTTCCTCACAACCTCAGAGGAACGTCTCATCCTGGTTCTTCTCTGGATTCATGACTGACTTTGTTCTGGACTCATTTACAGACAAACATCAGACCAGTGAGACCTGCTGGTTTCATCACCATTAGATATTAGATTCAAGCATCTGCTGTTACCATGGAAACACAACCAAGAACTACTGAGGCTCACCTGAGGGGTGGAGTCAGGAGGAGAATTCTTCTTCTTCTTCCAGAGACAAACAGCAGCAGCAATGATCACAAGAACTGGTAGAACGATCAGACCAAGAAGTACTCCACTGTCTCCATCCTGGTCTCCTGCAGGTGAGAATCAGGTGAGTCACATGTCAGGTAGGTGGTGACTAACTGCTGACCTCTGACCAGCTGCTTTCTACAGAGCCTCATCAACATGTTTAGAAAACACAAACACCTGGTCTGAGATGTTTCACTCTCACATCAACAAGCAGGAAGCTGCTGAAGCTCTGGTCCAGAGACACTCAGGTACACACTCACCTGGAGAACGGACAGACAGGTCGATGGTGCTGAGGAGTTTCTCACTGAGGTCTGGTCCATCATAAAAAACTCTACACTCATATGTTCCTCCATCATTAATCGTCACGTTGTTCAGAACCAGAGACACGTCTCCATCCTTCATCTGTCTGTCCTGCAGATCCACCCGGTTCTGATATGATGGATGCTGGTTTTCTGGATCAATCTGATCATCTCTGTAGAGGAGAACATAATCTGACTCCAGACCAGTTCTGCTCCACTCTACAGCTCGAACAGGTCTGTTTATAGAAGCTCTACATGGTAGAGTGATGGTCTGTCCAGGTTCTGCTGTGATGGTTCCTGCAGGAGGAGACGAGACAGAACAGACTCGTACTAAACTAATGGTTCTGGTTGAATCCAGGACGTAACCTGTAGCAGCCAAATAAAGGAGGATTCCGTGTTTTACAGCATAGGTGTGTGTAACTAACCCAGCAGGTTCCTCTGACTAGTGACCTTACCAACCCCACCAGTAACTCACCAGTAGAACAGGAACCGATCGCCAGCAGGTTCCACAACACAACCGTTAGCGCTAGCATCTTCTGCGTTATGCTAGCCCACTGGTTTACAGGGTTGGTTATTAATATCCCAGGATTGGTGCTGAATTATAAAGTAAATACTCAGCTACTAACTATGTTAAACATATTTCACTCAGAGATCAGATTCAGAAACACGACGCTCGCTGTTTCCTGGAACTAAAACCCGGAAACAGGAGGAGCAGGACGACACCGGAAGTCTCCCAAATGTTTTAAATATGATTTAACATTACATTTAGTTTTGTTCTGTTATATAGTTTATATTATCTATTAAAACAGAGACTCACGATAACCACTTTATATTCTTAATCCCGAGTTTAGCCGAGGCTTCAGGTTGTGTTAGCGGACGAGAGCTATGGGGTTCCGAATGTGCCAAAAATATTTGTCCATCCAACAGAAGACATTAAAAAAATGACTGAAACCACTACAAGAAAAAGGAAAAATAACAGAAAAAATGTACAAACACTAAATTCCAACAGCAAACATAATCCCAAGAATCTATGGAACACCAAAAATACACAAACAGAACGCCCCACTTAGCCAATAGTAGACAGCATAGGTACACCGACATATAACATGGCAAAATAAATCAGTAGAATCACCAGCTGCTATTAGGGAATACAGATCAACATTACAAGAACAGCACAGAACTGGCAAACTAACTAAAACAGACTACATTAGAAGACAACGACATGCTAACCTCACATGATGTCACATCCCTGTTCACAAAAACACCAACCCAAAAAACCCATGACAGTAAAAAATAGAATCAGACAAGAATAAAACCTTAAACCTTAGGGCGATGGTGGCAGAGGAGTTAAAGAACGAGTAACACCTAAATCAACTTTTTTGCGCTGATAACCTGTATAGATGAGTATCTAATAGTGCTGTAGACATGTGTAATCATTATTTTGGCAGTTTAGTGCAACTTACTTAAAATGTAATATTACAGGCAAAAACCATAATTATATCTCCACCTTCAGGTTAAAAACTCTGCTCCACACTGATTTAGAATCAGCCCCAGCTGATTGCTGTAGAGATGCAGCGCACGGTGACGTTGTCCACCTTACTACGTGGCTGCGCTGCACTGGACTCCAGCTGAGTCGGCCGCACCTCCACCTGGCGCAACCACTCACCTGCCGATATGACACGTTAGAGCTCGGAGCCGCTCGCCTCCTTGAAAAAAAAACCTCCTCCTCCCCTTTTTTTCTGGTGATCGCGGTGGACAGTGTCGGGAAATAATATTTTTTACCTGTTGTACCTTTAATTTTAGAACTTAGAATCCAGGGAACCAAATATATTAATCACTTTTCTTTCCAGGTTTATTGATACACATATGATTCTTGTACTCTTTATTGATCTGCATTTAACCATGATTTGTGCATGTTTACATCAAGCTGTGAATTCCAGCTGAAGTAAGAAGGTTTTAATCTCATGTGAAGGTCTAGTTCTGGTGTCGTAAAACTGTCCAAAGGGAGGTGAGAACACTCTGACCTAGGGACAGATAACAGCAGCAGGAGAAGATACAGACAAAGACCAGTTCCGAGCCTGGCACCAGGAGAATCTCAGTCTCCAGGGAAAATCAGATTTATGGCCTTGGGCTCCAATAGGCGGGTCCAGGAGAAAGAATATAATCAAGTGTCTTTACTGTGAAACTTCAGATTTTACCATCAGACGCTGGGGGATGGTCAGAAAATCTCCCCGAAAATGTACACGGGTTATAATAAAGAGAAATGAAGAGTAATGTGAAATAAAGAGTTGAGTGATTGCAACTAAAAGCGGTCTATGGCTCGGTTCTTTGCCTATCAGAAGATTTTAACGANGTTTAACTGGAGGTAATCTGGCGTAAATAAATCAGTTCAGCCTCTTTACTGGTTTGACTGGACGTAATCTGGCGTAAATAAACCAGTTCGGCCTCTTTACTGGTTTAACTGGAGGTAATCTGGCGTAAATAAATCAGTTCAGCCTCTTTACTGGTTTGACTGGACGTAATCTGGCGTAAATAAACCAGTTCGGCCTCTTTACTGGTTTAACTGGAGGTAATCTGGTGTAAATAAACCAGTTCAGCCTCTTTACTGGTTTGACTGGAGGTAATCTGGTGTAAATGACCCAGTTCAGCCTCTTTACTGGTTTAACTGGAGGTCATCTGGTGTAAATGACCCAGTTCAGCCTCTTTACTGGTGTAACTGGAGGTAATCTGGCGTAAATAAACCAGTCCAGCCTCTTTACTGGTTTGACTGCAGGTAATCTGGTGTAAATGACCCAGTTCAGCCTCTTTACTGGTTTAACTGGAGGTCATCTGGTGTAAATAAACCAGTTCAGCCTCTTTACTGGTGTAACTGGAGGTCATCTGGTGTAAATAAACCAGGTCAGCGTCTTTACTGGTTTGACTGGAGGTATTCTGGTGTAAATGACCCAGTTCAGCCTCTTTACTGGTTTAACTGGAGGTCATCTGGTGTAAATGACCCAGTTCAGCGTCTTTACTGGTTTGACTGGAGGTATTCTGGTGTAAATAAACCAGTTCAGCCTCTTTACTGGTGTAACTGGAGGTAATCTGGCGTAAATAAACCAGTTCTGCATCTTTACTGGTTTAACTGGAGGTAATCTGGCGTAAATAAACCAGTTCGGCCTCTTTACTGGTTTAACTGGAGGTAATCTGGCGTAAATAAACCAGTTCTGCATCTTTACTGGTTTGACGGGAGGTATTCTGGTGTAAATATCCCAGTTCAGCCTCTTTACTGGTTTAACTGGAGATCATCTGGTGTAAATAAACCAGTTCAGCCTCTTTACTGGTGTAACTGGAGGTCATCTGGTGTAAATAAACAAGTTCAGCCTCTTTACTGGTTTGACTGGACGTAATCTGGCGTAAATAAACCAGTTCGGCCTCTTTACTGGTTTAACTGGAGGTAATCTGGCGTAAATAAACCAGTTCTGCATCTTTACTGGTTTGACNGAGTTAAAATACTGGGACAAATAACATCATTTCAAAGAAAATAACATCATTTTAAAAGGGAAAAGTTTAATAATCAATTTCAAAATGTATCCTTTGGGTCGTCCAGGAGGGGAGGACCGACACCCTGATTTATTCACATGGAAGGTTCTGATTTTCCTGTTTGTTATGTTTGCTTTGATCTTTAGTGGAATTTGGGTAATAACTGGTGTTTTTCCATTTTCCAGAGATGCCCACCGTTCTGAACTGTTGCCTTCTGATCGTTTAGCCGCTAAATTTGATAATCTACCCATTGCATCGGCTGTGATTTCATCTAAGGGGGACTCCTTTAAAGCATTTCAGGAGGGCGTACGTAAGTTGTGTGAGCAGTCCCGTGAGGTATTTGCAGGTGTGGAGGAGGAATTAGCGGTCACATCCCGGATGGCCTTTGAAAATCGCAA
Source organism: Aphyosemion australe (assembly GCA_006937985.1). Lineage (NCBI taxonomy): Eukaryota > Metazoa > Chordata > Actinopteri > Cyprinodontiformes > Nothobranchiidae > Aphyosemion > Aphyosemion australe. The sequence goes on along the minus strand of SSNS01000701.1, from coordinate 26,461 downwards.
GGCCATAAATAAGATCCTATCTGAGAGACGTGGTTCTGATCCAGCTGAGCCACTCCAGGCCGCTCAGCGACCTGTGACCTAGAACACCTCGAGTCTCTGTTAGAACTATGCACGAGCGCTTCAGAATCAGTAATCAGTAATGCTTTGGCGACGTTTGGGCATGTTTGGAAAATGGACAAGGTTTTTTCAATAATGTTTATGTCTATTAATGGTTGTTTTTGAATTTTAATCAAGTGTGGTTGTTTTGCATTCCCGGAGTCCGAGGTTTGGTAAATGAAATGTTTTTTCAGGTTTTCAGCAGGGAGAGGCGATATATCTTGCCTCTGGGTCAAATGAAGGGTCAGACTTTAAGTTGAGGGACAGCTACATCAGATAAGATTGGTTGGACTCTGGGTTTTCAGAGTCCAAGGTTGGGTGTGTCGGGAAATTATATTTTTTACCTACTGTGCCTTTAATTTTAGACATCAGAATCAAGTTAATCAAATAGGTTAATCACTTTTCTTTCCAGGGTTTATTGATACACATATGATTTTTGTACTCTTTATTGATCTGCATTTAACCATGATTTGTGCATGTTTACATCAAGCTGTGAGTTCCAGCTGAAGCAAGAAGGTTTTAATCTCCTGTGGAGGTTTTGAGTTTCAGTCATAAAACTGTGCAAAGGGGGAGGTGAGAACACTCTGACCTAGGGACAGATAAGACAGGAGAAAGTTTAGACCAGATGGCTTCATTCCTGGAGCCAGAGATCATAAATATGTCGGTTACCAAGGATACGAAAGTTAGGATCTTGAGGGAGGTACCAGGCGGAACCAGGTTCTGCAGAAGGGATAAAATCTTTGTGCATGCTCTGAACTTCAGATTTTACCATCAGACGCTGGGGGATGGTCAGAAAATCTCCCCGAAAATGTACACGGGTTATAATAAAGAGAAATGAAGAGTAATGTGAAATAAAGAGTTGAGTGATTGCAACTAAAAGCGGTCTATGGCTCGGTTCTTTGCCTATCAGAAGATTTTAACGAACTGGGAGTGTGGAAAAAGTACGAGAAGTCAAATGCTGCAGCAGCTCGGAGGAAAGAAGAAGGCCGGGTCCAGCATCATTCGGGACCAGAGGGGAGAGACGTCAGACGAGCTGCAGAAAACCATCAGATCCTTTGACCAAAATACATCAGAGAACAGAAAGAGACTGGTTCACCACTTTTTTCCACAACAACAGTAAATCCTCCAACCTGCTGGTGCTTCTGAGTCTGCTTGTTCTCCTGAGCGCTAGGTTTGTTTGTTTGTGCGCTCCTGTACACGCGCGAGTGCGCACGCGCTTGTAAATGACTAGTTTTTCCGACTGGGAAACTCCGAGAGCCCACGTGGGGTGGTTGATGGTGGTGCTGTCAATCACTGCCTCAGTGCCGCTCCCTCGGTCCTCCAGGTGACGCCTATTTTGCAGGTATTTTTCTAACAGGAAGTCTGCTTGGAATAAGTCTCCGCCCATGGTGTTACTCACCCTTTAANTAATGACATTAGAAATTGAAACCTCACATTTCCCTGACCGGGAATCGAACCCGGGCCACGACGGTGAAAGCGTCGGATCCTAGCCACTAGACCATCAGGGATGCGCTTTGAGTCCTCAAACGCCTCAACATTGTCCACTAATACCAGTAGCTACCAAGAAACTTAACGACGAACTTCCCTGACCGGGAATCGAACCCGGGCCACGACGGTGAGAGCGTCGGATCCTAGCCACTAGACCATCAGGGAGCTGCCGGTTGTCTTTAAACACCTACTACACGCTTGTCATAATTGTGTAGACTAACTCATTTCATGAACTTGTATTTTCCAGCTGACCTCTGGATGGAGATTGGATATCTGTTGCCACATAAATATGCCTAGAATCCCCTCGGTGTATATGATGGCCTTTCAGAACTTGTACATTTAAAGAACGAGTAACACCTAAATCAACTTTTTTGTGCTGATAACCTGTATAGATGAGTATCTAATAGTGCTGTAGACATGTGTAATCATTATTTTGGCAGTTTAGTGCAACTTACTTAAAATGTAATATTACAGGCAAAAACCATAATTATATCTCCACCTTCAGGTTAAAACTCTGCTCCACACTGATTTAGAATCAGCCCCAGCTGATTGCTGTAGAGATGCAGCGCACGGTGACGTTGTCTACCTTACTACGTGGCTGCGCTGCACTGGACTCCAGCTGAGTCGGCCGCACCTCCACCTGGCGCAACCACTCACCTGCCGATATGACACGTTAGAGCTCGGAGCCGCTCGCCTCCTTGAAAAAAAAACCTCCTCCTCCCCTTTTTTTCTGGTGATCGCGGTGGACAGTAAATCCTCCAACCTGCTGGTGCTTCTGAGTCTGCTTGTTCTCCTGAGCGCTAGGTTTGTTTGTTTGTGCGCTCCTGTACACGCGCGAGTGCGCACGCGCTTGTAAATGACTAGTTTTTCCGATTGGGAAACTCCGAGAGCCCACGTGGGGTGGTTGATGGTGGTGCTGTCAATCACTGCCTCAGTGCCGCTCCCTCGGTCCTCCAGGTGACGCCTATTTTGCAGGTATTTTTCTAACAGGAAGTCTGCTTGGAATAAGTCTCCGCCCATGGTGTTACTCACCCTTTAAGTTGCCGCCTTGCAATCGGAAGGTCGCAGGTTCGCAACCCGCTCAGTCTGTCGTTGTCATTGTGTCCTTGGGCAAGACACCCAACCTGCATTGCCTACTGGTGGTGGTCGGAGGGACCGGCGGCGCCAGTGCACAGCAGGCCCCGCCTCCGTCAGCGCGCCCCAGGGCAGCCGCAGCCACAACGTAGCTCATCCCCACCAGCATGTGAATGTGTGTGTGAATGGGTGAATGACTGATTGTGTTGTGAAGCGCCTTGGGGGGCTGTAGAACCCTAAGAGGGCGCTATACAAATACAGGCCATTTACTATTTACCATTTAAACAAAAGAACAAACCTCACAACAGACGACAGCACAACTGATAACACTGGTAGCAGACTCCACATACTTCACACACAACGGAACAATATACAAACAACTGGAAGGCTTCGCCATGGGTAACCCGTTATCAGCCACCCTTTGTGAGTTTTTCATGGAGGATCTAGAACAAAAAGCCATAGCCACTGCCCCCGCCACCCCACACACACACTGCATAATAAAGTTATGGAAACGTTACGTGGACGACATACTAGGAATCATACCAAAAGGACAAACGGAGGCATTAACAGAACACCTGAACAGTATAGACGACACAAACAACATAGAATTTACACATGAGGAAGAAACAGAAGACAGCATAACGTTCATGGACATGAAAATAAGCAGACAAGAAGACGGGACCCTGAATATAAACACATACAGAAAACCAACACACACAGACCAATATTTATTATGGACATCAGAACATCCCACCATACATAAAATGTCAGTGATCAGAACGTTATACCATTGAGCAAACATCATAACAGAAGAACGAGACCAAAAACAAGAGGACAAACATATATAAACGCATTAAAAACCTGCAGATACCCGACATGGGCAATAAACAAAGGTAAACAACAAACAACAACAGAAAGAAAAGAACCAAAACCAGTGATAACCCCTCCATACATCAAAGGCAGTGTAACGGCATTGTTATTCTCCTCTTGTTCCCCGTGTGTGTGTGTGTGTGTGTGCGTGTGTGTGTGTGTGTGTGTGTGTGTGTGTGTGTGTGTGTGTGTGTGTGTGTGTGTGTGTGTGTGTGTGTGTGTGAGGAGATGCACCTGGCTCCACTCTCAGTGCGTTTACATGTGCAGTATCAACATCTAAGTCGATCCTGGTTGAACTTATGATAATAAGCTGCGAGTCTTTATCCTCGTTTACATGCGCGTTAGAAAATCGACCTCTCAAATGAAGTTCGTTCCACTCCGGTACAGTAGGTGGCGACATGCGCCCTTTCATGTCGGGCATTGTTCCGGTTAGCTTGTAGCAACACAACTTGTAAACAAACGCTGGCGGGAGTAAATGAGACAGAATTGAAACAGGAAATGCACCGTGGATGAAAGAATGGACAACAACAACGCTGCAGCACAGCTTATTGGTACGTACTGCGCTGTTAGATGTTGTTACGCGTGTTACGTTGTGGCGGTGATATTATCAGACGAGCGCTACTGCGGCCGCGTCACTTCCGGAAC
>SSNS01000701.1:0-11834 GCA_006937985.1 Aphyosemion australe | reverse complement strand
GGATTCTAGGTGACTCAGGATTGGCTTAAGTTAGGAGATTCACCTCAGGTGGTAGAAACAGGATTTATCCCTGCTGTTAACCTGAGCGTCCATCTTTAAGGCCATTTTTACTCCAAGGTTGGAAACAGTGGAGGTCTCATTAAGGGAGAGAGATGGAGGCGCCTGTGCTCAGCAGCCTCTCCTCTGTCAGTGCTCCCCAGGGCAGCTGTAGCTATGATGTAGCTCATCACCACCAGGGTGTGAATGGATGAATGATTGACTGTAGTAAAGAGCTGTGGGGTCCTCTGACTCTGAAAGCTGCTACAGGTGTGGCTCATTTCTTATTTATCAGGGTAAAGTGGTTGTGACTTCTAGGACACCTTTAAAACACTCAGGATGTTTTAGCATCATCTCTGAAATCAGCCACTCTACATGTATGATTAGGGTTCATTATGTTCAATGAGTGTTTGTGTTGAACTCAAACCAACTGTTGTTTCTTTTCAGTGGTGACGTCACTTCTGTACCAGACAGCAGCCTCAGGTAGGAATGTTTCCTTCAGTGTTCTGATGGTTTACCTGATGATGATGATGATGATGATGATGATGAGTTCTTTCTGCTCCAACAACAACCAGCTACTGATGATGGAGGCTGGCCCACCTTTGGTTTCACAGTGAAATAACTCAGCTTCCTGCTCAGATACGCTGGGTTATGGCAAGAAGGAGAGAACATTTAGAATAAAGCTGAATTAAAACATGAAACAACTTTAATAGAGGGTTTAAGTCAGACTCAGACTAGATGATGACAGCAACAGAAGTTAGTCAGAAAACAGCTTTTACCAAAGAGCTGTCTGTCTGTCTACATGCTGGGATTTGAACCTGCAACCTTCTTGCTGCAAGGCACAAAGGTTGCATCTCCCTTTCTTGTCTCTACTGGGGTCGATCAGACGCACAAAATTAAAGCGAATTACACACTTTTTAAAGTTTTGATCACTTATTCCTTACCTTCCTTCATTTCTTTTGTCCCTGACTTCTGATGAAATTCCCTCTCGTCCTTTTCCCAGTGAGCAACAGCTCGTCTAAACCAGTGCAGCATTTTCATAAGTAGATGTTTTATTTGTATTGTAAATATTTGTAATGTTTTTATATTACTTGTACTTAAACTTTTCACTGAAATTTCTAATTCTGTTCTTTGTGTAAAGATTTGATTGGATATTGTTGCATCTGATTTTAGTTTTAGTTCATTAGTTGGATTTAGGTCAGAATATTTTATTAAAATTTATAAACTAAACATTTTTGTTTGGCTCTGTTTGGGTTGGTGGAACCACATTCTGTATCACTTTCATAAATCTGTCTAAAGCACTGGACGCTGTTGATCATGACCTTTTAAACGTAGCTTCCTCCAATCAGGGGCTGTGCCAGAAAGAGAGCTAATCCCAAAAACCAGGCTTTCTTTTGAAAATCCCGGTTTAACTTCCCCAGAATCAGTTTTACCAACGTGGCTAGCCTGAAGCCCCTCCCATTCACCTGAAGCCCCTCCCATTCACCATGGTAACTCATGCTGGAGAACAAACCTGCTCCGTGGCAGGCTAGCAGCTAGGTTTACTGACGCTTGGTGAATATGATTGGACGAGGCACGTTACCGCCCCTTTGTCTTGTCGGTGGCTGGCAACAACAAAGTGGTGAATTATCGCCACCGCTGGCCCACAGCGGTAGCAGCAGCTGCAGCTTTGTTTCTGATGGCTACATTATTAGTAAATGTGGAGTTTCTAATTGGATTTACAGCCTAACATGTTTGTATTTAATCTTCATTTGCAGCAGAAGTGTTTCATTCCACTGATGCTGCTCCTGATGTCAGCATTAGTCAGTATCATTATATATCAGCTTCTGTCTGGGATGGACCCATAGAATCAACATGCTGTCCTCTTCATGAAGATGTTAAATAGCCTTAAAGTCCCTTACACTGGTACCATAATGCATGTGGAAAAGGAAATGCTTTATTGATGTGACTATAAATGTTAACAGCTTGTCCTCTGGTCACACGTGGCAAACACGCTAATATCTGGTTTAAATGACATGCGTGATGTTTTCTCCTTGGTGTGTCATATGAGAGCTAAATGTGGATTTGTGACCATTTACAGCATTAACTTTGGGGTCATGTGACCTCCACGAACGTATCCTTAAAACTCACAGCTGCTCAGCACAAACACAGTCCTCCAGTCTAAAAACATCCAGACTCTGGGACCCAACATGAAAACGACACAGAAATGAGGAAAACTCCAATAAAACGTGGAGAAACAGAGCTGAAGAGGACTTCCGGCGTCGCCATGGAAACATGTAAACGCTGAGCGTTCTAACTAAACAGCTCCAGCTGCAGAGCTTTAATCAAGCAGCTGATCTCTGTTTTAGTTCTGATATCTTTGTAGTCCTCGTAGGCATGAATGGATCATTCTTCTCCATCTGGGAGGAGAACGAGGTACTCTCCTTTCCTTCCATTCTCATTTATCTAGCATCGATTAACACGGGCTGCCTGTGGGACGCTATTGCCGCTCCTGGCTTGACTAACAGGGGATTGAATCTACCTGAGCATCGTTGGTGGACCCAGGGAAACCTGGAGGGGAGGGAGAGCTATGTCACTCAGGGATTTATCAGGAGAGCCTCGATGTTCTAAACTCAGGACTCTGGACAAGCATGGCTTTCAAATGGCCTTAGTAACAGGTCTCAGTGCAGTAAACATGACCGTCTGACTTCTGAACTTGCAACAGTACACAAGGGGGTGCCACAGGGCTCTGTCTTAAGCTGCATTCACACCGGGCTTGACGTATGCGTCGCCAGCGTCAAGTTTCAATGTTAAGTCTATGGTAAGGCGCGTCAGAGCTGCTTCAACGTCCCTGCGTCGCTTTGTGAGCGTTGGGCGCGTCAAAGCTTGATACTTTTCACGCTTTTCAAGCTTTGATGCAAGCGTCAAAGCTTGCAAAGCTTGCAACGCAAACGTCAAGCAAGTTCAGCGAGCTGAACTTTCTGCGTCGCTTTACAAGCGTCAACCAATCAGAGCGCGAGTTGATACTTCACAGCAGAGCGAGGGAAGAAGGCGAATTCATTCAGCAAATGGAGGAGAAACTTATCATCGCTGTTTGCAACTATCAGGAACTGTATGACCCAACCTGCTACGCCTACCGAGATCGGAATAAAAAGGACCTTGCTTGAAGGAAGGTTGCTGGAGAACTTGGCGTGTCGGGTGAGTGTTTTTTCAACGTTAACGATCCGCCATTGTTACAAACATCCGGCAACAGAGAGCCGCGCACGCGCTCTTTCCACCCTTCCCCTCCCCGTGGGGCCGACGCAACCGTCAAAGCAAGCTGCGCCAGCGCAAGCTGCGCCAATGTCAAAAATATATAGGCGTCAAAAACGGCATGAAGTATGCGTTGTTTGACGCATACGTCAAGCCCGGTGTGAACGCAGCATTAGGCCCCCTTTAATTTATCATTTACAATCCAGTTCTAAAAATGCTTAATGGTGCGTTCACACCAGGCTTGACGTATGCGTCAAACAACGCATACTTCATGTCGTTTTTGACGCCTATATATTTTTGACGTTGACGCAGCTTGCGTTGACGCAGCTTGCGTTGACGCAGCTTGCGTTGGCGCAGCTTGCTTTGACGTTGCGTCAGCCCCACGGGGAGGGGAAGGGAGGAAAGAGCGTGTGCGCGGCTCTCTGTTGCCGGATGTTTGTAACAATGGCGGATCGTTAACGTTGAAAAAACACTCACCCGACACGCCAAGTTCTCCAGCAACCTTCCTCCAAGCAAGGTCCTTTTTATTCCGATCTCGGTAGGCGTAGCAGGTCGGGTCATACAGTTCACGCTGGTTACAAACAGCTACGATCAGTTTCTCCTCCATAGCTAAATGAATTCGCCTTCTTCCCTCGCTTTGCTGTGGCGTATCAACTCGCGCTCTGATTGGTTGACGCTTGTAAAGCGACGCAGAAAGTTCAGCTAGCTGAACTTGCTTGACGTTTGCGTTGCAAGCGTTGCAAGCTTTGACGCTTGCGTCAAAGCTTGAAAAGCGTGAAAAGTATCAAGCTTTGACGCGCCCAACGCTCACAAAGCGACGCAGGGACGTTGAAGCAGCTCTGACGCGCCTTACCATAGACTTAACATTGAAACTTGACGCTGGCGACGCAAACGTCAAGCCCGGTGGGAACGCAGCTTAACTCAGCTTTGGTTGAGGCTTCACCTGCAGTGTGTGAAAATTTTCTTACATTTTTTATAAGCAAGGTTCTAGACACTAGGGCTCTTGTTAGCCCTCCATCTGCTACACTGTCTGATGTGGGCACATGCTCACAGTTATTTTGGCAGTTTGTGCCTGTGACACCTTCTTATTTGGAAAGGGTGGTTAGTCAACTGAAGCCTGCTGGTTCACCAAATGACTCTATCCCCCTCGCCTGCTTAAAGAAGTATTTGCTACTGCTGCATCTTGCATTTCACATATAATTAATACTAGCTTGGCAAACGGGGTGGTGAAATGGTTTCATTCCTACTTGTCTGACAGGAGTTTCTGTGTTAAAATTGGTGACTCAGTGTCCTCCACAGCTCCCCTGACATGTGGTGTTCCTCAGGGGTCCATTCTTGGGCCGCTGTTGTTCACCTTGTACCTGCTTCCCCTGGGGGCTATTTTTCTACGGTTTGGGGTGCCTTTTCACCTCTATGCGGATGATAGCCAAATCTACGTGCCCCTTAGCTGTGAGAAAATTTTTAGTGCAGTGAAATTATTGGATTGTATAGCTGCAGTTAAATCACGGATGTCTTTGAACTTTTAAATGAAACCAAAACCGAGGTTTTACAAATTGGCCCTAGACACGCAGGTGGTACTGATCGTTTGGATTTGGGACCGTTAACCCAGTTTCTTAAGCCCACGGTCTCTAATCTTGGGGTGAAAATGGATAGACATTTCTGTTTTGATAAACACATAAGCTCGGTGGTGAGTGCTAGCTTTTTTCACCTGAGACAGCTAGCAAAGATAAAAACATCCTTATCACGACATCATTTTGAGATTCTTATCCATGCTTTCGTGACGACTAGGCTTGACTACTGTAACGCCCTCTATGGGCATCAGCCAGTCTTTGATTTCACGTCTGCAGCTGGTTCAGAACGCTGCAGCACGTCTTCTAACAGGTACTCGTAAGCGTGACCATATTCCACCGGTCCTATCAGCGCTTCATTGGCTCCCGGTCAGATGCCGAATTGATTTTAAAATCCTGTTGTTTGTTTTTAAATGCCTAAATGGCCTTGCCCCGCACTACCTATCAGAGCTGCTGACTTTGCATGTGCTTGTGCGGTCTCTTCGGTCAGCTGAGCGTGGGCTACTCGTGGTTCCCCAGACCAAACGCAAAAGTAGAGGAGACAGAGCTTTCTCTGTGATTGGTCCCAGGTTGTGGAACGAGCTGTCTACAAATGTAAAACAGGCTGACTCTCTCCTTGTGTTTAAATCTCGCCTGAAGATTCACCTTTTTTCTCTGCCTTTGATTGAAGTGGTTGGTTTTATTGTGACTTCTATGATCTTGTTGCCACTGTATTATTTTATTCTATTTTATTTTTTATCTTTTTTTTAATGTTTTTATTGTACAGCACTTTGGTACACGTTGCTGTTTTTATTAGTGCTTTATAAATAAATTGGAATTGGAAATTGTTGATGCCATTGGTCAGAGGAGAATGGCCAGACTGGTTTGAGCTGATAGAAAGGCAACAGGAACTCAAATAACCACTCGTTACAACCGAGTGTGACAGTGTCAAGTCAAGACAGCTTTATTTCTATAGCGCTGTACAACAGCATAACGCTGACCAAAGAGCTTAACAAGCCAGAACAAATACAGTAAAAACAACAGCAAGTTGCTAAAATGCTGAAAATAAGTTACGATAAAAGGCTCATAGTAAAGAAACAAAAACATGACATAAAACAAATAATTCACACTGAATTAAAAGCGACTGAGAACAGACGAGTCTTTAAAAGTGATTTAAAACCAGACAGTGAGGGAGCCATCCTCATCTGGATTGGCCTTGGGGCTGCTGCTGAGAAAGCTCCGTCACCCTGAGCCTCCGCTTCGTTCTCGGCTCCTCCAGGAGAAGCTGGTCAGCCGACCTCAGGGACCGAGACGGGGAGTGAGCAGCTAAAAGCTCAGAGAGGTGCTGCGGGGCGAGGCCATGGAGAGCTTTAAAAGCCAATAAAAGCACCTGAACCCTAAAATCAACAGGCAGCCAGGGCAGGGAAGCTAAAATTGGGGTGATGTGATCCCTCTTCCTCCAACCGTCAGTAGGCGTGCTGCTGCATTTTGCACCATTTGAAGACGGGAGAGGTGAGACTGAGGGAGACCAAGGTACAGTGAGCAGGGGCGTCGTACTGGGGGGAAAAGTGGACCTGACTACCCAGGGCCCAAGAGGGGAGAGGGGCCCATGTTTCCCACGATTCCCTCCCCCCCGTTTTCATTTAGAAAACATTGTGTCCCCTTTGTGTCAATTTGTTTCATTATATTGTTTCCAACTAAATATGGGAAAATCGAACCAGACTTTATGTCAGTGTTCGTTTTCCCCAAAGGAGGAGCCCCCCCCCCCCCCCGGGNGGGGCCCCCCCCCCCCCCAGGAGACGTAAAATGGTTTATTCCACTCAGCAGCGGAGACAGGCTGCAAGCGGCAAGCCCAGACAGGCCGGCCAGACCAGAGTAGGCTTGACTCGAGGCATTATCATGTTGCACAAAAAGCACCAATCAGGCCATCAGAAAAAACTGAGAGAAGAAAAGGAAAGAAGGCAAGAAAAGGGGCGACAGCTGTTGACTGCTTTCTTTCCAACAGGTGAACTACTTTGCAAATAATTTATTAGAATTATTACCGCGGCCGCCGCCAATAAATTCACGGACCTCGCAGTAAAAACAGGTTCTCTCTGTGTGGATATTTCAGCTCCTTCCCACTCATGGATCAGGACAAACTTGGTATGATGGATTCCTGGTAATCTCAGGAATGTGAAGCTGCCAGTGTCATCATGCTATACGAACACCTGAATGCACCAGAGCTCAAAAACTGTCTTGTTAATCCCAGATGAGCTACTTTAACTCTAGTAGGTAAACTTGCCCACAGTGGAGGTAACTGACTTTAGGCCATAAATGATGGCCCATAATGAAAGCTGGAAAAAGGCATAGCCTAATTATTACATGAGCTCTTGTTGCAAGGTATGGAGAGCCAAAAGTGACACAATTCAATAAATAGCTAAAGCATTAATTAATTTTATAAATGTATCATTAATATTTTAAATATTTAATTACATGAACCATAAAAATATTTAATTCATTAAAATTAATTTATAGATATTTAATAATTTATTTCATTATTTCATGTTTGTTCATCATGATTTTGTTTTATCTGCCAACCTTGCCCATCAACATCAGTGAGCAAGGCTCAGGTTGATAACAAACATGGCAGCTTATATGTTAGAGGGTCTTTATTGACTTGGTCAGAGATATTTTAAGCCTTACAAGTAAAACATTTGCTGACTCAGAATCAGTGGAAAAACAGTACAAGAGGAATTTCCTCACTGATAGAGAGACTGACTATAGAATATCTGTAGAAGTACTCCTGCATGTGCTTGGTCAATATGGGGCGTTATGTACAGATGTGCTGCCCAGTGGACAAAAATCTTTTTTATTTTCTCTGTAGTTGAAGGTGTAGTGTTTTAGGAAAATTACTAAAAAGAAGATCTTGTTTTTAAATACACTGTAGCAGGTAAATGCATCTGGATGGCTCAATATCACTATTAAAGGTTCTCCTGTGTTCACTGGAAGAGATTTTTATTATTGTACGTTGATATTTTTATGCTTTATTAGGGAGAACACCCTGACGGCTGTAACTGTAGTATGATTTAGAGAAGTGGGGACACCATTTTAATGGTGTTACACATTTCTACATAACACCCTGTATTGATGAAGCACTACTGTTTTACCACAGATTCTGGGTCAGCAACTTCTGTTTTATCTGTTAGGTTTAAAATATCTCACCAACTTGGAATCTTTCATAAAGGGAACTGCCATGTTTGTTATCAGAATTAGCTCCACCCACTGACTTTGATGGGTGAGGTGGACAGAAAAAAAAATATTGATGAAGACCATGAAACAATAAATTAAATCATGAAATAATTATACATGATTTTTAAAATTAAATATTTTTATTGACACACAATCCATTAATTTTATATTTAAATAATTATTTAAGCACACTATTTTGGGCTTTATCTATTTATTGAATTGTGCCACTTTTGCCTCTCCAGTTGAATCGTATTTCATTTCTTTATATTTGATATTGAAAACGGACAATCTTATGATTTTATTGATAATGCAGGGATTATAAAATGTAGAGTACATTACATTCACAGACAGAACCTGGTTTATTTAATTTCATATGTATTTAACCTTTCATTATTGCAACAATATATATCAGTATTAGCATAGCTTAACATCATGAACCCTTTAGATGCAGTAGTAGCAGCAGGGCCCTCATTCTCTCCAGATAGCACTGAGATTTCACTTTTATTATGCTGGCATTTGTATTTGCTCAATATAGAGGTTAAACTAAGATCACGTTTACTAACGTGTCTTATAGCATGACAAAAAATGTGCACAAGAGATAGACAAGTGAGCGTGGGGGCCCACCTAGATGGCTTGTACCTAGGGCCCAGAATTTGGTGCTACGCCCCTGACAGTGAGTTGCAATAGTCAAGGCGTGAAGTAATAAACGCGTGAATCACTGTCTCAAAATCATGAGTTGAGAGCACATGCTTAACCTTGGCAGTCCTCCTTAAATGATAAAAACTTGCCTTTGTTACAGCACTACAGTCTGATGAGTCTCGATTTCTGCTGCGACATTCAGATGGTAGGGTCAGAATTTGGCGTCAACAACATGAAAGCATGGATCCATCCTGTTGCTGATGTATCCCAAACAGCTCCATCTCCAGTGATGAGTCACAGCTGAGTCTCTGCTCCTGAACTCAGGCAGTAGATCCAGCGTGGTGAACATAGGACAAGCCACTGGAAGTACAGTCTCATCCCTTCAGCTGTCAGGCTTTAGCCCCTATCCAAGTGTAATGGGCTCACGGGAGGCGACATCGCCTCTCCTCCATTCATTTTCAATGAGACAAGCGCGACAAAGCGATAATCACGGGTCTCCCTCCTGCTAAGCGAAACGTGAAAAACGTGCATGTGAAATTTTGTGCTCGTGCATGTGTCGTGCACAGGCGACCCAGCAACACAATCCCAGAAACTTTTCATCGCTGTCGCTCGGACAAGGACCAATCAGCGGAGGTTTCACTGACTGACCAATGAGGGGACAGGATGCATCTCCGGGTAAACATGGAGGGAAAGTTAATACTTGCCGTGTCTGATGTCCCAGAGCTTTACAAGACTTCCCTTAACTCTAGCAAAACCTTGTGAGACTTCACATCTACCGCTGTTTCAACTCTGAGCTGCTTTAATGACCCAAAATTCCCTCCAATCTGACGGCCAATCAAAACAACGGAAGACTCGCTATCCGCCCTGGAACAGAGGCGTCGCTGGCTTTTGCCGCATGGCGCCTCCCGTGTGTCGAGCCCGTTAGCCTTTCGCGGCTGATGTAAATGATGTTTTTACTTCATGTGCTGTCTATCTGAGTGAATGCTGTATGCAACTGGTTTAGGGTATTATTGTAATATGTGGTTCTGAATGACTTAAAGTACTTTTGAATTGAATTCAATCCATTTCAGTTCATTTTTCAGTTCAATTGTTAGAATTAAATCCATGTTAGTGAACAAGAAGCAAACAGAATCAAGTCATTTATGAATAAATGAAGTCTGGAAATCAACCCAGTCCATTTAGTCTGAATTCTAAAACCGTCCATGTTACAAACATCCAGTCATGTCCAGCTAGAGGAGGATAACTAAAACACCCACTACCACCAAGGTCAAGCTAACTTTAGTACATTTTCCTGCAGTAACAAAAGTGTTGAATTCAAAAACAGTAATGAATGATTGTGTTTGACAACAACATGAACAGTCTCTTCTCTGTTACTCTTCTTTATTTCAGCTGGTCTGACGGTGAGTCCAGACTCATCTCAGGTGTTTGAAGGTTCCTCCGTGTCTCTGAGCTGTGAGGAGGACGGATCTGCTGGATGGACTCTGAGGAGGAACACCACCAGAGGAACCAGAACCCAGTGTGGAGCTGGATGGGGGAAACCAGCTGGTTCCTCCTGTAACTTGACCTGCTTATTCACACATGACAGTGGTGTGTACTGGTGTGAGGGAGTGGGCGGGGCCTCCAGCAGCAGCAGCAGCATCACCCTGACTGTCTCTGGTGAGATCAGACTGTGGAGTTAGTGCTGATGAAGCTGTGTGGACATGGATGAAATGCTGGAGTTGGTCTCTGTGTTCAGGTGGATCAGTGATCCTGCAGAGTCCTGTCCTCCCTGTGATGGAGGGACATGATGTCACTCTCAGCTGTCAATCAAAGACCCCTCCCTCCAGCCTCACAGCTGACTTCTATAAAGATGATGTCATCATAGGGAGCCAGCCTACAGGTCACATGACCCTCCAGCATGTCAGCAGGTCTGATGAAGGCCTCTACAGGTGTGAGATCAGGGGGCATGGAGGGTCTCCACCCAGCTGGCTCTCTGTCACAGGTCAGAGGTCAAAGGTCACCGACCCTCTGCTTCATCCTCTAGTTATTAAATGATGACCTCTGGTTTGTTTCAGAGAAACCCTCCACCACCACCCCGACCACCACCGCCCCGACCACCACCACCACCACTCCACCTTCATCCACCTCTCCTCTTCCTCCCTACATGATCCCATCTCTCATATCCACTGGTGCTGTGGTTCTACTGCTGTTACTGGTTCTACTGGTGAGACGACGTGTTCACAGAAAGCCTGAAGGTGAGACACAAACCAGATTAGTTTGTTACATTAATGAACTGGGTGAGTTTTTATGAGATTTTATCATTTGAACCCACTAAAGGGTTCAGCTAGAGTCCAACCCTCTTGTGTTACTAAACCACTAAATGATGCTTCTACACTAAACTGGGTTTTACCTCCAGCTGCTGGAGAAGATGGAGAGGGAGGCGTCACATACAGCGACGTTACCATATCTCAGCATCAGAGACGGAAGAACCAGCCAACAACAGGTACAAACGTCTGTGTGTGCTTAACGATCACGTGTTTATTTGTTTATTTAGGAGACGTGACTACGAGAAAACATAAACAATATAATTCATGTGTTGCCATTGCTGGTAGACAGCTTTTTTTTTTCCTTTTGGAAACTGCTCATGTGGGCCTCCTAGTGGGCGCTGGCTTGACTTGTTCCCCCATCTTGGTGCCGGTACGTTGGGGTTTACCCCGGTGAGCGAGAGGGTAACCTCCCTCCGTTTACTCGTGGGGAAACTGGTCCTGACTGCTTATGCACCAGGCTGCAGATCAGATTACCCACCCTTTATGTGGTCGTGGAGTGCTGGAGAGCGCTCCTTCTGGTGACTCCCTCGTTCTTCTGGGGGACTTCAATGCTCACGACAGTGAGACCTGGAGAGGAACGGCCCCCCTGATCTGAACCCGAGTGGTGTTCTGTTATTGGACTTCTGTGCTCGTCATGGATTGTCCATAACGAACACCATGTTCAAGCATAAAGGTGTCCATATGTGCTCTTGGCACCAGGATACCTTAGGCCGCAGGTCGATGATTGATTTTGTTGTCGTTTCATCTGATCTGCGGCCGCATGTCTTGGACACTCGGGTAAAGAGAGGGGCGGAGCTGTCAACTGACCACTACCTGGTGGTGAGTTGGCTTCGATGGTGGGGGAGGA
>SSNS01000700.1:206608-229198 GCA_006937985.1 Aphyosemion australe | reverse complement strand
GTTAGCAGGGTGTGGGCTCTGGCCGGCCGCAGTCACGTGGGACAAGTCTGTTCCATTTAACCGTTTTCTTTGACCAAGGAAGGACAGTGTCCTCGGAAGCAAGGCGTCTGGCCTGGCAAGGCAGTGCCTTGGCAGGCAAGGCGAGGTGAGGTTCCTTGAGATTGAGAAACACCCTATATTCACATATATAGGATGGCTTGCCAGGCTAGCTGCTACCAGCTCCTGATCACATCTGTTTGAAAATACCACGCTGCATTCTGGGAAATTTTTGACCAAGAGAAGGCAACAAGGCACCTCTCATGTATCCTTGCTCAATTAGCTAAACGGCTAACAAACGGAGGACATATGCCTTGGAAGCACATGAACATTGGAACCGATTGGAACACACCTTGGCGGTTCCTGATGACGTATTTCCTAGGCAACCGGGGCGGGACCAAGGCATCAAGGCGAGGTTCCTTGAGATTGAGAAACACCCCAAGGCTGTGTCTAAATCCAGGGATTGCATGCTCATGAGTACCCATCCTCACTGGTCTCAGGAGAACGTGTTCTTCCGTGACCCGTTAAACCAGATGTTAACAGCTGTGAATGTGGACATTCTAGCCTTAAATAATAGTCCCGCTCCTAATTCGGCGGATGTCCTCCTGTCACCTAGCAACTGCTACCGCAGTAAGAAGAAGCTGCAGAAATGGAGCTCGCACATGTTTTAAACTTTTTCCTTGGTTATTTTATGATTTTTGATTTATGAACTGTAAATCAAGAACAAGAATACAAAAACACATTACAGGCCTAATGAAAACAGGAAACACATAAAAACACAACCACTTCAGGCTTTTACTTTTTGTTCAGTCAGATTTTAATGAGCTGTCATTTAAAGTTGTACTGCTGCGCTCCTGCTGCGTCTCCTGTTTCTTCTGCTATTGTTGCCGGTACAGAAATCAATCCCGCAGTGCATCACGGGATTTATGGAGGTGAGGAGACCACGGAGACTACACCACACCCGTTCTCAAAATCGAGGAAAAGAAGAACAGATTTCAAGACCGCATTCTGAGCATTCTTGGAATTTGGACAGTCTTAGTCGCAGCGCTGTGACGTCACTGGTCTTAAAATCCGACCTCATGAGCACGCAACCCCTGGACTTGGCCGATCCTTTTGCTCGCTCCATTTTGAAATCAACGTGAGCTTCTGCACAGCGTGGGACTGCAGCGCATAACGTCGTCACTCACATAGAAATATACTGAATAGATCAATTTGTATGGATTGGGCCCATAGTCTCCCGATCTAGAATTTTCTTTTATACCTGTACCGATACAGATATTAAGATCGGATCGGTGCATCTCTATTAAAATCACGGTTATGAGCATAACCAGGTTTTTGCCTGTGTTTACATGGCCTTGCGGAACCGGGTTATTGGCTGCATGTAAACGCAGTCACTGCAGGATCCTACAGGGAAACATTAACTGAGGACTGAATGAAGACAAAGGGAGCAGGTGTGGTGATGACTGATTACTAATGGAGGGCAGGTGTGACTAATAAACTGTGGAATTATATCAGATGTAATGACAAAGAGACTTTTTAGAAAAGTGTAGTTTACTCGAGGACTGCATGGTGCGGTTGGTAGTGCTGATGTCTCACAGCAAGATGGTTGCAGGTTGAAATCCCAGCGGCCAATTAGGGTTTCACTGTTGCCGATGTCAATGCTGACATGTGGAGGTCACGCTCAGCCGATGGCTAACCAAATTTAATCAAACCATTTAATAAACTGACCTCCTATTGAGTTTAAAATAGATAAATAAAAGAAAATTCAGTTGACAATAATGTTTAAAAGCATTTAAGCAGCTGTTTTCCAGGAACCTTTTTCAGAACTTTCTCTACTTTTCATCACCAAACACTTCTGACTTTAAAGCTCAACCTCAAACCTCCAATTTTGAAACAGATAAAACATAAAATAAAATCTAAAAAAAATTAAATAATGAATTTTAAAAAAATCATAACGGTTCTTTTTCCTGCATCAAGAAAGCATTTCATGTTTGTAAAGACAAAACATGAAATGCTTCCTTATGCAGGTTTTGCTTCACCGTTTCATGTCACCTATAAAAAGCAAAAGGCTCTGGTAATGGTACTCTCACTTGAGACGGGGTTCGATTCCCTGCAGGGCCCTGCTGGTTGTACTGACAGAGACTAAAGCTTTTTGATGTAAACCCACACCTGTTGAGTTTAGGCTCCAACATGATTGTTAATCTAATGCATGAATAAAACAATAAGGTTTATTTAAAATAATAATCTAGTTCCTGAAGAAACCTGAATGGCTCTGGCAACATGCATTAATCCTTTATTGTCATCATACAGTGCATGACGAGATTAACAGCTTCCACTGCTCTGGTGCTCAAAGAAAAAAAGTCACAGTCTATTGCTAAAACAACACCCAAATTTCTCATGTTTGACTTGACAGCAGAAGCTAAATGACCAAGTTGTTGACTAATCAGAGGAGCCATGCTCTCAGGGGCAATGATCAGACATTCAGTCTTTTCAGAGTTTAACTGAAGGAAGTTATCTTCTAGCCAACTAGTGATCGCTGATAGACACTCTAGTAGTTCAGCCAGTTTATGGAGCTCAGATTCCTTAAAGGAGCAGTACAGCTGAATGTCATCTGCATAAAGGTGATAAGAGACATTTTGAAAAGCATCAATTATCTTTCCAAGAGGGTGTATATATAATAAAAACAGGAGTGGACCTAAAACAGAGCCTTGGGGTACCCCACAGAACAGGTTGGTGGAATCTGACATAATTTGGTTTATACAGACACTGAAACTTCTGTTAGAAAGGTACGATCTGAACCAGTCTAGAACAGTTCCAGAGATTCCCAACGAGTCATGAAGTCTGTTAATTAAGGTGCTGTGATCAACAGTGTCAAAAGCTGCAGAAAGATCCAACAATACTAAGACTGTAAATTCCCCGTTGTCTGCAGCCATCATGATGTCACTGGAAACTTTAAGCAAAGCTGTTTCTGTTGAGTGATTTTTACGAAAACCAGATTGGAATTTATCAAAGTTGTTGTGAATTTCCAGAAAAGTAATCAGTTGATCGGCCACGACTTTTTCTAAGATTTTAGAGATAAAGGGCAATTTAGAAATGGGTCTGTAATTATTAGGCTGAGAGGAGTCCAAACTGGGTTTTTTCAGGATCGGTTCAACAACAGCATGTTTGAAAACAGAAGGTACAGAGCCAGATTGGAGAGATAGGTTAATAAAATCCACAATGCATGGGCCAATTTGGTCAAAGACCTTAAGAAGCAAAGTGGTTGGGTACTGAGACTGGGCCTTAGAGTCAACCCAATTCAAGATGGCTGCCATAAATAATTAACATTAGCAAACACAGAAATTAGTTAAACTCAGTTTGAGAGAGTTTTGAGCGAAGATTTGCTGTGGTTTAGGTTTTTGCTGGAAGTTAGATTGTGTGAAATGTTGCTATATTGCAGGAGATTGCACATAGCATTATATCATTTTTCAAAATAAAATATCAATTTTAAAATCTGGCATGAAATACATTTCCTTCAAAGGAACATATTATACAAATCTCACTCGACTGGCTCTATAAACACTCCAAACATTAAAAACAATCTATTCATCTCTTTTCTGTCAGTGTTTGGTTTAGGAATTTATGTGCCTAAAACAAGCTGTTTCAAAAAGTCCCCATCTGTGATGTCACAAACGGGGACATTAGAATAGAACCACCTCTCACAAACAAGAGAGAGCCGCTACTGAAGGAGCAGTGATTCTGAGCCCTTCCCGGATATTGGAGCTTCTCAACTTATAGCAGCCTGAGCAGGGGATAAGTGGGCGTGGCCTTCTCCAGTCTGTTTTCTTAAAGTGACAGAGCCCTGAAACGGCTCATTCTGGAAGGTACTGAAACTGTCGAAAATAAAGCTACTGAAATTGCTTTTATGTAAGAAGGATTTTGGGCAAAAACCTTCATAAACATGTCTTTTATTGACCATAGAACTATTATAACTTAAGAAAAATGTCATAATGTCTCATTTAAGAATACAAGACCTTAATTTGGATTTAGAATCTAGGACTTATAAAATGCATCTTATATTTCTTTCTGTTTCAATATTTATTTATTTCCTTCTTTAATTCACGTTTAATGCTTTATACGTATAACTGCTGCTCTTAACCTGAGCTTTTGTTTCTCGTATTGGACCTGTTCTCGTGATTTACTGATGTTAATTATGTGACTGAATTCCAGAGCCAAGGCCGTGCTCTGAGAGCGAGTTTCGATGTGACAACAATCAGTGCATCCCTGGAAACTGGCGGTGTGACCATGACAACGACTGTGGGGATAACTCAGATGAGCGAGACTGCGGTGAGTGTGGATGGCATTTAAACTCACATCCCCATAATGTTTTCAGTTCTCAACAACACAACTTTTTGGCTCCTTTCCAGAGCTGCTGACATGTCGACCAGGTTTCTTCCAATGTGACTCGGGTCACTGCATCCCCACGGCCCTGCAGTGTGACGGCCAGGCCGACTGTCTGGATCTGTCAGATGAGACCAGCTGTCGTAAGTAAACGTTAAAAACTGTTGGCCAACAGCCAAGCATCTTCATTTTTAATCATTGAAATAATAATTCATGTTGAAAGGCATGATAAGAGTGGATTGTTTGATGTTTTACTTTTTCAGTTATCAAATCAAACTTTAGCCCAAATCTTCATTTAAGTGAATTAGGAGGGATTTTGCGTTTGGAACATTTACTATTGAAGGGATATTCCACCCAAAATTGAAATTTTGTCTGTTGACATATTTTCCAGAGTTAGATAAGTGGGATAAAACAATTTTTAACCAGCCCAGTCATTCTCCTGACCCGGCTGTACTCCTTTAGCTTTAGCGTAGCATAAAACACAGTAAGTGAATGGATCCAACTAGCATTGTGAGTAAAAAAGTCCTTAAAATCACTCAGTAGTGATCCCAGTTCTGCTAGGTGACCTAAATAATCACACTGACTGCAAGTGAAAATAATTAGTAACATAAAGGAATCACAGGCGCCGTGTTAGACTTGGGACTACGTTCAGATTTCACTTTCAGCTACACTTGAGCTCATTTATTGTTTCTCATTTCAAAATTTTGCTTGAGTTTTGAAACTGAAAATGTTTTGATCTCTTAAAAAATCTATGTGTACATTTTTTTTTCAGATTTCAAGCTTTAGCATTTGTCAAACAAACAGCTCTCTAACTTTTCCAACCTGTGCAGCCACTCGTTACCCAGGAGGCCGTTGGTGTCCAACGAGTCAGTTCCAGTGCGCGAACCGACTGTGTGTGAGCATGAGCTGGTTGTGTGACGGCTTTGACGACTGTGGGGACCGCTCTGATGAGGAACTCAGTTTGTGCTGTGAGGAAAAATTGCATTTGTGATCATTTTTTATTATCATTTGAATGTAAAAACACAAAAAAAAAGGTGTGTGTTTTTGATCAGTGAACATCACCTGCGAGATGCCGTCCAGGTTCCGCTGTGCCAATGGCTACTGTATCTACTCTGGACTGCTGTGCAATAAGAAGGATGACTGTGGAGACGGCAGCGATGAGAAAGAAGATCTCTGTATGACTCCCACCCCTACACGCCATGATGCACATATGCTTATATACTGAAAAAATAAAGTAAAAATACCTTAGAGTACACTTTGAAGCATAGCAGTCAGAAACAAGTAGAAAAACCAAATCCATAGACAGGAACACTGTGTTTCTGCCAACAAATCCTGTTAAGTGCATTGTCCAGTCCTGGTTTTGTTCTTTTTTTAAATGTAGCCATAACCAGATTTATAATAAGTTGCTGAGATTGCCAGGCTGCATTAGTCCAGACTCCACTAATGCTCTGAACTTTCCTCTCGGAGGTCAGTGAAATAGGACATTCCTACATGACATCAGTGACCGCACAGGTCACAAAGCCTCAAGCATCCGACGGATAAAGAAAGAGTTTACTTTATGGAAATGTTACACAATCAGATTAAACGTCAATCAAATTATTCCAGAAGATTAAATAGGAAAGTGCAGACTAGAAGTACACATTGGCTGGTTAATCTGAGCTGGAGATAGTAAACACAGACCTTATGCATAAATGTGTGTGTGTGTGTGTGTGTGTGTGTGTGTGTGTGTGTGTGTGTGTGTGTGTGTGTGTGTGTGTGTGTGTGTGTGTAATGCTGTGACACTGCTAATCTGTGCATATGAGTGAGTTTTGTGTTTGTAAGCTGTTCATATTTACCCTTGAGCTTTTGCTGCAGAGAAAGAATTTGATGTTTGAGTCTTAAATCTGAACATGAACTCATTCAGACTGTTGCTAACAGGCCGTGAGCCCACTCTGCCCCCCTGTACACTGGAAGAGTTTAAATGCAGCAACGGACACTGTGTGGCCCTGCCGTACGTCTGTGACCATAACGACAACTGTGGAGACCGCACAGATGAAATAGGCTGCAGTGAGTAAAACACAAAAACACATTCTAGACACCATACTGGGTTCGTTTAGTGTTTACGAAGAAAGGACAATAATGTGAATTTACATTTGTCACTTAATGTTTAAAAATGCCACAAAATGATGTTTGAAAATGTTTTAAAGCAGACATTTAAGATGTTATGGAACTGAAACTGACATTTTGATTTAAGGACTTTCACATTTTTCTTATGTAAAAATTATGTTTAAAATGTCTTTCTGCTACAACAATAGACTCCATCAATATTCAAAGTTAGAAATATGAAAAAAATGTAACTAAAAGAACTGAAGCCATCTTTTTAACTTTTCTCATTTGTCAAATATTCATAAATGAAAATTTTGTTAATATTTTTTCCCCAACTTTATTTCATGCAAAATAAAAACAAATAAAACATCTAAACAATAAGATATACATAACAAAAATTCAACTTTGAATGAAAAGGAGCAGAATGAAGAAAAACATCTTATAATTTCTGCCCCCTTTTCCAGAAAGAATTATCTACACAGTTTCCATTTGTCAGACACATATACAGATGAATTTTTAAGTATTTCCTATTATTTCCAGAGCGATCATGACCATTGGTTTAATGTAAAATTACTTAGTACACTCAATTTTGTACATTTTTTGAATATATTAAATGACTGATTTTTTAATTTCCCTTTTAAGGTTATTCCATAATTTAACACCATTTACAGACATACTCCATTCCTTAATTTGAGTTCTAAATCTAGGTTTTGTAAACACATCAGTTTCTTTCAGCATATAATCACTAGTTCTCTTTACAAATATCCTCTGAACGTTTGTTGGCAGAGTACTTAAGTTGGCTTTATAGTTTGTAAGATTTTCCAGTATTTAAAATCATGAAATTTCAGTAATTTATATTTGAGGAACAACGAGTTTGATGGATGTCTACAGCCACTATAGTTGATGATTTTTATTTTACATGACTTTTAGGGTCCTGATTTTGATTATTATTATAGGGATTGTTATTTAACAAATTTTTTTTAATTACATTTTTAACATTTTAGTATTTTAAATCTTTAACATTGGAATAACAACAGACCCCCCCATCCCACTACACTGGATCAACAACAAAAAAACACAACAGGTCTCATTTTGACACTGGTTCAAACTCATAACATTTTCTTTTTTTTCATTTTTATTTATTTATTTCACATCTCAGTTAAACAAAACGATTTAAAAGAGAAGGCCGGGTCTTACAACACGACCATGATTGAAAAGGAGCAGGAAGAAGAAAAATCTTATAATACCTGCCTGATTCTTGAACCAAAAAAAAAACTAAACACATTGGTGGTCTGTCAATCAATTACCTTACAAACAACAATCTACTGTATATCAAACTAAAATTATATATTTCACCTTGCTCTTTTTAGCGTCGGTCACCATTCTATTAACCTATTCAGAAACTACAACAAATGTCAAAACTATAAATCTTAAATAGACAGTCAAGGAGATTGTTTGTTCCTGGAAACGAGGCATTACAGCAGCAGCAGACTCAGGTAGTGAGAGAGAGTATTTCTACAGGAGTCACGGTTTATCAGCACACAAACACGTTGGAACTGGGACTCTCAGTGCACCTTGGATCAGAATATGATCATACATATATACGTCCCATCATGATGGTCAGTCGCTTTATCCTACAACATTCTACTGCTTTACCATCACACTCCGGCACAAACAGTTTAAACCTTCAGGATTTATCCAATAAAAAAACAAGTATTAGTATCCAGTAATATGCAGTTGATGGACCAGATTTACTCTTTAGTATAAAACTTTTCACTTCATTTTAAAGTATTCCTTTCTGGTATTTTGCTTTTAGATTTTGGACACGATCGAAACTGTGCGGAGAAGCTTTGCCAACATGAGTGCACCAACCTTAACGGCACCGGCTTCATTTGCTCCTGCAAACCTGGATACATGGTAGACCCAGACAGCACCTACACCTGCCTCGGTACGTACAATTAAATAAATATTATATTTAAAGGTTAAAAACAGATCTGAACCTCTGGTCTCCCTTTCCTCTTTCAGACATCAATGAGTGTGAAGAGTTTGGGACTTGTCCTCAGGTCTGTAAGAACACCAAGGGCAGCTATGAATGCGAGTGTGCGCCAGGCTACAGGAAGGTGGGCAACGGGAACATGTGCGAGGCGCAGGGTGAGCACAGTTTTATATAAATGTACACCAGGAGAAATAGAAGCCAGTATGAAATACAGGCTCTCTGAATATTTCAGTATTTTTGCTCTTTAAATTTATATTTTTAACGACTCTGGTGAAGAGTTTGTTTAAATGTGTAGGCTTCTGGTTCTCCCACAGGTGCATCTCCACTGCTGCTGCTACCAGAGAGCATTCGTATCCGGAGGTTCAACCTGCAGAAGGAAACCTACCACGACTTCCTCCAAGAGGAGGAACGCATCATGGCTCTGGACTACGACTGGGACCACAATAACACCGGATTCAGTGAGATTCACGGATTCAAACCAGATAAAAGTGTTTACAGTAAGAACCAATTATAAGAATTACTATTATAATGATTATTATTTATTTAGGTATGGTGTACTTCACTGTCGCCGGTAAGGACGCTGTCCCAGGTGCCATTAAGAGAGCATTCATACCTTCAGTGGATGATGGCAGTAACAACATTGGTGCTGCTGTTGACCTTGGCATCAAATACATCACCTCACCAGACGGCATCGCTGTGGACTGGGTTGGCAGGTGATTATACAGAATTTATCCAAGCTTAGATGTAATTGCTAAATCTTGTAAAGCTATCGATAAATGGAACATGTTATTGTTTATGAACGGTTGTTCTTGTAGCAATGTTTATTTGGCCTTTTTGTTACTTTAGAAACCTTTACTGGGCCGACTCCAGGCTGAAGAGGATAGAAGTGGCCATGTTGGATGGACGCTACAGGAAACATCTTGTCAAAACTGAGCTGGGTCACCCATCTGCTCTGGCGGTTAATCCTCATCTGGGGTAGGACAAGACAAGGATCACCTTTTCTTGCTACTGTAGAACCCCTTTTACAAAAAAATAATGAAAGAGTTAAATTAATTTTCAGGGTCTTCTATTAGACTTTTAACTGCAACACCAGCAAATGTATTTTTAAAGTTAGCTAAATGCATTCCTCTGGTTTTAAATCTCTTCAAGACAAACGCAAGTATAACAGCATTTATCTGCTGGATGCACTTGAACCAGCATCTGAGGAGTCCAGTTTTCTCATTTCTGCTGTGAACCTTCAGGATGCTGTACTGGGCTGATCGAGGAGACACGGCTAAGATTGAGTGTTCTTGGCTGGATGGACAGAACAGGAAGGTTCTGGTGGGTGATGGTTTGGGTTGGCCCACTGGTCTGTCGATCGACTTCACCAACGGTAACAGGATCTACTGGTCGGACTCCAAGGAAAGCCACATCGAGTCTGTTCTTCCTTCAGGAGAGCAGCGTAGAACTGCTGTTTACATAGGTGAGGGTTTGGATGATGTAAAAAGAGTTTTCTGTTCATATTTGTCTGAAGAAAACTACCGACTGTATCTCTCACACAGATGTGAAGAACCCGTTAAGCGTGTGTGTGTTTGAGGACCACGTGTACTGGAGTACTCAGGAGAAAGGCGAGGTGTATCGGCAGGACAAGTTTGGTCATGGAGCCAAAACCAAGCTGCTGACAGCAGGACCCTGGCTGACTCAGATCTCTGTGTACCAGCAGCAGAGATACAACTCCATCAGCAGTAAGCTCCACGCCCACATCTACAGATACAATAACACATCAGACACATTTTTGTCTGTCAAAATAAAGATAAAACACAATTAAATGTGAGCTGTTGCTAAAGAAACTTTATATCTTTATCTTTATATCTGTTTGTAGTGAAGAATCCATGTAAAGGAACCTGCAGCCACCTGTGTTTGCTCCGACCTGGAGGTTACACCTGCGCCTGTCCTGAAGGCACCAGCTTCGTCCCTGGCAGTAACACTGAGTGTGATGCAGGTGAGAAAAGAAGGTGTGGTTTAATGTTATTGTTCAAATAGATAATATAACATCTAGATCAGAGGTGTGTAACGCGCGGCTCTGAAACCACAAACGAATATTTAGAACATCCACAATGACTCTTACTAACTTTGGCCTAGAAATTATGAAAAACTAACACGTTTTTAAATATAGATATAATAATGTATGTAGGTTTAAGCAGCTTGTCAGTGTTTTTATGGAATAATTACTTACAATTTCCATAACAGAATTACACTGAAAGTACCATTAATATTTTTAGATTTATTTATGGGATATTTTCCACAAATATCAACATTCCATAGAATTTAAGAACCAAATGAATAAAAGTTGTGGATTTTCAAAAATGTAAACAAATCTCTTATAATAAATATTTACTGAAGAGAGGAAAAAAGATTTCTAACTTAAATCTCTGAAAAAAAAATTTGAATCCGTATTTTAATCTGAGTTCAAACTTTTTTCTCAGAATTCTGAGGAAAAAAAAGCACGTTTTTTGTGGCCGTAATGCTCTTCCGTAGATATATTTCTGAAAATTTACAAATAGTCTATTCTCAAAATGTCCTGTAACCGTTATGGTTGCAGGCAAATTTTAGTCCAGTGGACTGAAGAAAAGAACGGCTCATTGGATTGTAAAGGTTGCAGAACCCTTTCTTTTCTAGTTATCTGAAGAACAATAAATAACTTTAGATAATCCAGAGGTATTTTGGTGAAGCAGCATTGCATTTATAATCTTTAGTGCATTTTATGAACAGGATCCATATTTATGTTCAGGGTTTGATCCTCCACCCACCATGCCACCACCGTGTAAGTGTCAGAACGGAGGCACGTGTTACTTTGATGACAACATGGCTCTCTGCATGTAAGAATGTTCAGCGTTATGTAGTCTATGTAAAGATTATGTGAAATCAGTGTAAAGTCTATGTAAAATCTATGTAAAGTTTATGTAAAGTCCATTTAAAGTTTGTGTAAGGTTGTGTGTAAAGTCTGTGTAACGTTTGTGCAAAGTCTGTGAAATGTCTGTAAGGTTTTTGTAAAGTATGTTTAAAGTTTGTGAAACGTTTGTGTTCAATTTTTGTCAATTTTAATAGTCTGCGTAAAGTTTGTGTAAAGTTTGTGTAGAGTATGTGTAAAGTTTGTGTAGAGTCTGTGTAAAGTCTGTGTAAAATATGTGTAAAGTTTGTGTAGTTTGTGTAAAGTATGTGCAAGCTTTGTGTAACGTCTGTGCAAGGTTTGTGTAAAGTTTGTGTAGAGTCTGTGTTAAGTTTGTGTAAACTTTGTGTAAAGTCTGTGTAAGGTTTGTGTAAAGTTTCAGATCATGCGCTGTGCTGTGTTTTAAATTATGAAACCATTTAAATTCATGTATTGTTTTACAGATGTCCTCCAGACTGGAAAGGCGAATACTGCCAGACCAACGTTTATAACACAGTTGCATCTTCAGGTGGGTTGGGTTTTTCTTTCCATGGGAGAACAGCCTACATTACTTTAAACAACATGAATATTAACAGCTTTCTTTTCATTCTCCTTGTTCTTCAGTTGGAATAGCCATTGGAGTGACAATACTGGTTGTGGTACTGCTGGTTGCTCTGGTCTTTGTTGCAAGGAAGAAGTCCAACCTGCTGCAAAGGCTGCAGAGCAGCATGCCCAACATGCCCAGTATGCCATCCATGCCTAATTTGTCAAGCTTCAGGTGAGACAAAGCTAGTAAAACGTTGTCATTGGTATGTTATTTAGCATCTAAATTGTTCTATCCCAAGGGACACATCCACCATTGTTCTGGTATCTGTGCTGTAAATGTGTTCAAAAGTGTTTTTATTATCTCAGCAAAGATTATAGATGGCATGCATAGATATATGTTTCTATACTTTTACTGTAAACTAGTGCACTGTTTATTTTTTAGGAACGGTTACACCAAAAATCAACCAAAACCAGAAGACAGCGATTCAAGTCAAAGTTTAGAGGTATTCAGTTACACTTATAGAATGTATTGTAATGCTTTTTAAGATTTATACAGATTGAATCCTTATTGTTAGTGAACAGTGAATACCAACACCTGATTGTGCTTTATGATTTGCTCCAGGATCCCTGCATGTCCGTGTCCATAGTCGACACAGAGGCAAGGAACTTTGAGAACCCGGTGTACGAAGAACAACAGCATGACTCGGGCAGTGTGCCAACCGTCGTCTCTGCTCCTGCTGAAACAAACAAGGTCAACAAACCAAAATCACATTATATTAATTCAGCTTCACTTTTTTACTGGTAGCAAATCTTCCCCAAAGTGTTTTATCTTCTACTACATAAAGATCATTTTAGATGGTTTTGAAAACAATGTCTTTCTAGAATCTGTTTTATTGTGTAAATAAGGTGTAAAGACCTTCTATGCCACAGAGCTTCATGCTTTGATCTGCTGGTTTTCCTCCCTCAGGAGAATGTTATAAATCCCTTGTATGTGGAGGAGGTTCAAGGTGTAGAAAAACTCTCAACAAGTGCATCTGTTCCTCCCAATTTTACCACGGTTGGTTTTACAAACCTCATATAACATTTCTTATGTTGTTGTTGCAGCTTTGCAGGAAAAAAAACATCTACTTTTGTCTTTATTTAGTTAAATATCTCTAATCTATTCTCAGGAAGTGTTAACAGACCCAGCTGATGATTCAGCTGAAGAAGGTGTTGAAGCCACTTCTGCACAGCCATCTGAGTCACAGGTAACCTGAGAAACAAGTTCAGGTGTTACACCAGGTTTCCTGTCTACAGCTGGGACCATTCTTTAGTTTGTAAATGCTGGGAAATCATTGCTTTTATGTAAATTCATTCCTTTAATCTTTTTTGACAGCAGTTCGAACCTACTGGACATGAGAGTTTTGCATCTTTCCAGAATCCAATATATTTAGTGAGTAAACATTTGTCTTTAGTTTAACATTTTGTGGCTTTATACTTTGGGAATATAACTCAAACCTGCATGGAAATAACTGTTCTTTTGTTTTTCTGCAGGAGTCTGACTCTGATGTGTGACAGCATCACTACACCAAAGATTAGACCATTCTAACCTTCATTCATTCTCACCAGAGGAGGCTGAAAAGATTATTCCAGAAAACTCAATACAAACAAATCATAGAAGAAACAATAGTGTTTACAGGTGTGACTGTAACAATTAGATATATTTTAAGCTGATGTAATGTAAAACTTAGGTTCCCAATTTGGAGTTTGTATCATTTTGTAAATTTAGATTGTGATAAACTTCTGTTATTAAACTTTCTTTTATCATTAGATTGCTTCAGTTATCTTTTATCTTGATATGATTATTTGCTTGTTTCCAATCAAACAGATCTTTCATTATCAGCCACACTCCTACGGGTGTAATCTACTCTGCTATCAGATAAATTCAACCAACAACAGGCTTTGTCATCCTTCATCAAATCACTGACAGTCTGAGGGTGATCACAGAGCCACAGCAACGATACCGCTCAGTTTTTCTCTTCTTGTGTCTGAACGTATTAAGGACTCTGGGCTTGCAGGCCACCCAAATGAGCAGAGGCACAGAGGAAAAGTGAAAAAGACAGAATCAGAGGAGAGAGGGAGTGGATGGGCTAAGTGAGGAAAACAAAGGGAAGGTTTGGATGGATGGGAAGCATTCTCTTTTTTTGTTTTATGAGGATTCACACGTTTCATAAAGCTTGATTCCTGTGAGGCTTCACCCAGAAAATGTGCTGCTCACTGAGATGTGGTGGGTGGAAAAGCATGAATAGCAATAGATGCATTAGAGAGGAGCAAAGCAAAGAGGCATGCAGCTCACAGCATGTGTGCACACAGCGCTGCCTTCAGGGACTGTTGGAAAAGGTACCGCAGGCGTGAAGTATCTATAATTTGATAAAGGAACGCCTACATTAACATGATCTTTATTTCTGTATTTAGTATTTATGCTAAAATTGGTTAGTTGGAATAAGATCATTTTGAAATGCAAGGAGATTCTTTTATATAAACAAGATTATGAAAATAGAAATGTTTGAAGGTTGTTTTTATTTTGTTTTGTTTGGAATTTATTTTCGCTTGAAAATTTACTTTTTGTTGAAATAATGATATGTATGCCAGTTTTCCCTTTAACTCTATATTAACAGCATCAATATCACAATGCTTGTTTAAGTAAGTAGTTTGTTTCTGGTCAGGAAATAGCAGCAAAAAACTGGTCAAAAAATCAAAGAGCTAAAAGCAAAAAAACTACACACACATGTATTTTTTTTTTTTTTTTTTGCCATTAGCTCTTTATCCTTTAATGATGCTATAATGTCAAACTCATGAAATTGAACTAAGTGGGATAATAAATATAAAAACTGTCATGTTTTGATTATCTAAGTCTGGTTTAACCTTTAATGTATCATAAGGAATGTATCATATTCGGTATATTATAAAATCTAAACCTACAAGTCCTCTGCAGGAAAATATAAACATTGCAAGTGCCAATTTTATTTTAGCACACTTTGTAGATCTTATCATACCATACCATGTTTATTTATAAAGCACATTTAAAAACAGCATGACAGGTGTATATTATATAGATGTATAGAATGAATAACTTCGGATCTAGGACTTAACCCTGAGGAACGCCCAAATGGGAACGCCACATTTCATTACTTCCTGTCCAGATTCTATACACCCAAACTGTACAAACTGTTTTCGTTTTGTTAAATAAGTCCAACCAGTCGTGGACTCCCTTTATTCTATTATGCTGTAGTTTTGAAAGTAACAGCCCATGGTTGATCATTTTAATTCTTGTACATTACAGTTATGATTAAATAAAATAGAGAATGTTTTAATTGGCCTATTTCACGTTTTTTTTTTTGTAATAAAAACCCATTGGATGTTTTAAAGTAGGAAAACTAAAGGTCTGTGGCTTTTTTATTGACTAAAATAATGAACGAAAAATAAAATTTTGAGTCTAAATTTCATTTTTGGCCTGTTTTTACGGAGTTGGGACAGATTGTGGGGCCACGCAGGGTGCTGGGTCGTTCAAAACCAGTAAATGTGCAGGAGTGTGGAGTTTCCGAGGTGTCCCTGAAGGCATCAGGAGGAGAGAGCGAAGTGAGTGACGGAGGCGGGGGGAAGGGGCGGCTCGCTGAGATACAAACAGAGGACTAAACCTCATGTGTGACAGCCAGGCTGAGAGGGAGCGGACAGAAAACGGGAGAAGAGACGGAGAGCTGCTGTGGCTCTGAGCGGAGACAAAAGAGGAGCGTCAACAAGGTGAGGATGATGCTTTCAGTGCGCTCACCTAACAGGTCCTCAGTCTGTCTGAGAGGAACGAGCCAGGAGGAGAGGGAGCTTCAGGGGCGCGTTTTAATTACACAACTCTATACTTACAGCTTTTGTTTGGTGTGGAGAATATTTTTACACTGAGGTTTGCTATCACATGTCTGAGTGGGTTATTGTGCTGCAGGATGGTAATGAGTGAGGGGCGTGTTTCACCTGTGGTTGATTGATGGGCTGCTGTAATCCTGCAGAAATACACAGACAGGACAATGGTGCGAGTGGTCCTCAAGCATCTTCTCATGTACCTGGACTTTATTCTGTTCATCAAATGATGAAGCGTTGAGTTAAAGGAGGACAAAGTGTGTGTTGACCTCCCTGAGATCAGGAGCAGGAGCAGGCCTTGGTCACGCTCTGCTGCACTGCCAGACAGGATCAGTTTTATGGTTTTATATTAGCTCTGAGGAAACAAAGAGATCTGAAGGTCAGAGTGGAGCTCAACAACTAGAGGCAAGTAATGATGCATCTGCTCCTGTAAACATAGAAATCAGTTTTATGACTCAGTTGCTGTAAAACAAATAAAAGTTTGTTTTTTATGCAGATTATGTAAAATACTGGACTGTCAGATGGAGGAGTTTTCTACTCTGTAGCATTCATGAAGCAGTCTGAGTCTGTGTGACTGTCCACCATCACAGTTAGGTTTATCTCCATAAGTCATTATAAGAACTATTAAAAAGATAAAATAATAATAATAATAAAATACTGAAAACAACCACACCAGTGCAAAATGTTCAGAAGGAAAATCCTCCTTTTTATTTGCCATGGTTACATAAATGATCTAAAATCATAGATAAGAGATGCAAATGTGCAAAAATAAGTTGTAGTCACTGCAAATACATACAAAACTACTACAGGATCTAAGAAAAGACAGAAAGATTTTTGACATGTTCAAAATGCACACTGCTTAA
This sequence comes from Aphyosemion australe, assembly GCA_006937985.1. Classification (NCBI taxonomy): domain Eukaryota; kingdom Metazoa; phylum Chordata; class Actinopteri; order Cyprinodontiformes; family Nothobranchiidae; genus Aphyosemion; species Aphyosemion australe. The sequence goes on along the minus strand of SSNS01000700.1, from coordinate 212,496 downwards.
AAATGTTTAAACAGTAAACACACACATGCACACCCTGGTAGTGATGAGCTACAATGTAGCCACAGCTGCCCTGGGACGCACTGACAGAGGCGAGGCTGTCGAGCACAGGCTCCATCGGTCCCTCCAACCACCACCAGCAGGCAAGGTGTCTTGCCCAAGGACACAACAGCAGCATTCTCTGCTGGGAGCCGGGATCAATCCTAAAACCCTCAGATTACTGGACAACCATCTCTACCTCCTGAGCTACTGCTGTCCGCTGTTTAAATGACCTCCACAGGCCCACATGCTTTAAACTTCCTCCAAAGTGGTTCAGAGCAGCAGAAACTTGTAGAATTATTGCAGCGATGCAAAAAGCAAGAAAACATCCAAGCAGGCAAAATGAGAAGCAAAGCAAAATTTGCTATTTAAAATGTTGTTTCTTATTTTACAAGTATTTTAAATATTTCAGTATACATGTTCACAATTTAAATGTGTACTTCTATGTTTGGGGTTTTTTTGCAGATGTTTGTCATATAAATAAAATACCTTAGAAATGGTGAGTCTGTTTAGACCGCCTAGTGAAACTTTGTTATAGGAGCTTAAATTTAAAATATATATTCAGTTGTTAATGTTTCCTGTTTTATTTTCAAAATGATCCCTTACAAACATCTAGAGATCACAATGCAGTGCTAAAACCACAAAGATGCAAAAAAAAAAATGCTCAGATAAAAGCCCAAAAAACAGCAAAAATATAACAAAAGGAAGCTAAATATCAGCAGCTGCAGCAGGAGGCAAAAGGACAAGAAATGAACAAAAAAACACAAAACACATTAACAAAGTGTAACATTACCCTCAATAAGTGTAAAATAACCACAAAAGTACCCAAAAAGGACACAAAAGACAACATTTAGCTGTAAAACCAGCACAAAAAAAGCTAAATAGCAAGAATAAGACTTTTATAGAGCTTGGTGTGTTTTTATTTTCCAGTTTTTCCTGTGGGAATCTTAACAAATTCATCCTGAGATATTTTCTCTCATATTCCATCCATGCATGTCTCCTTTCCTGCTGTTAAACACCAACAATCAAAAGTCTCCTAGATTTAGCTCCTGATCAAACAGGAGGAGGATTCCAAATCCCGCTTCGGCACAGAAACGCGCGTCGACTCTGGGGGTTGTGGGTGTTTTCTGAAACAGATGCACAAACGTCAGGTTTTCCTCCTCAGACATAAAGGCACCGTCATGCTGCTTGCAGTGGGAGTGTCGGTCAGCCTGATGGTTTCCCCGCTGCGTTTCAGGGCGGCTGAGCGGAAGGTGTTCAAGTGATTTTCTTCTAAGCCTCTTAAGAGCCGTCTGCCTCCTGACCTCCTCTGCTCTGCGTTTCACTTTGTGCTTTATCTAAACGCAGTGAAAATTTAAAGGGAATGTCAGAGTGGTTTTATTTTATTGTGTATAATCAGAGATTTTATATCAAGATCGCCACATTTGTGTAGTTTGAATAAGAGAGTTTTCTATCAGTCAGTAATCGTTTGGTTTTTGTCAAAGTGGAGGGGAAAATAAATGTTTTTATTCCTAGAGATTATTTCAAAGAACGTACAGCTGGTGGCTTGTTTTGTTTCCGGTGGATGAAAATGGAATATGTCAAATTCCAATATGTCAGATAAGCCATGTGGTTTCCTGGATGGTGGATGGACTGTCATACTGTACAGGGCTGGGCAGATGGCATCAGCAGCATAATGGTGATCCCCCCCCCCCCTTGTCTCCCATTTGGGACCCGTCCAACAGCAAATGAGTGTGGCGAGCAGGTGGCGTTCACGCCTGTTAATGTGTGAGTGGAGGGGTTAACACTCTGAGTGTTTAAAGACTGAATCTGTCTCTAGTTTGACAACATGAACCGCTCAGGTTAAAGTCGGCTGATTTACTCAGGTACGCTCCTGCTCCATCTGTGGTCTAAAGACAGCTACCATTCTAACATTACCCTGTAGTCTGTTTGGTGTTGTTGTTTTGGGGGAAATCCTCAGTGATCCAGAGAGAGCACGTCCATCTTCAGATAAGAGTGTTGGATTAAAACACCATATGGCCCCTGGAAACTCTAAGAAACTAGAGTCGAGTTAAAGCTCTTCTCATCAGAGATGCACTGATTTGGGTTTTGAGGGCTGTTATAGCAAATCACAGTTTGGTCAATTCCAGTTTAACTCAGAAATATATTGATCAGATTTAGTTTCTGTTTAAGTTGAAACTTTTCATATTTTAATCTTAAACTATGACTCTGGAAGTGAAACCTCCACATGGAGGATCTGTTATTACTAGTGTGAATTAGAGCTTAGCTGTGGAATGTTCACAGACCAGGATAATGAAAGATTTTTTTATTGCTGCCTATATTGTTCACAGACTGTAGAACAAAATAAAAAAAAAGATCAGATTGGCCAATCACTGATTAGGCTGATCAGGCTGAACAGGATACTGGCTGAATCTTTTAAACTCATTTAATTACAAAGAGAGAAAAGTTCATTTGAAGCCAAATAGAAATTGAGATAAGAATATTGAAATCCAAGCATTCCTAGAAATGCACATCATTCTAAGCCTTCTAATACCAGAGTCATAGACTAAGATCATCTTATGTTAAGAAATGATAGTCATCACCGTTTTGGTCAAACCTTGAAAATATGCTGGTGAAGGTTCTCAGTCATCCAGGTCATGGTAATCCAAAGGGAGGAGTAGGGAATAGTAGCTGAGTAAAGGAAGCCATCTGTGTCAAACAGGAAAGACCTACATTAAACAGAGGAGGCATCAGGTTTCACATTCCCAGCACCTACAATGCAGCGCTACACTTAATTCCAAAACAGTTTCAGTCGAGGTCACACCCTCCTGCATCTAATCAAAACAACCATTCCAACACAATAGGGCCTAATGACATTGACTCATCAGGGGGTAGGGAGGAGGGGTATTCATAGGTAGTTTCAGCTCGTTAAGCAACAACAGACAGCTACAATTTATTTATTTAACCTTTATTTATCCAGATGAGTCGATTGAGAACTCATTCTCATTTACAATGACGATCTGGCCAAGAGGCAGCAGCAACAGACACATAGTTAGCTTTACACCAAAGAAAAACAGATAAGATACAAGAATAAAATATAACTACAAGATAAAAATAAGATAAAACAGCTAGACATAAAGACAAAGGACTGTTCTCATATATAATATGTACAAGCCATCAAAACAGACTTAAAACAATCTTTAAGTACTCAGAAGCAGGCACATTAATCAGAAACTATTGATCGTAATGAATTGTTGAAGGTAGATAATGGAACGTAGGTAGTGAGCTTTAGTGATTTTTGCAGTTCATTCCAGCCATTGGGAGCAGCAAACTGGAATGAGGAGCGGCCAAAGGAGGTGCGAGCTTTGGGAATAACCATAGAGATTAGGTTACTGGAACGTAAACTGCGCTGGTTGTTGGAAGTGATGAGTAATGAGAGAAGATATGATGGTGTTCTACCGATGATTGTTTTGTATATAAATTGATACCAATGTAACAACCTGCGGGAATGGAGTGATGGCCAGTTAACGAGTGAGTACAGATCACAATGATGAGGAGTGAAAGGGGCACCAGTGACAAAACGGATTGCTGAGTGATAAATGACATCGAGTTTATGAAGAAGGTTTTTGGAAGCAGTCCTATAAATGATGTCACCGTAATCTAAGATGGGAAGGATTGTCATTTTGACCAAGGTTTGCTTTGCAGAATGAGTAAAGGATGACCTGTTGCGGTATAGAAACCCAATCCTTGACTTGACTTTAGAGAGTAATGAATTAATGTGAATGTCAAATGAAAGTGTGCTGTCAAGCCAGATACCCAGATACTTATAGGAACTGACAAGTTGTAGTTCTGTACCATCCAGGGAAACAATACTAGAGTGGCAAGTTGATTGCGGTAAGTTACGGTTGAAGATCATGAACTTTGTTTTACTTGCGTTTAAATGAAGGTGAAGGTTGGAGAAGGCATGTTGAAGACAATTAAAGCTGTGCTGCAAGGAGGACAAAGCTGCATTCATAGAAGAACTGCATGCATATAGAATGGTGTCGTCCACATATAAATGTATATGAGAACTGTCAACAGCATGAACAATTATTATTATTAATTATTTATAAACTCAACCCTCCCATATTCCAGTCAGAATTGACAAAGCTCCTCAGATGAGAAGCGAAACGTCTTCAAGTCCAGTTGCCTTCATTCAAACCCTTTTGGATTAAGTAATAGTACACCTAATCTCACTCAGTAAAGCACAATCCTCACTGAATATTTAGCACTCAGAAATATTTTTCCATCATTAGTTTAGATTAATTAGAGCATTTGTCCAACATTGAGTTTGTGAATTGATTTTTATTTGGAAGTTCTTGACCAGATGGATAAATGAAGCCACGTGTGAAGATGCTGCTTTAGACCAAATCAATCAGGGACTCACTCATTAGTAGAGGTTACAGGTCGTGTCACAGCTGGGCAGTGGTTTCACACAGATGCTGTGTGTTCACAATGTGACATAAGTCTGCTGGTGTAACAGACGCTCAGAGCAGAAGTCAGGGAGAGAAGCCGTCAAGTGTTGTTGTTTAAAGAAAATTCTTGTTTTTTCAAATCGTGCCTGTTCTCTGGTACATTATTTCCTACACCAAGATAAATTCTCAGCTCTATGAATCTGTGGCTGACGTGTGTTGTGATGATGGGTTAGAACTGAAACTGATGGGATGGAAGCTGTGGGAATAAAATCCCAATCCTCAATGATCAGGAGGGTTCAAAGGATTTATCAGTGAGTTCCAGATGTTTACTGACCCTGACTGGTAACATAGGGAAAGCTGTTCAGTGGTGGGATGTACCAAACTGATTTAACATCCCTTAAATCAGGACCATTAAAAGTAAAAACACGTGATTATACATACGTATATACGCCCACACGTGTGTTTAAACGCTCATTTAACAACACGTAAATCTCAGCACCACACTAACAGGACAAGCAACTTCTGAGCAGAGCTAGTTCATGTGTAACTGACTGTGATACTTCCATCTCTCATCTGCTGACTTGACAGAATAAGTAGGTAAAGACGTTTGCTGGCTAATCCAACTGAACCAAAAAAAAATGAAATAAAACTAACTGCATGATCGCTAGTAGTGTTAGCATAGCTCTGTGCAGCTGACTTGATACAGCCCCATCAGAATAAATCCATCCATCCATCTCCACAAATCCTTGCAGGGTTGCGGGGGGTTGGTTCCTACCTCCAGCAGCCATCAAACAGGTTACACCCTGGACAGGATGCCAGTTTATTGCAGGGCAGCAGAGACACACAGGACAAACAGACACACACACACACACAACCTAAGGACAAATTAGAGAGGCCATTTAACCAAACAGACTAATTTTTTTGGACTGTGGGAGGAAGCCGGAGTACCTGGCAAGAACCCACGCATGCACAGGGAGAACATGCAAACCCCATGCAGATAGACCCCAGGCTGGGATTTGAACCTGGGACCTTCTTGCTGCAAGGCCATCGGAAAATGTTGCTGGTTAATTCTATGTAGTGTCCGTGGTTCTGGATAAGAGTCCCGATTCAAACCAAGCCACCAACCAAACCACTGAATGGAGACAAGCAGTCTGCCTCAAGGTGGTTCACACATACCGAAAGATTGTTGCTGTGAGCTCCGGTCCTTTGTGTTTTTATTCATCCATCTTTCGTTCGTTTTTCATGCGTGATTCGTCTTTATTTATCCTCTTCCACTTAGTCAGTGGAGTTCAGTCACGGGGGTAGGAGCTTAAATGAGAGAAGCTGAGAAGCCAAAAGTTCCCTCTCCTCTCCTCTCCTCTCCTCTCCTCTCCTCTCCTCTCCTCTCCTCTCCTCTCCTCTCCTCTCCTCTCCTCTCCT
>SSNS01000700.1:188572-206532 GCA_006937985.1 Aphyosemion australe | reverse complement strand
ATCCTGAGTCCTGGTGTTCTTAAAGAAGTATTTGATTTTAATTAAGTTGTCAAATAAAGTTGTATGTTGTTTTTAAATCCATCAGTGGCCCGGTGCATCCTTGAACCTTTGTACTCGCTACAAGAGGTAGGAGTCCTAGTGATGACACGTGCTGCAGCGTTCTGTAGAAGCTGCAGTTTATGGAGGGATTTGATGGGGAAACCAAAGAGAAGTGAGTTGCAATAATCAATTCTGGATGTGATGAGGCTGTGGACAAGGATGGCAGTGGTGTGAGGAGTAAGTGATGGACGGAGACGAGAGATGTTACGCAAGTGAAAATAAGCAGACCGGGTAATATTGTTGATGTGCTGTCGAGGATGACACCCAGGCTCTTAACATGAGGAGAGGGCGTAACTGATGAGTTGTCAATAGAGAGGGCGAAACTGTTAGATTTGGAGAGAATATGAGGTGTGCCTACCAGGAGGACTTTAGTTTTAGAACTGTTCAGTTTGAGGAAGTTGGAAGTGAACCAAGAATGGATTTCTTGGAGACAGAGGGTCAGGGATAGAATAGAAGTTTTCATACACTTTAAATACCCTGGCAGAAAAACACCAGGACAAAATCAGTCTATGAATCTTCTCATTAACTCTTTTCGGACAGTCAAAAGTTTTACACTTTGTGTGTCATACACTGTCCCGCCAATATAAAAGCCACTTCCTGGAATTACTGTAACTGAGCAAAGGTCACAACCTTCCCTTGGAAATGTAATTCACACATCATTACATGTCAGCCAGTAACTAATTAATTAATGAACTGTCTTAAGAACCATCTCACGTGGCTGAAAATGACAAAGCATCATGAAACGAAGGTTCAGAGAGAATCATTTTCACACATAAACTGACCTCTAAAGATCCCAGACATTTACCCCATGAAGAATATTTTTAACTTGATGGAAAATAAAATGTTCAAGCATGTCACATTTTTCTTCATTTTTTGACCATATGTAAGATATTTTACCACATTTAAAAAAAATAAAATTAAGCAACAAGCAGAGAGAAATCAGGACTGAGGTCCACATGGTGCTGTTCTAGTTCAGTTACAGACTTTGTCATTGAGACTAATCAATCAATTTTGCAGAGCAATGACAAAATCAAACCAAAATAGCTTCAAATTCACAGTAAGGGGTCATTTTCAGTGGCTCTATGTGGGAATTAATATTTTCAGTGAGTTGTCAACATCTGATTGGACGGATTTCAAGTGTGTCCATTTAGAAAACAAATAGCCGGAATACAACGCTACATTCCTGCAGTTTTGATCATCAGACAATAAAAAGTTTTGATTTCTGGAGAAACTCTGAGCTTCTGATTTCTGCTGTACAGCTATAATAAACCAAATGAGCAGAACTGCTGTAACAAAGTCATAAAAACACAATAAAGTCAGCAAAAGCTGCTCATCGACAGTTTCTTTGGTCATAAATGTGATAATCTCTCAATAATGTGGCAATGAATGGATGTAAAAATGCTGCACGATGCATCTTGTGGGTAAGTATTATATAATTTTCCAAGAAAAGGAAGAAATTAATAGTGAATCGACTATCTATGTGCAATAAGTAGAAAGGAATCTGTCAAATCTTCATAGCAGAGAAAGTCTGTATGGAGGTGTGAAGTTTAATACCATTAAAAAAAGAATAAACGCTGCAGACGTACAGGTAAAACAAAAAAAATTAGAATATGGTGCAAAAGTCCATTTATTTCAATAATCCAACTTAGACTGAGACACCATTTAAAGGGTCAAGAACCCTTTACAGGTGTTTAGGATTCATTAGCTGATTAGAGGAGTGGTCACCAACTCCTATTCTCGAGGGCTACCATCCTGCACATGTTAGCTGTTTCATTGCTCCCACTTACCTGATTGAAATGAAGACCTGTGCAGAGTTAAACGTGGTAAGGACTCAGAGATGATTAAATTACTCCATTCAGGTGTGGCAGAGCAGGAAACACAGAAACCTAGCAGGATGGTAGCCCTCGAGGACTGGAGTTGGAGACTCCTGGCTTAGAGTGTGACACTGAGTCTAGAATATTGAACCTATTCACAATATTCTAATTGAGATTTAGAATTTGGGGTTTTCATAACTGTAAGCCATACTTATCAATTTTTGTTTCACCTTTTAAATTGAATTACTGAAATAAATGAACTTTTGCACAATTTTCTACTTTTTTTGAGTTTCACCTGTATTTTGGGAAAAGTGGAAGAACAGTCAAATGGTTAAATCCAAGACCATTGAAACCAATCTGGAACTGGATAACTAACAATGACCACTTCTAAAGAAATTGTTTAAATACAAATACAATCTATGCTTAGGATGCCAAGTCAAATTACTGGTCAAATTACAAAATGTTTATAGGACCAAGGTCCTTTAATGTAGCTTATTTTAGAGATCACACTCAACCTAGCTTATCCAATTACCAATTTCTAATCTGAAGTGTGTGTTTTTGGTTGCATACACAGAAATTATATAATTACAGTTTGCAGTCTGACTGCTCACATGAGAATATCTTNCTCTTCTCTTCTCCTCTCCTCTCCTCTCCTCTCTTCTCCTCCCCTCCCCTCTCCTCCCCTCCCCTCTCCTCCCCTCTCCTCTCCTCTCCTCTCCTCTCCTCTCCTCTCCTCTCCTCTCCTCCCCTCTCCTCTACTCTCCTCTCTTCTCTTCTCTTCTCTTCTCTTCTCTTCTCTTCTCTTCTCTTCTCTTCTCTTCTCCTCTCCTCTCCTCTGGGGGAATCCTAAGGCATTCCCAGGCCAGCTGAGAATCAGTCCCTTCAGTATCGTCTCTGTCTCAATCAACAAAAATGTCAAATCCTCAACAGTTTTGGTGGGTGGGGACTCTACAGGGGAAGGAGGGTTCTATGCAAATTTCCTCGTTCCCCATCACAAACTGGGACTTTTTGAAACGACTCATTTTACATCATTCCTAAACCACTGACAGAAAATGGACTATTGTTTTGAACATTTTGAGTGTTTAGAGCCAGTTTAGTGGCAGTAGAGACCCACCTGGCAGCACAGAAGGATGCAAAAGGTCAGATTTGTATAATGTGGCTCCTTTTAAAAAATATATCATAATTATTATTAATGGCTTAGATTAGGTTAGCATTAGGTATGAATTTATATAGTTTTTCAAGAACCCAAATGAGCTGGGATGCAAGTGGAAACCGGATTACTGAACGACCCGCTCTACCTCCTGAGCCATTAAAATAAATAATAATATTTATTAATGAAGTCACATTAAAGAACAGTGACGAGTTTCATAATAATGTTGATTATACCAGTGATTTTACAGAATTCACTGCAGCACACACTGACTTTGAATTTAACAAATGAATCAAAGACATAAAAAAACATAACAAAATATGAGGAAAGCAAACTCTGAAATCATTTTTCTGTGTAGAACATCTCACCCGTCTGTGATCCCGACCATCTCTGTGTGAGGACAAACAAATCAGTTAACTCTCATTTTACAGTGGGTACGGAAAGTATTCAGACCCCCATCAGTTTTTCACTCTTTGTTTTATTGCAGACGTTTGCTAAAATCAATTAAATTCATTTTTTTCCTCATTAATGTACACACAGCACCCCATATTCACAGAAAAACATAGAATTTTAGAAATGTATGCCGATTTATTAAAAAAGACAAACTGAAATATCACATGGTCCTAAGTATTCAGACCCTTTGCTCAGTATTTAGTAGAAACCCCCTTTTGAGCTAATACAGCCATGAGTCTTCTTGGTAAAGATGCAACAAGTTTCTTACACCTGGATTTGGGGATCCTCTGTCATTCCTCCTTGCAGATCCTCTCTAGTTCTGTCAGGTTGGATGGTGAACGTTGGTGGACGGCCATTTTTAGGTCTCTCCAGAGATGCTCAACTGGGTTTAAGTCAGGGCTCTGGCTGGGTAATTCAAGAACAGTCACAGAGTTGCTGTGAAGCCACTCCTTCATTATTTTAGCTGTGTGCTTAGGGTCATTGTCATGTTGGAAGGTAAACCTTCGGCCCAGTCTGAGGTTCTGAGCACTCTGGAGAAGGTTCTTGTCCAGGATAACCCTGTACTTGGCCGCATTCATCGTTCCCTCGATTGCAACCAGTCGTCCTGTCCCTGCAGCTGAAAAACACCCCCACAGCATGATGCTGCCACCGCCATGCTTCACTGTGGGGACTGTATTGGACAAGTGATGAGCAGTGCCTGGTTTTCTCCACACATACCGCTTAGAATGAAGGCCAAAAAGTTCTATCTTGGTCTCATCCGACCAGAGAATCTTTTTTCTCACCATCTCGGGGTCCTTCAGGTGTCTTTTAGCAAACTCAATGCAGACTTGCATGTGTCTTGAACTGAGCAGAGGCTTCAGACGAGCCACTCTGCCATAAAGCCCTGACTGGTGGAGGTCTGAGGTGATGGTTGACTTTTCTACAACTTTCTCCCATCTCCTGACTGCATCTCTGGAGCTCAGCCACAGTGATCTTTGGGTTCTTCTTTACCTCTTGCACCAATGCTCTTCTCCCCCGGTAGCTCAGTTTGGCTGGACGTCCTGCTCTAGGAAGGGTTCTGGTCGTCCCAGACATTTTCCATTTAAGGATTATGGAGGCCAATGTGCTCCTAGGAACCTTAAAGTAGCTCTCCGGAGTATTTCTTTTATCTGATGGCACCATCTAGTGGCTGACAAGCATATCACACCAAGTGTCCTTTGTTTAGAACTTTTAAGATGGCGACTGCACGTTTCTTGTTTATGAATGTGCTTCTGTAGCCGACAAACAGAGCTAAAACATGTTGTTTTACAAGTATTATTCTCATGTTATGTTGTGTTTTTATTAGGGCTGTCAAACGATTAAAATTTTAATCTAATTAATCACAGGGTGGTTGGGAATTAATCACGATTAATTTACATTCCTAAAAATGGCTGAAAAAGTAAAATTTTCTGATGTAAATAAAAGGACAAAAAGCACATTAAACATTTTATAGTCATTTTAGAAAAGTCTAGAGTTTATTGTCACTGAAAATCAACATCAATTCAATCATACCACACGAAAAACAAATGTGTGCATTCTGGGCATAGAGAAAAGTGAAATGTATTTTATTTCTCTTTGATCAAACTAAAAGATGAATTAATTTAACATTTTTAGGAACTTTGCCTTTGCTCCTTTTTTTTTTAAAGGAAATACGAGATGTGCATTGAACCTTTTTTTTTTTTTTTTAAACTATCCAATATGCAACCATGGCCCTTACAAACTACTCATCTTTCAGCCAGTTGCTAAGACAAACTAGATGATTTACATTTTCTGAATTTAAAGCTGACCGTTTCTTCTGAACAATATGGCTGAACAGACGTTCACATGGAACCGTGGCTGCAGGAGTTGCTAGATATTTGCGGGCAACCAGCTTTTCATGGGCTCCTGAATGACTAGCCCACCACTTCAGTGGGCAGTCCTCCATACTTATGTTCGGCTCAGCTCTGTACCTGTGTATGTCTGTGTCAGGTTGCACCTCTTCCTCTGACTCTGAATCTGAGCCCATCTGTAGAAGGTTAATTTTATTCTTTTTGTGGTCCATCTTCAGAGGTCTGGAGAGACCTTCTGGGTGATTGTTCATTCAGCATTCCTCCAAGTGTGGTCCAGACCTCTTCTCTTTCACTCCTTTGCACGCTCTTCAAATCTTTGAAACGTGGATCCAGCGCTGTTGCAAGCTTGAGCCATGGCAGAATGCGAGGTCTTCCATGAAGGTCTTCTTAAAATGTACCACATATGCAGGGTCTTCTTCAGAGACCTTCATCTGTCGACGCAGGTGGCAGAGGGCGGGGAGCACAACTGGGCATGTAGGCCTCTCCACCCAGAATCTCAGTAATATACCTGCAGTAAAATAACACACACACACGTTATTAAAACACTGGTAAGCTGGAATTTAACTTTGAAATTAAACTATTTTTAAAATAACACAAGCTATGTGTGAATTCCTTACCTGCAAGGCTGAAGAAGAGTGCTCAGTTTCTGCAATCTGTCCCATTCTGTTGCTGTCAGCGTCACCAGTTTGTGGCGCTGTCGTTCCAGGGTTGCTTGTATTGCTGCTTGATTGCGGATCAGACGCTTGATCATTTCCAGCATGGAATTCCACCGTGTGGAGACGTCTTGGATCAGGGGTTCCTGTTGCTGTCCCAGGGCAGCCTGCTGTGCTTGAAGTTCCATGGTGTTTGCCGCGCTGTGTCTGAAGTGGCCGACAATTTTGCGACACTCACATTGATGCTTCTCTGTAGCGTGTGAGCGATGCAGGGAATATGCTCATATGGCAAAAGTTTAGCTGCAGCTGTCATGTTACGAGCACTGTCCGTCCCTATCGTTGTGATTTTTCCTTCAATTGTCCACTCGCGTGCCACTTTTTGAAACTGTTGTGCACATGCCTCTGCAAAGTGCCGTTCTTCCGTTTTCATTACGATTAAAGCAAACAACTTCAGTTCCCATGTTTTAGTGATAAAATGTGCCGTAACACCCAGATAATTGTTGTTACTCACGGAGGTCCAGTGGTCCCAGGTTAAAGCCATATATTCTGCTGAGTTTACATCCTCTTCCTTTGTTTTCTGTGTAGTTTCATACAGCTTGTTGATTTTAGCCATGGCTGTGCCTCTCGACGGTGGTTTGTAACATGCATCGTGAGTCGCCACTGTCAGAACTTCTGTGAGGCCTGTGTCCTCGACAATATTAATCGGCCTACAGTCCTTGGCTATCCATTTAGCAATTGTGTCCGTCAACTTTTCAGATGAAGGCTTACTTCGTTCAGGTGCTGCACTTGAAGGTGAGGCTCCGGTGAAGGAATGCTTGGCTTTAAGATGATACTTAAGGCTTGACGTACTTTGGTGAAACGAAAATTCCTTCCTGCAATTTTTGCAAACTACAGCATATTTGTTTACTGTCCCATCTCTGTTTTTTTTAAGTCAAAGTTTCCATCCAGAAGGCCAACATATTCTTTGGCCTCCCCCATCGTCTCAGCATCTGCCATCTTGTTTGCCTTATGAGCACTGAAGGGCTGATTGAACTGTGGGATAAATAGGGCGAGTATTCTTGATTGGCGCCACCTACTGCATCAGTGTGTAATCGCATACATTTCTTGCGTTAAAAAAAGTGTCGCATTAATTATAGGAATTTAATCAAATTGCATTAACGCTTTTTTTTTTGACAGCCCTAGTTTTTATATATTTGTATTTTAATGACTTACTTGTCTGTGAAAAGTTCATCAACGCTGCTTCAGCCGAGGTGCTTCCTTAAATTTGAAGCACGTAAGCGGTAGTCTAACGCTATTGGTTAGTTCTGGTCGCCGATCAGTTTCCTATTGCATGGATTTTACGGGGCAGGGGGCGGGCTTAGCAAAAAAAAAAGACATATCACTTACATTATATCACACTACATGATAAGACAATCACTTTTATGGATTTCTGAAAAATCATACATAATTCCTGAAAGGGGAAAACTCCGGATTGCTGCTTTAAGGGCAGCAGAGAGTTTTTATAACCTTGGCCAGATCTGTGTCTTGCCACAATTCTCTGAGCTCTTCAGGCAGTTCTTTGACCTCATGATTCTCATTTGCTCTGACATGCATGTGAGCTGTAAGGTCTTATATAGACAGGTGTGTGGCTTTCCTAATCAAGTCCAATCAGTACAATCAAACACAGCTGGACTCCAATGAAGGTGTAGGACCATCTCAAGGATGATCAGAAGAAATGGAAAACACCTGAGTTAAATATGAGTGTCACAGCAAAGCGTCTGAATACTTACGTCCGTGTGATATTTCAGCTCTGCATAAATTTCTAAAATTCTGTTTTTCTGTCAATACGGGGTGCTGTGTGTACATTAATGAGGAAAAAATGAACTTAATTGAATTTAGCAAACGGTTGCAATATAACATGAGTGAAAAAATGACAAGGGTCTGAATACTTTCCACTGTCTCAAAGCAAAATGAAACAAACCTAGCAAGCTCCTGCTGTCCCTCTTATTAAAGTAGATCTTAATGAAGTATAACAGCGTTGCCTAGGTGATGATGAATTAAAGTTGTCTGGCTGGTTTCATTTGACCTCGCGTCTCTCCAGTGCAGCAGAAATAAAAGCGTCATGCCTCGGCGAGGAGAGCAGCTAACAGTTAAAGCCGAGCTTCAGCTGTAATGAATCGATTGATCATTGTCGGTGGACGGATGGTCACATGACTCTTCATACTGGCATTTACATTTGGTGCTTAAATAACAAATGTCATGCTTTATGAAGCTTTCGGCTTGTTTTTTGTCTTTTTTGGCCATTTTTAAGGAGTTCATAAATGCTCCATGCAGGGAAAAGAAAATCTAAGAATAAATCTATATTTCTAAATGTATGTATTTTGTTTTTGTTTCTATTTTGTGATTTTAACGTCATCCAGGGGTTGGTGAGGTTCTGCAGCTGTCCTTCGTCTCCGTCCTTCTGTCTGTTCTTCATCCTCTGAATGATCGAAGCCATGCCCATTGTGTCTGCAAGCACAGGTAGATCCTCTAAAGCCCCTTCCACACTAGGGCCGGCTCCACTCCGCGCAGTCAGCCCCAGTCAGCCCGGGTTGATTACACACATCCTTCCACACATTCTTAGGAATGCTGACGTGATTGAGCACATGGGCGGTCTCCAAGATTGGCACAAAAAATTGGCGCAGAGATATCAGTGATGTCATGAGCACATCTCCAAGCATGTGGGTGGGGCAAAAAAGCACAGAGAAGTCAGCGGTGTCTCCATTAACCCTCCTAAGGCGGCCTTGAGCAGTGTTGCTTTTGGAGACTCTGACTCTGATATTATATCCTGCTCTGCTGTGTCTAACCTGGCACAGCTCAAGCTTGGCAACTGTGTGTGTGTGTGTGTGTGTGCGTGTGTGTGTGTGTGTGTGTGTGTGTGTGTGTGTGTGTGTGTGTGTGTGTGTGTGTGTGTGTGTGTGTGTGTGTGTGTGTGTGTGTGTGTGTGTGTGTGTGTGTGTGTGTGTGTATGCTCCTCAGAGAGACAGAAAAAAATAGAGACAGCTTCAGTCACATTATCCAGAATGATAATGAATCACGCATGCCCCCGCTGGCTGATTCTATCCACCAATCGGAGGCTCCCCCTAATGGTAGGTGTGAATTTGAGCCGACCAATCAGTCGGCAGTGGGTGTGTTGGACCTGTTCAGCCCGAAGCACACCGGGAAGAGGGTTGCACATGGATAAAAACCAGGCAGTGTGGATGTGAACACTCCCTACCCTATCTAGGCGGCGTGGAGCCGGTGCTAGTGTGGAAGCCCTGTAAGTGATGCTTGTGCTGTCATACGGCCGGTTTGCATTCATATGGATTCATTACTTCAGTCTGAAGGGAGAAAATGAAGGAAAAGTTATTTAGTGAAGATGAAAAACTTAAGAAGCTTAAACACTCCTGTAAGGTTTCTTTGTGCAAAAACTGATTTCTAAGAAAGTAAAATAGCCTCATTTTTAGACATTTTATCTTATTTTTAGTCTAAAAAGAAAATAAATTCTTCTCTACAACAACAATACCATTAACTAAAATATTCTTAAATAGGATCCAAAGTTTCTTGTTTTGAGTAAAACAATCTGCCAATAGGGAGAGCAAAAGTTGCTTGGCTAGAATTCTTAAAATTAGCAAATAAATCATAACTTATTTTGCTAGTTTTACCTTATTTTAAGTCATATTGTTTTTCTAGAGAATTTTTCTTTTTAGACTAAAAATAAGATAAATATCAAAATTTATAAACTTTCTTATTAGTCAGTTTTTGCAGCGTAGATGCTCGGCTATGAAAGAAAGATGCTTGAAGTTAAATGAAACCAAAGTAGTTTATTAAAAATGACTTTTTTAATGGTTCACAGGGCTGCACGAGACTCTGGCCCTTCTCACATCCCAGCTTCACCCTGATGCAAACCACAAAGAGGACCTGGTCTTCCTCAGAGACGTCTTCAGTGAGAAAAGCATTAGCTACCTCATGAAGGTTGAGCAGATGTTTTAGATTAAACGTATCAGCTATGTTTATGACCTTTCCTTGTCTCTATTAGCATATAAAATAACAACAACACATTACCATTAAAATACCTCTTTAAAGGTTTTAGTGCTGTTAAAGTGCATAACTGCTGATGTGTTTAGATGAATGGTCACTAGCTGGTGTTAATCTGCTGCTCATCTCAGATCCATGAGAAGCTGAGGCAGTATGAGAAGTACAGCCCCACTCCAGTCCTGCACAGTGCCTCCTGTCTGGCAGAGGATGTAAGTGCAAGTAGTGCTGTGTTAAAAAATGATTCTCTGATTCAGAATCGATTCTCATAAAAATTCATAAAGATCCATCCGTACGTTTAAAGATCGATTTCTAATTTACGCACTAAATCAGCTTTCTGTTTACATTTACACTGGCTAAGAATGTCTCTTTTTCATGTTGTTAATTGAAATAAAAACAGCTTTAGTTTACAACAGCTACAGCTTTTGGCTGAATTCTTAATAATTCTTATTTTTCATAAGGCCCTAGGTCGGTGTCCCAATAGCAGCAGTCCATTAGTGCAGGTATCGACACCTCTGACTTCCTCTGTTCTGGATCTGTTCAGTAATTCTGTCTGACAGCATAACTACATCATGCTGACCCGAATCAAAGTCAGATAGAGAATCAGATTGGATTGAATCGTAATAATCGATTCTAAATCTTGAGAATCAAATTGATTCTTGAAACTAGAATCCATACCCAGCACTAAGTGCAAGACCATTTCATTTCTACATAGACAGTATGTAAACATTAAATGCAGTCTAGATGTCTGAAAGTCCTCGTCTTTTCTCACATGGTTCCCTAAACCGTCATCAGCTAGCGGAGGAGCTTCAGAACGGAGCGCTGCAGGAGGACGAGCGAGAACTCCTGCTCCTGCTGAGCACCCCTCACCTAAAGGTACACGTGTTGAGTGGTTTTCACTCACAGACTGATGAAGAGCAGACGTGTGAACTCTCGTTCCAGCTAAATGTTTGCAGTATTTCCTCTGAGAGTGGACCCTTTGAGTGATTCTACTCCCCCCTGATCTGCCCTAATTTCCCTCTAAGTTGATTGATTATATAATCCTGACATCAGAGCTGTCAGCACCTCTCTCCCATCCTCTGAGCTCATACAAGACTGCCAGTTTCACTCTGACTGATTATCGTCAGGCTAGTGGATTTTCTGGAAGCTTTTAGGGAAACTTGAGCCCTCATTTGCAGAAGCAAAAACCTACGGGAGTTTCCCCACACACACTATAGCTTATTGTGCTTTTTTTTATTTTCTGGTTGTTTTTTGTCAATCAAGCGACGTTAATACATCTGTTAATGCCTGTTCCATGTAGGCAGTGCTGTCAGCTCATGACATCGTGGCCCAAAAGAAGTTTGACCCGGTGCTTCCGCCGTTGCCAGAAGATTTGGACGATGATTTTGAGGAAGAGTCTGTGAAGATCGTTCGCCTGGTAAAGAACAAGGAGCCACTGGTAGGAGAAAAGGAATTTTGTGGCACAAAAAGCAGAACCATAGACATTGCAGCCTAGTCGAGTTAGGTGCTTACACCAGATCTGTTTGGTTCTAGTTCTTATTCCAGTTCTATTCAGGAACAACAGAACAACCGTTTAATAGTGAAGACAAAGATTCCTATTTGGATAGAACTGGAATCTGGTTCTCCTTGGAACCAAGGCTAGGTGATAACACACTCACAGGTTCAGTTAGACATCATAATGTATGACATCACGTTGTAATACATCATGTGTCATCATACCGTATGATGTCATCGTATTGAATTATATTGTGTAGCATCAAGAGTATCCCCTCCAGTATTCTCCTGCTGGTATTCACTCTTGTTTTGATCACTCTGTCAACACGCCCCAGGGCAGGTGTGGCTACACTGTAGCTCATCACCACCAGCATGTGAATGTGTGTGTGTGTGTGTGTGTGTGCATGGGTGAATGACTGATGTATTGTAAAGCACCTTGGGGGGTTGTAGAACACTAGGATGCACTATATAAATACAGGCCATTTACCGTTTTGATATGTCAGCCGTGTTCCAGTCCCAGGTGTATGATTGACACCTGATTGGCTCCTGATGGACAGCTCTTGGACATGCTGTATGTACTAGAGTGACCCATACCACCATGCTGGTTGAACTTAACAACTCCTTGTTGAGAAATGGGATGCTAGTCCACAGCTGAGCTGGTGACCTGAGGAGGAGGAGCCCAACTGTTAGTAATATGGATGTTCTGGGGTAAAAAGGTGGGAGCACATATCTCCAGTCCTTAATGCTCTGCAGTGGTTGCCTGTGAAGCATAGCATTGAAATGAAACTCCTATGTTTTCTAGGCGCTTGCTGGAACAGCGCCACCTTATCTTGCAGAGCTTTTAATAAGGAATGTTCCTGCTCGACCTCTCCGCCCTGCAGAGAAGGATTTATTGGTCGAGCCTACGTTTAACTGCAGGTCACGAGGGGAGCGAGACTTTGCAATACTGGCCCCAAAATTGAAGCAGTATTACAATTCTAGTTAGCTTTATACTTTCTTGTACTTTATGGTTTTATTATTTTTCTGGCAATATTTTTGGAATGTTTTTATTTATTTTTATTGTTTTAGGCATTATCTGCATTTTTGATTTTATTGTTTTTTGTCTTGTGACATCTATTTTAGTATGGTCTTATTGTCGTCTCTAATTTTAATGCATATGATTTTATCATGTACTGCACTTTGGGCAGCCTTGGCTGGTGGCATTAAGGTGCTTTATAAAGAAAATGAGAATGAACAAGCTTCTGTAGAGATTGTTGAGCTGCTGAACAGGTGAATCAAGTGTGTTAGAGCAGGGAAACAACTAAAACATGCTGGATACCGGCCCTCAGGGAAGGGCTCACCCCTGCTCTACACACTACTGATGCCCCTGACACTAATAAACAGCCAGTATGTGGGTAAGTGCAATCATCCAATCCAACAAGCAACTCTAAAGAGTGAATACATAGAAGAATACTGTAGGTGATTTTGACACATTTTTATGTTTAGCTGTGGTTCTCATTCCACTTTTCCACAAACCTTCCAAGTTACGTACCTTGTTTAAAACGTGACTAATCAGGACTTCTAACAATATGAGATTTGGTGCCATGAAGCCCTGCTGCCTCAGAGAAATAATGGACCTAACACAAACTTTATTACATCTTGTGTCATAGATCATCGTCATGCTGTACTGTCTAATTGTATCATAAATGATGTCAGATTGTGTTGTATCATGTGTCATAATTTATTATTGTCTCATCTTATATTGTTTCACTGCTTCAAGTTTAACATTTATCGTATTGTTTAGTACTACATCAGCTGTACTTTGCAAAACGTAACTTGCGCTGCAAGTTGCTGCATTTTACAGTGGAGCAAAAAAGTATTTAGTCAGCCTATTTAGAGGCCTGTAATTTTCATCATAGGTCTACCTCAGCTATGAGAGACAAAACGAGAAAAAAAATCCAGAAAACCACATTGTCTGATTTTTAAAGAATTTATTTGCAAATTATGGTGGAAAATAAGTATTTGGTCAATAACAAAATTCCATCTCAATACTTTATTTACCCTTTGTTTGCAATGACATGTCAAAGGTTTTCTGTAAGTCTTCACAAGGTTTTCACACTGTTGCTGGTATTTTGGCCCATTCCTCCATTCAGATCTCCTCTAGAGCAGTGATGTTTTGTGGCGGTCGCTGGGCAACATGGACTTTTAACTCCCTCCAAAGATTTTCTATGGGGTTTAGATCTGGAGACTGCCTAGGCCACTCCAGGACCTTGAAATGCTTCTTACGAAGCCACTCCTTTGTTACCCGGGTGGTGTGTTTGGGATCATTGTCATGCTGAAAGACCCAGCCATGTTTCATCTTCAATGTTCTTGCTGATGGAAGGAGGTTTTCACTCAAAATCTGACGATACATGGCCTCATTCATTCTTTCCTTTACACGGATCATTCGTCCTGGTCCCTTTGCAGAAAAACAGCCCCAAAGCATGCCGTTTCCACTCCCATGCTTTTCAGTAGGTATGGCGTCCTTTGGATGCAACTCAGCATTCTCTCTCCTCCAAACACGACGAGTAGAGTTGCAAACTTCAGATGGACCTGCACGTGTACTGGCTTCAGCAGGGGGACACGTGTAGCACTGCAGGATTTGAGTCCCTGGCAGCATAGTGTGTTACTGATGGTAGCCTTTGTAACTTTGGTTCCAGCTCTCTGCAGGTAGTTCTGGGATTTTTGCTCACCGTTCTTGTGATCATTTTGACCCCATGGGGTGAGATCTTGTGTGGAGCCCCTGATTGAGGGAGAGGATCAGTGGTCTTGTATGTCTTCCAGTTTTTAATAATTGCTCCCACAGCTGATTTCTTCACACCAAGCTGCTTAACTACTGCAGATTCAGTCTTCCCAGCCTGGTGCAGGTCTACAATTTTGTTTCTGGTGTCCTCTGACAGCTCTTTGGTCTTGACCATAGTGGAGGTTGGAGTGTGACTGTTTGAGGTTGTGGACAGGTGTCTTTTATATTGATAACGAGTTGCAACAGGTGCCATTAATACAGGTAACGAGTGGAGGACAGAAGAGCCTCTTACAGAAGAAGTCACAGGTCTCAGAGACAGACATATTGCTTGTTTGGAGACCAAATACTTATTTTCCACCATAATTTGCTAATAAATTCTTTAAAAATCAGACAATGTGATTTTCTGCATTTTTTTTCTCATTTTGTCTCTCATAGCTGAGGTAGACCTATGATGAAAATTACAGACCTCTCTCATCTTTTTAAGTGGAGGAACTCGCACAACTGGTGGCTGACTAAATACTTTTTTGCCCCACTGTAAATAGTGAAATCACCTAACACTAACACACAGGTAAGTACTTAAAATCTGCAAAAGAATCCCTTCATAAAACATGATTCATTATTTTGTTTAAAAACAAACCTTTTAACTCCTGACAAAACTCTTTAAAACAAACATCTTAACTAACATTTTTCACTAAGAAAAGTCTGTAGTGGAAATATTGAGCCAACACATAAATGAAAACCAAATCATTGGGGCTTCACTTCAGTTAGAGGTGATGTAATGTTCCAACACAGACACTTTAAATCAGGACTTGAGTAGCATTTTGGTAATCACATCCATTGATTCCACCCGGTGCCTTCACCGTGCACACGTAGCATCGTTGACTAGCCTATCAGAGCTCAATAAGTAGAAAAGTACACACGTTTGAAAATGTGGTTGTTTGTTGTTCAGGGAGCAACTATCCGCAGAGACGAGGCCACTGGAGCTGTGATCGTGGCCAGGATCATGAGGGGAGGGGCAGCTGACCGCAGTGGTGAGTGCTGGGTACCATTCTAGTGAGATTTTTAGTGATGTGGAGGAAAAAATGAACATAGAAGATTACAGCTGCTGCATATGTAAATAATCCTAAACCTACTGTAGACAAAGTGCAGTAATCTCTTTCTCTTCTACGCCAGACGTCCATCTTATCAGTGCTGGTACATGGACAGAGAACCGAGGAGATTAAACTACGTCAGCCCTCTTGAACTGTAAACAGACATCAAATCCTTGGGATTACTGCCACAAAATTGCATATTTTGAGATTACAGATGACTAGCTGTTTCCATGGAGATATTGTTGACTTGTTGCCAACTAGAAAGTTTTTTTTGTGGTTTATTACAGAGTTTCTAAAAATACTCCACACAAACACACACACTCGAGTTTGTTTTGGATCAGTATCTTATGCCTGCAGGCGTGTCTCGTCTCCAGGTTTGGTGCACGTCGGGGATGAGCTCCGAGAAGTTAATGGAAACCTGATAACCCACAAACGGCCCGACGAGATCAGTCAGATTCTGGTAATTAGAAAATACTCGTTCAATTAAATGTTGCAGGTCTAACAAATCCATCGTGTGTGATAACACGCTGCTCTGTTTTTATATGTTCTGGGACCAGTCTCAGTCTCAAGGCTCCATCACACTGAAAATCATCCCAGCTGTTGCAGAAGAAGACAAGCTGAGGGAGAGCAGGGTGAGGACATCAGAGAGAGAGCAAAGAACAGCGGTGCATGTTTAAGGCTAAAATAATCTCAGTAGAGATAAACTTAAGTTCGGACAGTTTTTCTTTGAGCTACTTTAGTTGCTAGCTTGTTTGCTTTCTACCTATTTAAAAGTTTAAAGTTTGAATTGAACTGATTATGATGTGTTGTTTTACTGTCAAGAAGCTGATTGTGCTCAAGTGTAAAGTTTCAACACAAGCTTTGGCTCAAAATGTGTCAAAATTAAGATTTTTGTTTTAATTTTTCCATAAAATGATTTTAATCGGGGACGTTTCCATTAACTGGTCTGGAGAAAGTAGACTTAAAGTGAGTTTATTCACCAGGTTAAATATTTCTTTATTAAAATAGTAAAAAGTTAATAGAAACTAAATCTCTGAGATGCAGATGCAAACAAAACAGTCTTTACCTTCTGTGGAAATAATTTTAATAAACAACACATTAATATCAAATAGTTAAACAATTATCAGTCCAGTTATTTGATTTTTTCTTAAATTGTCTAGATTAAAGCAACATTCCGCAACTTTTACACCTTAAAATTATGCTTTTTTGTAAAGTTTTTGCGTCATAATATTATCTGTTATGTTCATTTTCATACCTGTGATAGTGTTGGGGGTCCCACGTCTGTTTACTGCGCTATACAGTTTTTGAGCTTCGGGTAGCGCCGGAAGGACTGACTGGGTGTCGTTTTACGGCAGAATATGGCAAGCCAAAATGATATTAAAAAGCGCGCGTTCTAAACGCGCATTATGTCTGCCAAAGGGGACAAAAAGTCGCGTGTTCTAAAAGCGAGCATTATGTCTGCCAAAGGGGACAAAAAGTCGCGTGTTCTAAAAGCAAGCATTATGTCTGCCAAAACGCGCGTCTTGAACGAGCGTTTTGGCGGACATAATGCGAGTTTAGAACATGCATTTTTAAAATCCCTTTGGCTTGCCATAATTATATAACGTAGACTCGCTGTAGCAGCGGCAGATTCACCAAAGAAAGCTAGAAATCCCTTATCAGGGGAATCTAGGAAAAGAAAAGAAGAACGTGATAGAACAAGAGCAAAGACCAGAGTTATTATTGGGCCGTCTTTTCCTCGCTGGAGAGCTCTTTTAGAAAGAACGGCATGAACTATGGACTCTAACCTAGCCGTGCTGCTAATGGCTAGGTAAGTAATAAATGATTTCACCGGGGTTATTGTGTTTGGTCGGGCATAAAGTTGTTATACAGTCCTGATAAAACTATTTATTCAATGTGTGGAGGTGGAAAAGTTTGTTTCCGTTGTTTTGCCTGACATTAGGAATGTAAACATGCCTCTTATGCCCGAGAGAGAGATTTAATGTTACGACAGTGACGTTACGTAGCAAGCCTCTAGAGGGCGACAGAGACCATATAACTGCAAAGTTGCGAAATGCTGCTTTAAAATATAAATTCTTAAAGGTGCAATTTGTGAAAATTCTACAGTCAAATAATCACAAAACAATCTAATGTCTAAATCATGTTAAAGGTTGAATGTGGAACACGAACACCAAAGCAACATCTAGTGTGTGGACGCTGTAGCTGCAATGATAGAACAAGGTTTCCAGCCGTCAGGATGCCAGGTTTGCTGCTGATACGTGACGTGACCAGCCAGCACCACGTCCAGTGACGACCTAAACTCACTCTGGTTTTAGATCTTTTATGGTCGCTCCTCTTCTGAGAAGGATAACGACATCTTCTGGGCTCAGAAGTAGCTGCTTGACTTGCTGAGTCCGCCATTTTCCACAGTGCCAGCCTCACTGTGTCAAGCAGACTGTTTACCGTATTTGGCAACCTGCAATGGTGCAATTAGCTGGTAGATGTAAACATAAACCCAGTGTCGCCCATCAAAATAAATATTTGATTATGTTTTTATTAAAATATAGCTTTTATATAGCAAGAGTGC
>SSNS01000700.1:112469-188421 GCA_006937985.1 Aphyosemion australe | reverse complement strand
TAACACCAGAGATGACATTGTATTTATCTACTTATCAACTTATTGTGTATGACTCGTCTTTGCTTGTCGTCTAGAATCTTCTGGTGCTGATCCGTAACTGGCAGCAGCCATGAAACTCACAACGGGAGTGAGAAAGTAATTATTTTGCTTAAAAAATAGACTGCAGTACCCACATTTGACCACAGGATGTCAGTCTTGCAAATTGCACCTTTAAAATGGTAAACATGTACTTTTTAATCATTTATTTTTTATTTTTAATAATTTTTTTATTTCTGCTCTTGCTCAGCACTTATTAGTAATGTTCCGATCACGTGTTTTTGCTCCCCATCCAATTTTGAGTCATTTGATTTTGAGTATCTGCTGATACCGAGTCCCGATCCGATACTTCTCAGGAAAGAATTAAAATAAGAAGGAAAAAAGAAAACACATCCAAGTTGTCCTTTAAGTTTTACCTTCACTTGTTTAGAAAGTTCATTGATTAAAAATGTTTTAATATTATGAATATATTAAAAGTAGCCGCATTGCTCATATTTCAAGTTCCCTCAATCTGCAGCTGTATTGATTGATGGGCAGACATGTGGCGCCTCTGTCGGCAGGCTAACTTTTCCCTGCATAGCACCTGTAGCTACCGGGCAGCTAGGTGCTGCAGCAGACTAAGAAACCCCAACGTTTTGCAGTCTTTTGGCAATTTCCGATCTTTTACACACGATTTCCGATCATGTGATCGGATCGGAGCATCCCTACTTATTAGTGTTCCTATGGGTGTTTGAAATCCTTGAAAGTGCCTGAACTATAATGGGGTAAATCATCATCAATCTAAGGTGCTGGAAAATCTTGAAAACTCAACTTTAAAAGTTGTCAAATTATATTTAGACAAAGAACTGTGATTTATTGGAAACATTGAATAGATCTAAAATGCAAACTTTTATTAATTGTAAACAAACTCTTCTAACAGTCTTGGGTCATATTGACCTGAACGAGGTAAATCATATTTCCCTAAATATTGATCATTTTTACAAGTAAACCTGGTTTCTAAGAGAACGTTTTTCTCCTTAAGGCCTACCTTCGAGCTCTGTTTGACTACACACCTTTTGAGGACAAAGCAACGCCGTGCCAAGAGGCGGGGCTTCCCTTTAGGAGGGGGGACATTCTCCAGGTTGTCAGCCAGGAGGACGCCACCTGGTGGCAGGCCAAGAAGGTGGGCGACTGTAACCTGCGTGCTGCTCTCATCCCCTCCACACAGTTTCAGGAGAGGTAAGCTCAAAGAATTATTTTTGTTTCCATACATCTGCCTTTTTATCAGGAACACATCAGTTCTGGTTCTGTTCTCCTCCCAGACGGCTGAGATACAGAATGAAAATGGGTTCCCTGCCTTCCCCCGTCCCCTCCAAAGCTCCTACATGTAAGTTTTATTTAACTATGTGACCTAAAACCACAAAAAGACAAGAAGCTTACATCCGATTGCTCGTGTTTGAGGATAAAACCAATTTATTCAAGGACATAAAGAGATTACGAGGGATGAGTTTAAGCTCTGAAAAATGAAAAATACAGTTAAAAGATGAAAGGAAACAAATCCAAATCTGTGTTACAATGAAGCTAAATTCAGTGACCTTAAAGGTTTAGAAGAGATGCTGCAGCAGTGTGGCGTTTATCAGGTTTTTTGATTGGATTGTATTTATTAGGTCTACTCTTCAACAAACACTCACGTTAGCCAGGACACAAATAACTATTATGCAGACTAAAAGACGACGGCCTCAGGTTGTCAGAGTTTCTACAGTGATGCTTTGTGTTGCTCTCACACTGCCGACTTCAGACGAGCGGACTGACAGAGGTACGTAGACCAACCCTGGTGTTAGAAATCGTGTCTCATCCTCAGAACCACCACCGGTTTTCCCTGAGGCGCAAAACGCAACAACCCTCACTGAAACCACACAACAGGAAAGGGCGGAGACGCAACAATAAAACTAAAATCTGATGGCAATAAAACATAGAAAACAAACCTCAACAAAACAAAATAAAAGAGTGAACATTTAGAAAAGCTGGTGTAATTCTCTCTTCCTGCTGTTTTGGTCTGTTTTTGTGTTTTACGCCTCGGGCCGACGCATCATCACGTCTTCATGGCTGGATTCCGTTATAAATGATGAAAATAGAAACTCTGATTCTCACTTGTCTTTCCATTTTTTAATTTCAATTTTTATTTATGCTCTTGGTTGTATCACTCCCCTCTTCACTGTGTTCCTGCATCAGAGTCCCGCCTTCACCTCCTCTCCTCTCTCACCCTCTCTTCTCTCCCTGCTTGTTGTCCCACAGAAGACTGTGACAGTAAAGGTGCTCTGAATGGAAAAGACGCAGGTGAGAACAACACAGCCGTCCTCTGACCCCTCACACACCGGCTCAGTCTGCGTGCTGATTCATACTCGCTTTAGATGCTGTACATGGATGTGATGGTCAACTTCTGTGCTGCTTTGTTGGTTTGTTTGCTCTGTAGGAATTTCATGAAGCATCTTGTTTCTTAAGAGCTTTGCAAGTTGCAGTGAAAGACTCCATCTGAGCAGGCTCCAGGATGTTTGTTTCCTATTGTTTCTACTCAGTTATAATCCAGTTATACAGGATCCTCCACCAAAGGTTAGCTAATAACACTTTTATTCTCTAAAATGTTGCATTTCAAGCTTTGCACTTTACACTAATTAAATTAAATTTAAAAAATTTCAATTAAAATAAAAAACTATATTAAAAATAAAAACATATTTGTTTATTAAATTGAAAAATATAATAAAAAAAAATATCAGGGCAGTTGAAAATATTAGTGTTTTAGTTAATGGGATTGTGTTTTTGTTATAAATACACAGGATTTATACCAAAAATATTTTCCCTTTCAAATCAGTTATTTTAAGATTTTTGTGCAAGACTTAAATGGACTTCCAACTGAAAGATTTGTTATGCTCAGATCAAGAAAAAAGCATCTGCTTTCTTTGTAGATCGCACTAAAAATGGAATAGCCTACACCAAAGGGATTAACAGACACCTCTGCCTGACACACTCCAGTTTAAATCATCAAATAGATGCCAAACTGCTCTACACGACCAAAATATAAACATATAAGAAAATCTTCACTATATATATACACTCACCAGCCACTTTATTGGGTACACCTTTCCAACTGCTCGCTGATGCAAATGACTAATCAGCCAATCACATGGTGGCAACTCAGTGCATTTAGGCATGTTGACATGGTCAAGACGATCAGCTGCAGTTCAAACCGAGCTTCAGAACGGGGAAGAAAGGTGATTTAAGTGACTTTGAACGTGGCATGGTTGTTGGTGCCAGACGGGCTGGTCTGAGTATTTCAGAAGCTGCTGATCTTCTGGGATTGTCACGCACAACCATCTCTAGGGTTTACAGAGAGTGGTCCAAAAAGAGGAAAACATCCAGTGAGCAGCAGTTCTGTGGGTGAAAATGCCTTGTTGATGGCAGAGGTCAGAGGAGAATGGCCAGACTGGTTGGAGCTGATAGAAAGGCAACAGTAACTCAAATAACCACTCGTTACAACCAAGGTATGCAGAAGAGCATCTCTGAACGCACAACACGTGGAACCTTGAGGCAGATGGGCTCCAGCAGCAGAAGACCACACCGGGTGCCACTCCTGTCAGCTAAGAACAGGAAACTGAGGCTACAATTCACACAGGCTCACCAAAATTGGACAATAGAAGACTGGAAAAATGTTGCCTGGTCTGATGAGTCTCGATTTCTGCTGCGACATTCGGATGGTTGGGTCAGAATTTGGCGTCAACAACATGAAAGCATGGATCCATCCTGCCTTGTATCAACGGTTCAGGCTGGTGGTGGTGGTGTACTGGTGTGGGGGGCATTTTCTTGGCACACTTTGGGCCCCTTAGTACTAATTGATCATGGTTGCAACGCCACAGCCTACCTGAGTATTGTTGCTGACCATGTCCATCCCTTTATGACCACAGTGGACCCATCTTCTGATGGCTACTTCCAGCAGGATAATGCTCCATGTCAGAAAGCTGGAATCATCTCAGACTGGTTTCTTGAACATGACAATGAGTTCACTGTACTAAAATGGCCTCCACAATCACCAGATTTCAATCCAATAGAGCACCTTTGGGATGTGGTGGAACGGGAGATTGGCATCGTGGATGTGCAGTCGACAAATCTGCAGCAACTGCGTGATGCTATCATGTCAATATGGACCAAAATCTCTGAGGAATGTTTCCAGTACCTTGTTGAATCTATGCCACGATGGATTAAGGAAGTTCTGAAGGCAAAAGGGGGTCCAACCCGGTGCTAGCAAGGTGTACCCAATAAAGTGGCCGGTGAGTGTATATGCATATATTTAGCTTTTTCTTTAACCAGCCGCTTCTCATGCTAAACTAGCCACCATCACTTTAATTTCAGACAGCATGCATGGCTTTCAGGCTTTATTGTGTTGATGATGGAATAAAGTGGTCTCATATAAACTGTAGTTTCTCCTAAGAGTAAGGCAGCTCCTGCCTTCTGTGGCCATGCTTTCTCATGGGAGTTTTACTCAGGTACTCTTACTGGTTTCTACTGGTGTTTACTGTGTTTGTATGGTGTGGTGTTTGGCACAATGTATCAGATTTAGTTGTAGGAGAAAGGTTTGTTTTGATGTTGCAGCATGATCTATTCTCATATTCATTTCTAGTTCATTTCCAGAAAAATTGAAGTAAAAAAAAAATGCAACAAAACACTTTTTTATATAAACATACACAAAATTATTTTTAGCATATCCTGTCCTGTTGAGGACAGGAATGTTCATATTTTGGACAGAGAAGATTGATAGATTGTGGGAGGAGTAAAAGAATCTATCAGTAACAAGATCTGAGGTTTCCATTCTCCACAATGTACAGACTGACTCTAATCCCTAATCCCCACACAGCTCCAGGAATTAATCCAAACATCTTGCATGTAGACCAGGACCCTAATGACAGTCTAGGAGGAGGAGTCCTCGTTTCAATTATGGCTGATCAGTCTTTAAAATTTTACACATAAAAACATTTTTGAACAAGTTATTGAAGTTCCCACGGTTGATGAATGCAACATGAAAGGGGCAGACCCTCCAGGATCTGGAAAAATCTAACTTGAATGTGTAAAAAAACAGATCTGAAAACATCAAATCTGAAACAAAAACTGACAATAAAATTCAAAATAAAAAGAGTTTAATTAAAAAAAACTGAAATAAAAAATATATATATTTTCACTTTTTATTTTGAATCTTTTTTTTTTGGGTTTGTTTTTTCAAGTTGCAAGTTCAAAATTTGACTTTCATTTTCAACTCAAAGTTTTTTCAATGACCCAAACATTCTAGCCTAGAAATCCCAGACCAAAGCTTTATTTTAGATCAGTTTGCTAGTTTTATTCATGGTTTTATTGTTTTTCTGGTTGCTCTTTGGTCTTATTGTGTTTTTATGCTTTATTTTACCATATTGTATGTTTTTACAGTGTTTTATGTGTCTGCACTATGTAAAGCACCTTGGGCGTCCTTGACTGGGACGGGAATGGACTTTATAAATAAACAAGTGAATATTTACGTATGTAGGGTAGCTTGCCAGGCTACAAACATTCTGGCCCTGCCTCCATTGATAAGGGTTAGATTTGTAAACTACCTTGCATTGATGAAGCCCTCGCTAAAACCTGTTACTCCACATTTTCATCATTTTTTTAAATCCCATTTTAAGCAACAATCAGCACTGATTCTTCTTTCAAAACTGCAAAAGATCAGTGTTATAGATTCTTATATTTTTTAAAAAATCTGTTTGCTAAAGTTTTAAACACATTTAAGATTTTGTTGCAATTCATAAAAAATCCTGGAAATGAGATTTTTGTGAGGAGTGTTAGTTATCCTAACTCAGCTTGAACTGTGTGTTCCTGTTTGTCTCGAGCACAGCCAGCCTGCGCAGAAGTTTCCGGCTCAGGAAAGATCGTCAGGGTTCCCCGGCAGAGGCAAACACTCCAGATGCCAATCAAAAAGAGTTCTTGATTTACGAGGAGGTCACGCAATATTTGCCACGACCTGGTGAGAGGCCACGCCTTATAGCACTAATAGGTAGGTCCACCATGATTACTATTACCATGCCATTAATAAAAGGCCCTGTCCCAATACTTGCACTTTCACCCTTGCACCCCTCAATTGTGCATTCCAGTCCAGAGGTGTGAGTGTGTAGGGTGTCCCAATTCTCGAGTGCGGCCCTTGGTCACGCCCCCCTTGATCCATGCTTCGCAGAAGTCTGCATCGATGCATGGGAATTTTGAGAAGAAGGCGGAGCAATGGCTCAAGTGCCCTTTCTGGAAAATATGTATTTTCAAGTATAATTATCGTAATATTGAGTATTTTACTATTTTACTGTTGGACTATTGCAATGCCCTCCTCGTTGGGACCCCTGGCAAGAGCCTACAAAAGCTCCAGCATATCCAGAACTCTGCTGCCCGGGTCCTGACGAGGAGGCGCAAATATGATCATATCACTCCTGTCTTGAGATCCCTCCATTGGCTGCCCATTCAATACCGAATTCAGTACAAAATCTGCCTTCTCACTCACCAGTGCATCTATGGAACTGCCCCTGCTTATCTGAGCGAACTTCTCTCCCCACACACTGCCACAAGAAACCTCCGCTCAACGACCTCTGCACACTGCCTTCACCAACCACGGACAAAACTCTCCACTATGGGAGACAGGTCCTTCAAGGCTGTGGCCCCTCGATTGTGGAATTCTCTTCCAGATTCTCTGAGGGCTCCACAATCTGTGGATGTTTTCAAAAAAGGTCTTAAGACATTCTTGTTTAATAAGGCTTTTTAGAGTAATCTTATGATCTAGTTGTGTTACACTGTTTTTTTTCTTTTTTATATATATAGCTTGTAATTTGCTGTTTTTATAAATTTTTAGATGGTTTTTTTTTTTTTGGTAGTTTTAAATGGATTGTTTGTTGTGATTGTTTATAACCGATGCTCTGTAGCACTTTGAGATTCCTTTTGAAATGTAAAGTGCACTACAAATAAAATGTATTATTATTATTATTATTATTAAGGTTAGAAATGAAAAAGAGAATTTCTACTCTCAGGAAAAAACCCATTTGGAATGTTTATGGAAAACCACATTTTTAATATTAGAACCAAATTTTTATCATTTACCCTCTTACCCAACATAAAAGTTCATTTTAAGACAGTTAATGATGTTTATCCATGCTCTGAATTTCTGAGAAGATTTAATGTGGACAGCAATGAATGCAAATTTTGTCAATTGTTTGTTTAAAAGTTGTTAATAAAGATTTTTTTTCAAAAAGTAGCACAAACAGCGACCGGCATCCCGGCTTGCGGTGCGGTCAATGATGCAATGCTCACTGTCCCAATATTGCAATTATTTGCACACTCGAAGCCTTAATGCACACTTAATAATAATAATAATAATAATAATTCATCAAACTTATATAGCGCTTTGTTAGGACACTCAAAGACGCTGCATGCACTCACACATTCACACACTGCTGATGATGGTAAGCTACTGAGTAGCCACAGCCGCCCTGGGGTGGTCTGACAGAAGCGAGGCTGCATTGTTGCGCCATCGGCCCCTCTGACCACCACCAACAGAGGCAATTCGGGTTAAGTGTCTTGCCCAAGGACACAACGACGGCGACAGACCGAGTGGGACGCGAACCCGCGACCTTCCGATTGCGGGGCGTCCACTTAACTCCTATGCCACCGTCGCCCAACTTCTTCCAAGTGCACTTAGCTGAGGACCGTAGGGTGCAGTGCAAGTATTGGGACTGGACCAGGGCTTTTTCCCCATAGAGATCGACTCACAAGGCATTCATTTATACTAGAGACCACAGGAAATGCGTTGGAAAAACAAGTGAACTTGGTCTTTAAAAAAAAAGATATCAGGAAAAACTGTTTACAGTGGGCAGGCATCAAGGTCTGGTTTAAACTGGTAACCATTGTGTTGGTTCACAGGTTCTTTAGGATCTCGGATCACAGAGTTGAAGCAGAAGGTGATCGCTGAGAATCCTCGACAGTACGGTTTGGCTGTGCCTCGTAAGTGTCGGCTCACATTCACCATAAATGACTTGATTTAAATGTGACACTAAGAAGTGGCCTTGACTCACCCCCCCCCCACACACACACACACTCCTTGTTGGTTGTCTCAAACCCGTGACCTGAAGACACGACTCGAGCCAGAAAGAGCCACGAGAGAGAAGGAGTGGAGTACCACTTCATCAGCAGAGCTGCTTTTGAGGCTGACATTCAAAACGACAAGTGAGTGTCAGGAACAATGTTCCTGTGATTATGTAATCCCTGAAGAATTACGGTTTATGGAACTTTTGAGCCAGTTTTGTTCCAATCCCAGACCTCTCTGTGACTCTGCAGGTTTATAGAATTTGGGGAGTACAAGGAGAATCTGTATGGCA
Organism: Aphyosemion australe; assembly: GCA_006937985.1. NCBI lineage: Eukaryota > Metazoa > Chordata > Actinopteri > Cyprinodontiformes > Nothobranchiidae > Aphyosemion > Aphyosemion australe. The sequence goes on along the minus strand of SSNS01000700.1, from coordinate 179,977 downwards.
CCAGTTTAGAGTCCATCCACAAAGTCTTGAATCAGAACAAGGTCTGCCTGGTGGACGTGCAACCAGAGGTTAGTATGTCCGGCATGCTGCAGGTGGATTAGTGACCTCTAGAGGTGAAACTGGGAAAGGCAACAATGTCAAATGTTCTCCACCCACTGTCCTGCGTCATGTTGTATTTACACCAGTAGGTTAGAATAGAACTTGGCCATTTTGCTTCATATTATCCCTCAATTTCATCAGGATAAAGGAAATGCTTTTCTGCCTTTATCCTCAATGAATCGGTCATGATTTGGCTTCTTAAACAATATTAGTTTATGCTATTTCATTCGTTTTGGGGAATTAGATTCTCCATTTCGCTAAAATCTACACCTTCAGTAACCTGTTTTGTGAAAAACAAGTACGCAGTTTTATAGAAACAAGCCTGAATGAAGAGACTCGAAAATAGTATTTTGGACATAATTCTAAAAAATTATGAGTTTTTGCACAAAAAAAACTAATTCCAGTTTTGTCTGACTCTTACTGAGTGGGGTTAACAGCTGGGTGGAGGTACGTCTACTTTGTTTAAGCAGTGATAGAGCAGATTGAGATACAAACATCCATGAAACAGTGAACTAGTAACTTTAGTCTTAACACCTTCATCAGACACTAAGCTCTTTGAAACATTCCGATTTTATGAGTAAAAAGGCTGAAAAGCTTCCAGACCTGCAGCACTTTTACTTTCCAAATGTTTTTTTTTTGTTTCATAAATGAGTTTCTGATGCATTCAGGCTCTAAAGACTCTACGAACAGCTGAGTTCAAACCGTTCATCATCTTCGTCAGACCTCGCGTCTGTGACAGTCAAAGGAAAAACTTCGGCTCGTCTTCCTCGCTCAGTGTGGGGGTCACGGTGAGTCACACGACAAGAACAACCTCACTAAAGTCATTTGTGCCACAGAGAATACTTCTTTGCCTGTCCTCGTTAGGACGATGACCTGCAGGAAATGAGGCAGTCGGCCGAGAAGATGGACGAGTGCTACGGTCATTGGGTGGACTACGTCTTGGTGAAAGAGGACCCAGTGAGTGCCTTAGAGGAGCTCCAAAATGTACTGGAGCGGGTGCAGACAGAATCTCAGTGGGTGCCTGTGTGCTGGGTGAGGCGCTAGGCGGCTGGACTTCTTGCTCAGGGAGGTTAAAATAAAAGGAACCACTGTGTATGGACGCTGAAGTGTTTACCGTTATGTGACTACGCCCCCTGTGGGTTTCTAGATAAATGGTGTCAACGTTGTAGGAGGTCTGAACATCCCGGACTGTCGTAGCAGAGACTGTAAATGTCCAGTGGGAGTGTGACCGCTCCGCTGGTGTGCACGTTTTCTAAGCTAGTCTTTGTCAGAGACCTGTGTTGTGAAGTGCCATATTGAATTTCCAAAGCATTTAAGTGTAAAATGAACAAATAAATCTGATCTGCTGGATGATCCCTGCTTCCTCACTTGGTTCAGACAGAAGTTTGAAAACACACTTTATGATTGGGGAAACCATTTAATGATGGATTTATGTAACAATTACAAACCTTTAACAAAGGAAGGGAAATATACAGATGTAGCTTTAGACCACTAGACGTTTTACTTCCACAGCTTCTTGATGGACATGTTCTTTTCGCTGTCTTTCTGCATCACCTGGAGATCAGAAGGGAGGTTTTAGAGGACGGGTAACGAGCACGGAACATAACGTACGGTAGGTTTGTGACTCTGACCTTGGCCACAGCCATCTCAAAGTCCTCCTGAGTGACGTGGACTCTCCGTTCTCTCAGAGCGTACATCCCTGCCTCTGTGCAGACGCCCTACACAAAAATATGTGACTTTATTTAAAGTCTCACTTTGATGGGAAACCTTTAGATTTCTAATTAATGAGCTAATTCTCACCTTAACCTCGGCACCAGAAGCTCCTGGCATGAGCTCAGCAATCTTCCTCAGGTTAATGCCACGTGTCAGGTTCATCTTCCTGGAGTGGATCTTCAGGATGTCCAGACGGGCCTGTTGGTGCAGAATAGTACAGATGTTTGAACAGATAATGTAGATTAATTAATGACGTAGTGTAAAAAAGAACCTATCAAGTAGCTCTTGTGATGAAACTGGTGCGTACCTCTTCATTAGGAGGGGGGAACTCGATCTTCCTGTCGATCCTTCCTGGTCTGAGCAAAGCCGAGTCCAGGATGTCGATACGGTTAGTGGCCATGATGACCTGCAGGTGGAACAGAGAGATAATGAATGATTTCCTTCGCTTTTAACCAGCAGCTGTAGATGTAAGCTCATGTTTCAGGTTCCCGGGCATAAACAAAGACACTAAAAGACTTTAAATTTCCCCTAAAGGCAGAAAACATTTTCTAGAAACAAACGTCTGAAGACCTTAATGTTCTTTGTTGCTTCGAAGCCGTCCAGCTGGTTGAGAAGCTCCAACATTGTCCTCTGAACCTCGCTGTCTCCACCCGAGCCTCCCTCCAGACGGGAGGAGCCGATTGAGTCGATCTCATCCATGAAGATGATGGAGGGAGCGTGTTCTCTGGCCATGACGAACAACTCTCGCACCATACGAGCGCCTGCAGAGACATGACGGGGCGTTACAGTTACACACAACTCAGACTTGATGCACCAAGGAGAAACTGGAACTCACCCTCTCCAATAAATTTCTGGACCAGCTCAGAACCAGACACCCTGATGAAGGTGCAGTCTGTGTGGTGGGCCACAGCTCGGGCCAGCAGGGTCTTCCCTGTTCCAGGAGGCCCGTACAGCAGCACCCCCTGCAGGCCAGAGGCAGAACTAAATCACCCTGCAGCTGAGGAATCTAGAGAACAGTGTAACTATCTGGGATTGTTTCCTCCATCATCTGCCTTGACTATCGCTCACCTTCGGCTGTGCAATGCCCAAAGCCTCAAACAGCTCTGGGTGTTTGACCGGCAGCTCGATCACTTCCTTGATCTCCTTGATCTGCTTATCCAGGCCGCCAATCATTTCATATGTGGAGTCCGGAACCTTCTCCACCATCATGAGGGACACCAGAGGATCCACCTTGTTGGGCAGGATCTTGTGCAGGGTGTAGCTGTCGTTACGCAAAGCAACGCGGCAGTTTGGAGTCACCTGGTATAGAAACAATGATTGGGTGAATAGTTGAGAAACAGTTTTTCTGCTCAAAAGCAACAACTGTAACCCTTACATCGTTAATATCTATGTTCTTGTCCACGTCCACCACAAACTTTCCTTCTGGATGCACCTGAATTGATGAAAAAAAAAAAAAAAAAGAGGTTAATTCAAATGATGAAAACTGAAGCATGCAGCAGAGTGAATGAAAACCACCTACCTTAACCAGCACTTTCTTTTTGTCCATAACCCTGACCACTTCTCCCACATAGGATCCCTGCTCCTGGAGCAACTGCAGCTCCTCACGAAGGAGACGCACTGAGAGACAAGAAAAACAGTATTTTACTCCTCAGAAGGGAAGCTGCTCTAATGATGAAGCCGAAGAAATAAAAACGCACCTTTGGCATTAAGTTCATTCCTCTGTGCCTGCAGACGTCTGAGGTTCTGGCTCTTTTCGTTCACAGTCAGCTGTTAGAAAATAAAGATCTGATAAATACACAGAAGGTGTGGATCATACTGCTCTACCAGCAGAAGCTGGACATATTCTCACCTGCAACTCTTCTATCTTGGACAAGTAGTACTGTCGCAGACCTGATCCTCCTTTACTCTCCCCCACGTCCATCTGGTGAAGGAAAACTCGTTAGAAACTGAGATTTCCATCTGACTGAAACTTGCGACCACTTTCATTATGACTGATTACATTTGTTCATAAGACTTTACATGAAAGGCTGTGAGTTTTACAAGCTACAAATCTTAACATCTAAAGATGAGACAAGAAGGCATGATGTTGTGGATGCTTGCTCGTTGACAACAGGAGCCAAACATAACACATCTCCCTCTAATCCACATGAGCCACATGTGACTCCTTATAACTGTAACCATGAATGACACAGACCTGTCCTGAGGGACTTAATATTTACACTGACTACTGAAACAAGTAGTTTTTGCACTTTTTCAAGCCAAATGTTTGCAACAGATGCAGCAGGATGAAATAATAAACACTGAGTTTTCACCAAAGATGTGTTTCAAATGCAGTGATTTCCAGCAAATGTGCTTGATTTTTTTAGCTTGCTTCTATGTTTTTACAACTAACACAAAATAATTTCCTTCATATCAACAAAAAAGTCAAATTTCACCATATTAGAGCCAAACGGCAGTAAAAGCAGGTTATTTTGCACGTCTGTTCTCTACATTTAAGACAAAAACACAGGTTTCTTACATCTTTGCCAAAAACAAATCCAAACGCTTAATAGAGATCCGACTAATTTGGGTTTTTCTATTGCAGATATGTAGAGGTCATGGTCAGCCGATGGTCGATGTGTGCTGCATTTCTATCTGCCTGCTAAAATGTCACACTGAACCTGGATCAGTTTTTAAACACTGGATTTAACCAATTCTTGAATCAGAATTCTGTGCTTTGTGTTAAAATCAAACATTTAACTAAAGTTAATCAAATGAACAAACAGACCAAGTATTAAATACAAAACACTTAAATAAATAAATGTCAGAAGACAATTATGCTTTAGAGAATTTAAGCAGGTGCTTTTCAGGAACGTAAATATACATTCACAACGATGTGCCTGCTTTTAGATCAGCTCCCCTACAGAGGTATATTGCTCAATGCTGATGTATAAAATATGGTAAACATCAGTTCATCCCTACTTAACAAGCACTTCTAATGTGAATTTTCAAGCTTTCCCAGCACCTTAGAGTGGTGATTCATACATTCATAAACAGAGTCAGTCAGTAAAGATGATTGTTTCACTTCTCCATCAAATCAATGCAGATGTTGTTGTGAAGTGAGAGCATAATTTTGGAACTTTTTCAAGAATCTATTCTGTTCGACAGTGTGATTTATATAGAAGTTAGTATTTGATTTAATCGGTCTTTGTCAGACACGTGATCTGCCTGTGAACCACACCCCCTTGGCGCCATATTGCGTGTATGTTGACTCGCGTTGCTGCAGGAATCCGCAGCCGAAGTTGGAGCAGCACGCAAAACAATCAAAACAATGGATAAAAATATGAAGAACGAACGCATCCCTTATAGGGATCAACTTGTGAAGGAGGCTAGGGATCGCTATTTTGAGAAATGGTCTACAATCGACAATGTAGATCCCTATGAACTCCACATAAACAAATGGAGCTCAGACGTTTCATCACTGCCTCCAAGTTACCGCGTTGGATATCAAACTATCTGGTGTTCGGGATTAGGGCATACATGTGTCAGCAGTTTAAAAATTACAAATCATCTGAGGCATATGAACATTTTACACATGGCTGGGTACAAGATATGCTAACATTTCGACCGCAGGACTGCAACAACACAATCGTCTCTGCCAAGGTGAGCATTTTCAGGGATCCCCTTTCACTCGAGACCAGAGTAGAGGAACCGAAAGTTGTACTGAAGTCAGAGTAGCGCTACCTCAACATATTTTTACTCAAATGGCAGTAAAAAGAAGCTATCCCAAAAGTTACTAAAGTAAGAGTCAAAAATTGTTTGATAAAAAGGCTACTTGGGTGCCGAGTAACATCTTAGAATTTTGTCATCAGACAAAATTAAACAGTTATGTGCAAAATCTTATATTTTTGAGACCAAATTGAAAGGAAAATGACACTTAAATAACATAATTACACATTAACAATTTATAAGCATAATATAGACAAGCAAAGCTCTTCAAATCATATGAAGAAATCTCCGTTTATACACGCAGCTCTCCCATCATGCAACGCGCCACAGCGCTCGATACGTCATCTGACAAAGACCGATTGGTGTAGGTGGTTTTTAACCTATTTTAGTCTAATTATAACGGTGTAGTGTGAAGTCAAAATGTGTGCCTGACACACACACACACACACACACACACACACACACACACACACACACACACACACACACACACACACACAACCGTCTGATGTAAACATTTCTGGTTGTTTGAAGCACTTTTAAAAACTTGACAATAATCCATGAAAGTTCTCAATCGACTCATCTGGTTAAATAAAGGTTAAAAAAATAATAAATGAAGTTGAAGCTTTGTGGAGGATTTGAAGTAGAACAGAAGAACCAGACAGCAATCAGCTCTCATAAAGACAAAAAGCTAAAAACATATTAAAAGCCAAGTAAAACATTCTCATTTGTGTTGTTTCTGAAGGTATCGTGTTAAAACTAAATGCTTTACTTCTAACTGGGGAAATGATTTTACTCAGGGAGGAAGTTGTGAACAAGAACAAGTGCTATTTTCTTGCTCAGACATTTATGATTTACTCCTTTTTTGCTGATTTTTTAAAAGTCACAACAGAACATAAACTAATTTTACGTGTCAAGACATTTTCTTGGTTGTAAAGTTAAACTATAAAGTAGGATTTTTGCGGTAAAGGTTGCCTCTCGTTGTCATGAGAGAACTAAACCTTGACATTTCTCAAACACCCCACAGTCAGTGTCTTAAAATCTAAACTTATTTTATTAAAAGTAGATTAACAATTCACAGGAAACTAGTGATAGTTGCAAATCAACTGGATTAAGGTAGATTAATTTTCATTGATCGGTGTTTTTAAATTGCTTCAACATTTCTTTAACCATAAATGTGAGCATGACAAACAATGTCTGACCATATTAAATCCATTTCAGTTAAACAACAATTTTCGTGTTCCTTTTCAGCAGTGATAACGCCAACTAGCATTAGCTAATGACAACACTGATTAACCCTGTGTGATTTTAACACAACTAACTAGTTAAAAATGTCATGTTATGAATATAAAACGTTAAAATAGATAACCCCAGTGACTAAAAGAGTCAACTGTTGTGGTTGATAATAGGTGAAATGTTCGTGTGTTTGGCAGGTTTTAGCATGCTCAGCTACAATGAGACAGCAAACCGGCAGCACAGACCGCATTCATAGTTTTTAAAAGCAGCAACACTTCCGTTTTACACGAAACCCGCACGGCATTCATTTCATCGTCGTTTTAAAGGAAAGACTCGCGTTAACGTTTTAATACCATGTTTTTTAACTACGTTTATGTTAAAAACCAACAAAACGGCCAAAAATTCCACCTACATTCTCCATCGCTTCCACCTCCATCTTGAAATGTCTACATCCGCTTCAGAGCAGCTGTACTTCCGGTGAGCGAAGTGCGAGATGTTAAAGCAGTGGTTCCCTCTAGGGGTGGCGCAGTGCAATTGCAGGAGGGACGGTATGATTAATAAAAATGATGAAGCATGTCTTGTTTTTGTCTTTACCTCCACAACGTTGGGCCACATATAATGTGAGACAGGTGTTTCTGTTGTGCCTCAATCAAAACCAAAAAAGGTCAAAGCCAGATTCTGAAAAGAAACTTGGTCTCAACCTGCAACCTAGACTTAACACCAGTGGCCACAAATGCCACATTATATATATATATATATATATATATATATATATATATATATATATATATATATATATATATATATATATATATATATATATATATATATATATATATATATATATATATATCCTTATGTTCTAACCAGGTTCAAGTGCTCAGAAGTGGCCCCAAAGGCTGATGACTCCAGCCTGGATCTCTGCATTTGTGAGGCGACATGTCCTCCTGGTTCTACCAAGAGTTGTGCATCAATTATCAGCCACACAATATTATAATAGAAAAAACCCACAAAAAACAAACATAAAGTGTTAATAAAAAATACAAAAACCTAAAAGAAACAAAGAAAAAATGTAGTGTTTTCTCCGGGAACTCCGGTATATTCCAAGAATCACTGACAGGTGGAGCTGCAATACACACTAGAAGCCACCTGTCCCTCCAACCACCACCAGCAAGCAAAGAGGATGAAGTGTCTTGCCCAAGGACACAACGTCTGTGACAGAATGAGTGGGGTGCAAATCTGCAACCCTCTGGTTACGGGGTGGCCACCTCTGCCGCCGTCGCTACATGTTAGGTTGCAAGGTGATGATGGACAACATCAGCAGTTATGAGGCAAACAATAATATAATACAAATAAAATAAAATACAAAAAACAAACATAAAACGACACTTAAAATAATAATGAATAAAAACCTACATGTAAAAAAGAAACAAAAGAAATGTTGGGTTTCTCCCAGAAAGAAGAGAACCATGTTTACAGGTGGTCCTCCAAACACACCCACATCACCATCAGGTGACCTGAAGGGGCTGATAGTCATAATGTGTGCAGACCCAGGTTTTAGGTTGATGACTCTAAAGTGAAAACATTAATCTTGAGGTGTAGCTTTCCTCATGTCACACCAAAAGGCAAAAGGCACTGGTGATGGTGGTTCTCTCAGTGTTGACACAAGGCTCCATTCCCTGCAGGGCCCTGATTGTGTTGATGTTGACATGAATGAGAATAAACTCCAGTTATAAAAGGAAAGGTGTTTATTGAGTAGAACTGGGGTGTCTGACCCTGGTTCTGTGAGATCCACAACCTGCATGTTTTAGTTGTTTCTCTGCTCCAGCACACCTGATTCACTGGTGGAATCACTGTTCAGCAGCTCATAAGGCTCTGCAGGAGCCCCTTAACCACACACGGATTAAATCAGGTGTGTTGGAGCAGAGAAACCTGCTCTGGCCCTTGAGGAGCAGGATTGGAAACCACTGGAGTAGAATATTAGTTTTCCTCATAGCAGAAGTCTGTCTGGATGTTAACTAGTCAACTAGCTGATTAGCTCCGCTGCAGCAGGCTGATTATTTCACCAATGACATGCTACATATGTTATCTTGTGCTAGACTTATGTTTGTTTATAAACAGCGTTCCAGACCCTGCAGGGCCCTGCTGATTATTATGACTCAGGGTAAAGAAACATGGCTGGTTTCTGTAATAGCCTGATAAAATGATTTATGCTGAGTAGCTCTCACATACTAACACCAGTAACTAATACTGTAAAAAGGAAACAAACAAGAAGGAAAAAGATTTCTAGACATGAGTGATATCAGTTTACACACATATTGTATGCTGAGGGAAGTGAGGTCATTCTCAGACAGGTACAGGTATATCAGTCCTTTCATCCTGCTGAAAGCTCCTCCTCCACTATCCTGCAGCGCTGCAGGTGACTCACCAGGGAAGCTGTTGATAGGGATGTAATGGAAGAGGTTGCCACAAAGGTCCAAGAGGTGCGTTTCCAGAGGTGTGGCCACGGTTCTCATGAGTGGTGTGTACCTGCCTTGTGGACAGGAAGTGATGGAGATAGTAGACAGAAGAGACCAGGGGACACACAAAGAGAATATGGGACGACAGTGGCAGAGAAGTTAAGTGTCCATCTTTGGAAGGTTGCAGGTTTGAGCCCCACTCAGTCTGTCCCTGTGTCCTTGGGCAAGACACTTAACCCACGTTGCCGGCTGGTGGTGGTCGGAGGGACCGGTGGCGCCTGTGCTCAGCAGCCTCACTTCTGTCAGTGAGCCTCAGAGCAGCTGTGGCTACATTGTAGCTCATCACCACCAGGGTGTGACTGTGTGTGTTGTAAAGTGCCTTGGGGGGTCCACATCTGACCCTTCCCCTGGAGGAGCGATGAGCTGCAGACACTGCCATGCTCGGCAACTATGTGGTGGCTTACTGGACTCTGTCCACACGAGTCTTTCCCGATATCTGAGCTCTTCACCCTATCTCTAACCCTAACCCCAACCACCAGATGGCAGAAACTCATTTGGGCCAGTTGGTTGTATTCACAATCTTGTTCTTTTAGTCATAACCCCACAGCTCATCATCATAGGTGAGGATTGGGATGAAGATCACCTGGTAGATTGAGAGCTTTGTTTTCTGGCTTAGATCTCCACATCCACATCAGATGCCGTCCCGATCCACCTGTGGATCTCCCGATCCCTCCTTCCCTCACTCATAAACACGACCCTGAGGATACTTAAACTCCTCCACTTGAGGTTGGATCTCTGCTCTGACTTTGAGTTCACAATCCACCCTTTTTCAGTCAAGAACCACAGCCCCAGATAGCATCTACATGCTACCTGTTATCTGACAGGAAGTAGGAAGTTTTGAGGACAACTCCTGCTGGCACCAGGGGTTCTAAGTAGTAGATTAGTTTGCAGTTTCCACAGGTTGACTTAGATTGAACTCCATTAAAAATTTAATTATCCTTTTAGAAGAAGGAATATTAATGCAAAACTAACAAGTTGGACATTTATCTTAAAGCTACAAAAGCAAATCTGGAAACAAATTAGCCTAATTTTTTTTTCATGACTTTTTGCAACATTCTAACATAGTATAGCTATGAATATGTTGTAAAAAAAAAAAAAAATAAAGTGGATTTCTCGCATTTGTCTAAAAACTTCCACCAATAACACGTTTTGGACCATCCGTTTGTCGGTCTCGCTGAACCGCTGCACTTCCCTGGGTCCTCCACTCATCACACACTCACATATTTAGCACCAGAACACCACTGGTGTGAGAGGTTCTCCTCAATAACATCAGAGGAGAAACAGCCGGCTGCTGCCACTTCAACTTTAGGACAAACTACCACAGTCCCAAAAAGAAAAACACCATTTGAAGTCACGGACAACAAAAGACCTAGAAAACAGTGACTGGTGTGTAGCGCTAGCTTGTCTCCTCTGGCAATGCGGGTTTCCAGTTCCGTTGGATGTGCAACCAGTGAAGATACTCGAGGGGAGGGGTGAGTGTTCCATGATTGTGTTTGCACTCAAAACTTAGCTTGTTTGTAGATTTGATAAAGCAGCTTTAAGTTTAAAAAAGAACATTGCCCCCTGCAGCAATTTTTTAAAAAGTAAAAAAAATACACATTTTAAACTAATGAATGTGAGACTATTGTGCCATAAAACCTCTGTACGTTTACGTCCCCCTTGAGTTTCAAGTTTTGTTTTGCCACACAAGCCAACGTGTTATACAAGAGTCACCATACAAGCTGAGACTCAGCTTCCTAACGACGGTTGGTTGTATTAGTCCTGGCCTTTATTTGAGGAGCGGTGTTTGAGTAAAACCAGATATTCCTGTTGGAACAGCTGCCCTCATGAAGCATCTGAGCACAGCGACCAGCCTCAACACGCACAAGAGCTCTGATCCTAGCACACGCTACAATAGTTCAGTGCAATATCATTTATACGTTACTAATTCAGAAATAGAAAATAACCAACATTTGCAAGTAGATTTATTGTAAAAAATACCTCAAATGTATAAAAGATAAAAAAGCTTGTGAATCATAAACATGCAATACAAGGAAGCTGTACAAACGTATTTGTACAAAACACCTCTCAAATTCAATTAATCAACTTCACAAAACACATTTTGGCACCAAATACATGGAATGTTTCATAAGACTACTCATAAAAAAAGGTTTTTCCCCCACACACTGTTTTTTTTTTTTTTTTTTGATCTGACACCACAGCTGCATTCCTGTTTATAATCAATAGCAAACCTCCACAAAGGCTGTGAAAATTCATTTTTGTGGTACTAAAACCAAAAAGTAAATAAAAACCATGTAAACCTTCAAAACCAAAGAGCTGCTGAAGATCAGTGGAACAAGAGAAGCTGTATAAAAACATCTTCTCAGCCCATAAAACAACTACTGTCACAATCACCACAGGAATGGACTATTTCCTGATTTGATGTTTTTTGCATTAAAAATATGATTCATATTGTTTTGAAAGCATTTTAAGGATTTTTCTTAAAACATAAAATATAAATTTAAACACTCTTTAAGGACATTTCAATAGATATTTAGTACAACTACATGTACATGGGATAAACTGTTTAAGGATAGTTATAAGCATCAGGCACTGTCAACATTTAAATGTTATAACTTTATAAGAATCAGACAATAACGTCTGCGTGGGAGAGCAGAATCACCTTAGCAGGGCCAGTGTTCACACAGTTTTCAGCGTTTTGTACCACGAGTAAAAAAAATGACAAAACAGCAAAAATGATTTGAAAAGGCTCCAAATGAGAAACAATCCAAGGCAAACACATTACAAAAGGACACATAAATCATCACTTTGGTCCCATTTTCTCAGTAAATAGGAATGGCTGTGTGAAGATCTCAAGCTGCAATCATGGCTGTATCTATTCCAGTTTAAAAGACTCCTCTGGAGTCTGGCCTTTAGGTCAGTCGGATCCCCAAAACTTGCTCCAACTCCTGTCTTCTCTGCTGCACCTGAAAGCGAGGAGGATTACCTTCTGTTCAGATAGAGACGACAAAATTGTGGTTTTCTGAGCTTTGGCATCTGCCTCCACTTACTTTGGAGTAAACGTATCTGCCCACTGCTTCTGGGACCCAGGGCGCCTCGTAGAACTCGGTCCTCCTCTCCTCCTCTGGGTTTCCGGTCACGTCCGTCATCAGCTGATTCAACAGAAATGCACCAGTGAGCACTAGAACACCTCTGCACCGACAAGACGCCCCAAACGTCAGAATAAATGTTTCATTTTCTTCTCTGCTGAGATGTTGCTTAAGGCTCAGGAGGTTTGTAAAGCCACTGGAACACAGAGCAAAGCTGTGACTCCTGAATGAACCCTGAACCAAGTCAGGTTTGACTTCCTAAATAAATTAAAAAAAGCAAGGTCGGCTGAACTCTGTGTTGACAGGAAGCCAGACATGTAGATCCCTCTGATCTGATCATGTCTAACTGCTGGGTGGAGCGTTTATCTTTAGACGTGTTTTGGCACGCTTTCGGCAGATCCAACACTCCACCACCTGCAGGAGAATTACTTCTGAAACCAAGATGGATGTTAGCTTACTGAGCACATGTTGGCAACAAGAGGCATTCGTTTATTGAGTAAATACGTTATAACCAGTTTTGTGTTGGTGTCATATATAATGTTAACAGCTGTGCCCATCTTTCTCAATGTGAGTATGCTGTAATCCCCATAATGATTATTACTGTAGCATCACCTTACATAAGATTTAACAGCAGGTCTCCTGCAGCTTGTTCTTTAACTAACAGAATACAGAGGAACAGATGTGATCTCTTATTGTGAAGGAGTGATGATAAACCCAATAAAACCTGACTTCCAGGTTCATGAGATTGTTCAGAAAACTAAACTATATTTATCCATCTAAGCGGTAAAGGAAAACTAAATGAGTCAAGATCTAAAGACCCGATCAAATCAAATAAAAAACATTAAAACTTTATATTTTACCCTGATCTCTGCTGAAGTTCTACCGCTGACTCAACATCATGTTGTTTTATTTAGTTTGTCCTGAAATGCGTGACTAAAATCCGATAAAAAGTGAATATAACCAGGTACGATAAAGTTTTAGTTTAGGTTTGACGAAGAGGAGAAAAGCAAGACGTACTAAGAACCTGGAGCAGACGGTTTTTTACCTTCAGATCTCTGCTCTGAGACTTCAGCCAGTCTTTGATGAACTCTTGTGGATTGTTGCTGAAGCTCAGCATGAAGTCTCTCTCAGTCTTCAGCTGGTTGATGTACTCAATTGTTTCATGAATCTGAACATAAACAACAAAAGAAGATGTTGTCGTTTGAATACATTTGCAGAAATTTCAGGTTTTTATTTGAGCATAAATCTAGATTAGACCCAACCTTCATCTCAAGAGTAGCGATTTCCTGTTGGTTGGTGGTGGAGGACAGAAAACTGTTCATCTGAGCTTTCAGAGGGTCGTCCACCTCCACGTCAATATCATAGCAGGCTGTCTTCTTCTGGTCTGTGGGATCCACGCTGATCAGGGAAACAAAGGAGTTGGTTGGTGGTGAATTAGGACTACAGGAAGGGTTTACACTTTATCTCAGCTCAGAACCAAATGTAAAATGTTTCTAAAGCTCAACGTATATCCTTGTTTATTATTATTATTATTATTATTTACACAGACGTGTTTAAACCTGCATTTGTAAAATGGACTGAAGCTGTAAAATGACTCAGGAGGAGACCCACACCTGATGATGTGGTTGATGATAATAGGGTCCGGATGCTGCAGCAGGCCCGCCAGCTTCATGGGGATCTCAGAGAACCTCATGCGTGGACAGCCGAAGATCTGAACACAGAATTGGCACATGATGTAAAAAAACACTGGTAACCTTGTTACAGTGGATGCTAAACATCCAGCACAGAGTTTAGATCCAGCTGTCTAAAGCTAACATACTGGAATTATCAATTTAACAGAATTTGACCATAAGCCCCGTTTCCACTTTAGGAATTTCAGGAAATTTTTGGGAGGGGGAAAATTGACCGGGAGATACTATGGCCATTCAAGGACTTTGCACAGACGTCAACGTATCGTGACTGCTTCAGCAGTGAGTGATGTCACTGATCAGCGTCCATTAATAACATTCAAAGTTTTATTCTGTCAAACTACGCTGTAATCTAATCCATTCAGGGGAGAGCAGAAGTAAAAAGCTGTCTTCAATGACCAGAAGAAGCACCATTTTTTACAAAGCAGTATGGATAACGGGGATGTGGGGGTAGTTCCACTGCGTTTTTCTGTGTTGGGAGTTCAGAAACGACGATTTTAAAGCAGCATCAATGCTGCTTATTTCCTTTTCCTTCCATTCCTCTTCACCAACAACTCTTCCAACTTTAAAAATGCTGGTTGTCTGTTGAATACAACCAATCAGCGAGAGTTAACCACAAGTCCCGCTCAGCGGCTCCACCGGCCATTCCGAGCACCTACAGGTTCCTGACCTGGTGAAATGGAGACACGCGCATGCCGCAAAGGTCCTGTAAAATTACCCGGAAGTTCTGATAGTGAAAACAGTTAGATAGCTGGGAGTGGAGGCCATATGCCAACGGATCAGAACTGGTTTAGTGGGACAAGGTGAGGTCATAATGTTACAGCTGATCAGTTATGAACATTCATTAGTTTGATGGTGTCAACTATTAATTTCAAGATTTAAATTATTGGTGTTTTACATCAATTTGTTGTTAAAATCAAAACTATTCATTGCTGAAAATGAATGATGCCCACGAGTTTCATTGTCATTAACTTTCCAGTGGGAGCTTACCTGTCTGAAATAGCGGTTACAGTTGATGTACTCCTTCTCATGGCTGTCCTGCAGCTTGTTGTTCTTGATATAGAGCCAGAGAGCTTGCATGATGCTGGCCCGAGTCTGCGTATGCACGCCCAGAAGACGGGCCAATCGTGGGTCCAGCTTGTACTGAGGGGGCTGGAAGAGGGTAAGTTGGAACAAGGTTAAGTTAGAGAAATCAGAGATCAGAGAATGCAGATGATTTAGAACAGTGTTATTAGCAGGAAGGAAACAGAAGACGTGCTACCTGGTGGTCCAGCATGAGCAGAAGAGTGCATTTGACGTTCACGTCTCCTGGTCTTTTGACCTGGAAACCGTCCGTCTCCTGAGTGGTGGGCATTCTATGCCACTGGAGAAAAAACCGACAAAAGCACACCTTTAAATCCCATCTCCACGTCAAGAGCTTTAAACTAAAACCATCCTGTGCTGAGAAATGATGGAAGTTTTAGTCATTTTGGTCAAATCATGAAAATACAAAGTGTGTGTAATCTCACACATCTTGATCAATCATCAGGATTTAGACCTCAGGGTACCAACAGTGTTCTAGGCTGTGTCACGCCTCTTCCTGTCATACCTCTACTAAGTGGTTGTCAGGTCCATAAAGCTCCTTATCGAGCTCAATCACAAGACTTTTGAAGAAAGACGAGAACTTTCTTTTCTGCTTTCCAGTCTGAAAACACAGAGAACATGAAAACATATGAAAATACAGCAGACAGAGAAACGCATAACCACGAGTGTTTCCCTTGCTGTGCAGAGTTAGTCTGGGGCTGCATTGTTTAGCTCTGACCACATCAGGGCTGAGGAACCAAACTGTTGAGTAGAAAAAGCTGTTGCACCCCCCCACCCTCTCTGCTGCCCTGTCAAAGTCTGTTTGCTCACAGCGACCCCCTTCACTCCTTCCCCTTTTCCTTTTTCCTCTGCTCCATGCAGAGCTCCTACACATGCCTAAACCCAACAAGCAAGAGGGGAAAAAATTAGCTGGGAAAAAAAGAAGAAGAAGAAAACATCCATCTTCTGTGGCCCCAGATGACACAATGAGCTGAGCTGGAATTGATGGAGGGAGGGGAGGCATGTCAGCTCATGGTATGCAACGGCCAGTGGTTTCAATTCTCTATTTCGACATAGAGCATGAGCTTGTGTGTGTGTGTGTGTGTGTGTGTGTGTGTGTGTGTGTGTGTGTGTGTGTGTGTGTGTGTGTGTGTGTGTGTGTGTGTGTGTGTGTGTGTTGCAAACACACATCTGGCTGCGTGGTCTGAGCCAAGGACACAGGCCAACTGAAATTTACAGAAACACAACAGGCTGAAACACTTGGAGCCAGAAGACATCGAGACGATGGTGAAACGAAGCAAGAACATTCAGACGCTCTCTTACTTCCTCCAGGAGTTTGCCTTCCACTCTCAGCTCCCACGAGGACACTTTCTCTGCCTCTTCGCCGTCAGGTTTGCTGGGAGTGAAAGTGTTGGAAATGTAGATCCTAAGCTTACGCTTTTGCTGAGTCATGCAAAAAAAAAAGAGAAGATTTTAATTTAGAACAAAAATATTTCAGTCAAACCGTCATTATACTAATAGATAATGTTCCTAAAGTCCTTTGCCGTTACAGGCTACCTGAGGTTTTGAACACTTTGTCCAAATAAGAAAAAGTGTTTTTTTGCAGCTGTGAATGTTCCTGCTGTTGGTTTTTCATATAAAAAGAGAAAGCTGGAGCAGATTATTCCACTTCTAAGCCAAGAAAAACTTCTTGAACTTCTTTATCTGTGCTGTCAGAGGCCATCCAGTCACCTTCACCTCATCTGACCCAATCTGAGCAGATTATTTTATAATGTTTCAAGTTTATCAGGCTGCTTCTTCCTCCCATCACATCATCAACCAACAGCAGCAGCTAAGAATACACATGGTATCACACTGCCTCCACATGTTTAACACTATGAATCATGAGCGTTTCTAAGCTCGCCCGTATTCTGATGCAAGTTCACCTTAGTTTTCCAAAGTGAATCGTTAGCAAGTTTACAAATGAAAGTTTTTCTAGTAGAACCGAATAAATGTTTATTTTTCCCTCAGCAGGGAAACCTTTAAAAGATTTCTGCGTTGGCCGGGAATCGAACCCGGGTCAACTGCTTGGAAGGCAGCTATGCTAACCACTATACCACCAACGCCTGCTGTCAGCTTACTCCAGATGTTTTAGTTTGCTGTGAGAAGTCAACGTTGTTCAGGTTTTTTTTTTCTTTAAGAGGAGCTCACGGGCATGTCCTTTTCTCTCAGAACAGATTCAAATGTTGACGTGTCCACCCTTCATGTTTGTGCCTGTTACAGTTTTGTGTTCATAAACTGGGGGGTCAGTCAGGTCACCTTATTCCTGGGCCGGCTCATCTAGAAACGATTATGCAAGCAGCCACTGGACTGCACGGTGAGGTTTTGTGTCTTGTAGTTTATTTGAACATTTCAAGAGAATTAAAAAAACTACTTGCCCCCAAAACTGTACTCCTGCAGTTCCGGAACATGTTGCGCTGTTCACGGTTGTACTAACTACCAGATAAAATAAAACTGTGGCTACAAGAGCGATGTTTGGAACATTCAGTCTACTTTCGCTGTACATCAGTGAAGAAGGACCCGGTCTTGTGTTTCACCTCAGCTGGGAAACCTTTAAAATTTTTCTGCGTTGGCCGGGAATCGAACCCGGGTCAACTGCTTGGAAGGCAGCTATGCTAACCACTATACCACCAACGCCTGCTGTCAGCTCACTCCAGATGTTTTAGTTTGCTGTGAGAAGTCAACGATGTTCAGTTTTTTTTTTCTTTAGGAGGTGGTTCTAATAGCAGCTGCTGAGCTCACGGGCATGTCCTTTTATCTCAGAACAGATTCAAATGTTGATGTGTCCTCCCTTCATGTTTGTGCCATCTAACTGAGGGATAAGTTTTTCTTTTTTACACCCTGAGAACGTGTTCTCTTTGCCTTAACAGTTTCTTTGACTACAGTAGGGTTCAGAGCAACTAATTCCAGATGCAAATAATTAAGATCTTCACAAATCTTTTATAAACTCAGGTACAAAAGCAAGTCTGATATGGGATCCAGCCATGTTTAAACTGAAAAGGATGTTCTACATACTAAAACACCAGAGGAACACCCTTAGGTTAAAAGTAGCCAACTCAAAGAATCTTTATTTACTACATCTTTAAATTAAATGAATATCAGAAATTGTAAAATGGTGCACTCCAAACAATTAGGAGAATTCTAAATAAGTGATTTTAAAACAAGAATGAACTTTAACATTAATTAAATGGCCTGTTTTGGCCAAAACTGGATGTTTAAATGATTTAAAGAGCAAGTCACCCCCAAATCAACTTTTTTCAGATAAACTGTATAAATGAGCGTCTAATAGTGCTGTAGACATGTGTAGTCATTATTTTTGGCATTTCAGTGCATCTTATTTTAAATATCAAAATTCTGCCTAAAACAGTCTGTGCTGCCTGCTGCGCCCTCTTGAGGTTAAAACTCTGCTCTGTTGTGAATTTGAATCCACCTTTGCTATTGGCTAAAACAGTACAGCGTGATGTCTACTGCACTGCCGCTGAGGAGTAGAAGCAGTCAAGTCTCTGACACTCATGAGCCGATGCGAAATCATATGGCTCAGAGCCGTTTACCTCTGTAAAAAAAAAACCATCCTCTTCTCTTTCTTCTGGTGAAGGAGGTAGAGATATAATGCCTCCTGATGTTTCTCAGTGTGTTTCTCTGCGTGTGCTCGTCAATGGCTCGTTTCTTTGACGGAGAAACTCAGAGAGTGTGTGGGGGCGGGGTGTGTGTGCTGTCAGTCAATAAGTGCCGCTCTCTTGGTACACCAGGCCACGCGTCCTTTAGGCACATTTTTCAAACAGGAAGCATGGGTTGATTAAGGCCCAATCCCAATACTCGCACTTTCACCCTTCAATTGCGCGTTCCGGCCACGGGTGCGTAGGGTGTCCCAATTCTCAAGTGCGGAAGTTGACCACGCCCCTTTTGCACCCTTGATCCGCACTTCACCCAAGTCCGATGCGATGCGGAAGGGTATTACCCACAATCCATTGCTGCGTGGGAATTTTGAGAAGGAGGTGGAGCAATGGCTCAAGTGCCTTTTCTGAAAACATGTATTTTCAGGTGAAAGAAGTTTATTTTAAGACGATTAATGATATTTATTCATGCTCTGAATGTTTATAAATGTGGACAGCAATTAATTTAAATTTAATCAAATAATTGTTTGTGTTTGAAAGCCGTTAATAAAGATTTTTTAAAAAGCACAAACAGCGACCTGCATCCCAGCATGCGTCACAATCGATGACGTAATGCTCACTGTCCCAATTCGGCAATTATTTGCACACTTGTGTACTATGCACTCGTTACTGCGCACTTCCTCTAAGCACTTCACAGAAGGGTGTAGGGCGTAGTGCGAGTATTGAAATTGGGTCTACGACTGGTCGGGGGTGACTTATGCTTTAAGGTTTTTCATTATTTGATAAAACAGTTTTTTTATTTGTTTTTGCTGTTTGCAAAAAAAAAAGATCTGTGAATTTTATTTTTCCTTTAAAGATCACAACACTAGGAGATACCATGATGGGCTTTTTGATGGCTTCTTGAATCTCCATGCGCTTCCGGGCAATGGTCTGATCCAGCTTCCTCTCAAAGGCCAGGAGGTCCATGTAGGCCTGGGACTCTGGGACCAGGTCTCGGATCTGAAGAAAAAGGAAAACAAAAAGTTGAAGATTGGTGGACTCTAATATCTGTAATGAATTGTTTTAAATGTTGTAAATTAGATTCTTAATCTCACAGCTCTTTCCTGGGTAAATAAATACACTTAACTAAGTTTACCTACCCTCTGTGGCAGAACTTTGTCAGCCATCTTGCGTCTTTTGGCTCTAAACCACAGGACATAGAGTTAGGCTTTGACAAACATTCACCCACAACAAACTAAATCCTCAAAAAAAAAAAAGAGAATCTCGTTCCATCATTCCTTGCATAACCAATTTCTCAAGGACAAACACCAACACATGATAGAAGATGAACTGAAAGGTCTTTTTTGATTATCAGAGATTCGTGGAAGACTTCACAGTGTGATAAGACAATCTCAGATGATATCAGCTCTTCATTAAATCTTCCTGAGGTTTCCACTTATCACTGCCACTAAGCTAACAACGGGTGGTTTTGTTTTTTTAATTACATGATCCAGTTTAAATTCTTTACGGCGTCATTCCCAACGGCTCTAATCAAACATTTGGACGATGCTTTGTGTAAAGTGGCTCAATCATCCTCACTTGTTACAAAATAAGCCTGAGAGAACAACAGACTCATTGTGGATGAGACCAGAAAGGCTGCGTCACACTGTGGTTTTGGTGCTTTCAAAGGCAGTTTGAAGTCTAAAATAGCCACTTGTGCTGATAGCTTAGAAAGCAAAGGACAGTCATGAGACTCTGGTATTCTTTAGTCCACCCTAACCCTTTGGCAGTCCTTCAGAATCAAAACATGAGCTTGATTAGACCAACATTACATCTGTCGTTTAGCTACAATCTGAAAATGTTCATTGGTTTTGAAAGTCAGGCCCATCTGACATGTCTGCAGCAGTAACTTGAGCTCCAGGAAGGCCTGAGGGCTAAAATGAAATAAACGTGTCATTTAAGTGTGACACATTTAGAGCTAAAGTGTGCAAAAACAGTTAAAGATAACAACCAGCTATTACTATGGACTTTTGCTTTTTTCCTGCATGACCCTTATAAAAGAAACACATGCAGATATTTTGTTTTCATTGGTCATTACCGAGGAGAAACTTCATTACATAAATCCCCATAAAGCTGTGATCAGAGACCCATTAGATTCTTTAAGCACCCAAATTTTAGAAACTGAAAACCAAATGAAAAGATTAATAATCAATAACTGAAAGTGTCGAGCATGCAAATTTTTTTTTAAAAAGTTTAAAAAAGTGTACAAAACCAGCCCAACAGTTTACCCTCTCCTCAGGCCCCCCATCGCCTCCTGCTGCTGCTGATGTTGCTGGTGAAGAAAACGCTTCCTGGAGGCGTCCATGCTCGGAGATCCCATGCCTGGTCGCATTGGAATGTTACCACCGCCATAGGAAGGACCAGGAAGTTGACCCCCCATTGACCCCATGGGGCCTCCTAGTCTGCTGAGTGGCATCCCAGGGCGCTGGAGTAAAAGGAGGAAGATTGAAGATTGATTTTTTTGTTTGTTTTTAAAAATGCAATCACTAGAAACAATAAGGGACTAAACTCTTCTGTTCTGATTGGTGGGTTTGTCTTTCTAATGCTCCTTTGTTTCTACTAGAAGAAAAGAAATATGTCTTTTAGGTCCAGATTAGATAGTTAAACAAACATTTTTCTGAAAATTGTAGAATGAGGCAAGGGAGAACAAAGTTCCCAGAAAATATTTGTAGAGCTACTGTTTAAAACTAGGGGTGCACCGATTGCAGTTTTTGGCCGATCACTGATCTTGAGAAAAACCTGACTTGCCGATACCGTTTTTATCTTAACTAAAAGCAGATTACGTCAATGTTTCACTTTCATTTTATTAAGAAAACCAATATGAGTACTCATGAAACAATACCAGTTTCAACTGGACATGAGGTAATGTTCTCATATATAAATGAACATATTTAGCATTGCTGCTTGAACTACAAAATCATATTTGTTCCTTTAGACTTTCCTTTTTCTAATTTTGAAAACAAAACTTTTGTACTTGTTTTGACACACTTGTCCAAAAAAATTATTCTATAGCAATGATCTGCTTTAACATTCGATTGCAGTTTTTGGCCGATCACCGATCTTGAAAAAAACTTTAGATTGAGGCAGATAGATCGGTCGGCTGATCTATCGGTGCACCCCTATTAAAACTACTTTAATACCTATTACTTTCCTTTCACCTCAGATTTATAAGCATCCCATGTTAAACGTGGATTCTTGTGGAAAGCAACATTTTAGAGTTACTGGTTTGTTTATTTTTGTGTAGGGCTGCACAATATATCGAAAATTTATCGTTATCGCAATATCAGCATGCGCAATAGGCATATCGCAAAGAACAGAAAAATATCGCAATTAATGGTCATCTCTGATTTTTGCTACACATAATGCATTTTGTCAATCAAATGGAAGCATGAAGTTTTTGACAAATCAAATAGAGCCCTTCACCCATTTGGCCAATCGGTTGGGTTCTTATAGGTTAGATGCCTTGGTGCCTAGGTGGACGGTACTTCATCTGGATGGCTAGCAAACACCTGAGTTAGCTTAGAGAGCATACCAATGACTGAGGGTAAGACATGTGCGGAAAATGTTAGCGAGAAACAACTCATGATTAAAACAGCATGACTATTATTTCTAAGTACTTGTGTTCAACAAACACAAGTACTTTGCAAGACATGTCAAACAGCCGTGGCAACCACGAGGGGAAACACGACAAATCTCTGTTGTCACCTCCAACGCAACCATAAAGATCTATATACTGGGCTCTAGAAATGTAATGTGAACTTGCATGATTTCATTTTGTTACTGTATTAATACTAATGATAGAGAATGAAGTGGTGTGTCTAAAGTATATATACAAAAACTGCAGATTTAAGTATTTGTTCATTTATTGCAAGTAATATCGAAATCGCAATATTAAGCACTGCTATCGCATATCGCAGGTTTTCCTAATATCGTGCAGCCCTATTTTTGTGTATACCATTAAGCACAAATCAAACCTACAGAAAGAGCTGTTAACATTTTTATTTTTTTGACTAAGTAACAAGGGGCAGATAATACAATATATTTTCTTCTTCCGGCCCCTTTTCGTTCAAAAATGTAGTGTTTCTTATTGTTGTGTTTTTTTTTTTTTACATATACATATATATGTATATGCTGTAAATTTTATTTAAATGAAATAAATGAATAAATAATAAAAAAAACATGGTGTTATTTAAATGAATGAGTTGTAAAGTCAGCAAATGTCTCAGAATTATGTAATAAAAAAAACTAACTTAATTTTGACACAGGAAAATAATTAGTTTGTGCAATCAGCCGCACATAAAACAATAAATCAGTATCAGATTTAAAAACCAGAATAGGTGCATCTTTATAAAAACATTACTCAGATGATCCATAAAGGACATTAAAATGACTGAGAATTAAAGCAGCTTATCTCATCTTGAGAATGCTCACATGGTTATTACATTCCCCCATAGCCGAGCAAAAAAACTGTTTTTAAAGACCACACCCATCACTTAAGGGGCCTAGTGCTCATCAGTGGGGCCCTGCAAAAACTGCGTACAAAAGGCCCAAAACACAAAGAACTAAAAATCAGAGGTGTGCAGCTAAGGCTATAGGGGATAGGGGGGGAAATCCTATCACAATATTATTTTTCATACCAGTTGATGTACAGTATATCAGGACATTAAAAAAATCACTATTTGTCCATTTTTAATGATCCCTGGCACTTTTAAGTGAGATTTTAGGATATCAGAAGGCTATTTTTGATTTAATGATTTATTTTTTCCAAAAGCTGAACAAGTCACCCAAATAACTGTTTATTAGGATTGATAAAAAAAGTTTATTTTATAATAAAATCTTCAAGCATTGGAGAATAGAATGAAAAAGGAAATATTCTGTTTATGTCAAATAAATAAAACAGGCACTGAAATGTAAATGAACTAAATCTCTCCACTATTTTTGAAGTTTTTGGTACATTTTAAGCGTTTTAGTGGATTTTTATGCTTCACTAAATTAATAGTTTCTTTGGTTTTGGATTCTTACTTAATAGAAAAGCAACGATCTGAACCCAATAGCTGACACAGACTGATGTGTTGCTGCATGTCAGCTCCACCACATAAAGCTGCAGATGGGGACAAAACTGGAATAATATATGCATGCAGGCAGATGGTGGTGATGATAAACTTTTGTTTTCACTAACTGACAGGAGGCCAAGGGCAACCACGTGACTTTGATCATGTTTGAACTGAATGTAGTTAATTAAATCATATTTTAAAGGCTCTCAGTAATGGGAAATTGCATTTCTAAAAAGTATTACTTATTAAAATGATGCCAGGAAGTAACTAGACTTCTCAAAGGCGGAAGCACCACCCACACTTTTAGGGGTTATAAGCTTATTTCTATTAAGAATATATAGATTTTTTATTAATGTACTAATCCAAGCTGTCAAAATGACCAACTTTATTAAGTAACTGGTTAATAAGTTTCAAATTATCCACATTACAAAATTAGTGTACACAATTAAAAATGAATCAAACCTGAGGGTACTGGGGGCTGTTCATGCTCCGGCTGTAACCCACCGGGGGCTGCGGCATCCCTGGCATCCTCATCCCCGCAACATGGCCAATATTCATGGGGTTCACATTCGGACTCATCTGGGGAGCTGGGAAGCCCCCTCTTGATGCCATCTTCTTTCTAACTCCACAAGTGGTTTGTTAAAAAAAAGTGACAGGAACTTCAAACGAAACAAAGTCCGATATAAAGCTGGTAAGTCAACGTGACTCGCGCAGGAAGTCAGAAGAAGCGGTCGTTATCGGCCGTTACCGCCGCGGAGGTGATGTCCGGGTTTGACAGCAACGCACACTGTCAACAAAAAGCTAGCTAATGTTAGCTCGAGCGATTCAAGTTCCGGGATTTCCTCCTACCTTGTTTGTGCTTGTTATGTAGACACCAAGCGGTGGACGTTTGTCATCTCCCGCCCGTGTTTACACGAATAAACTCCACCAACAAACAGCTACTCCACTGTTTCAGCGGGAGGCTACCGTGAAACCTGACAGCGCCTGACTTACAACAAACTAGAGTCTAGAGCGAGTTAAAGTACCCTGAACTGCCCACACGCGACACCTACATGCTGCCTTCACGACTATCGGAAATATCAATGTTCACGGGTTTGGCGCTCAATCAACTTCAAAACATAGTTTTTCTGAAATCAGACCAAGAAAGATGTTTTACCGGTTAATATTCTCTTATTAAAATAATTACTTTTTATGTTTGAGATGTGACATTCACTGAGACATTGTCTTGGTGTATGAATGCCTACTTTGGTCAACTTTTTAGACAATTGCTCTTAAATAGGTACACAAGTAGCCTAGTGAACTAGACCAAATTCTTGCTTTGCAGAGTTTGGTATACATACACATATATAGGATGGCTTGCCAGGCTAGTACACAAGCACAAACTGAAAAATAAAACAGGAAGACAAAATATTTATCTTATTACTGAGGTTGTCCCTTGATTTTCAAAATAATTTGTTTCCTCCTAATGTATTTTAATTCTGTTCTAATTAAAACTAAGTTATTTTTTCAATATTTTTATGACAATTACTTTATTATAATAAAAACATTGCATTATAAAAATACTTAAAAAAACAAACTATTATTCTTAAAAATGCACCAACTATCAAAACGATTGTTCAGAAAACACCTGCTTATTACAGCTTTCATAAGACGTACAAAAAAAATTATATACATCACTTTTTACATCATACCAAATAGAGCTAAAATTACATTATCATAAAATTATTCAACAGACTGCATTTTTGCATTTTTTTAAAAATAAAAGATAATATAGTTCAGAAAATAAATTAACATTTTTAAAGTTTTATTTTGACGTTTGCTTGAAGCCTCTTCACTTTACTGGGAGACATGTCTTTGGGAGGTTAGAAGTTGAGGTTAATAAAGGGTGTGCAGAGGTAAGATCTGTCTTTTAGTTGAACTTAAACTGTTCAAACTTGGTAAAAACCTACAAGGGGCTTAGTAAAAGTAAGACTCACTGGCATTCAGTAGGTTTTCCCTTAAAACAGATGATTGATTCATCAACAGCTTCCTCTAGTGGTCAGTCGAGCGCCTCATGAGCCCAAAGCCTTATGACAGGTAAGAAATCATTTATTATGCTAGACTGATGAAACAAACTGAGTCATGATAGCAGCATTTCAACTATTAGAATATTTACACTATCACTTCACACCACAGACATATGCAACCCTTTACAATGTAAACATGATACAAAGACATATTTGAATGCTAGAAAACAAACTGATCTATCCACCAAAAAAACAAAAAAAAAAAACCTGCTATTTGCAGCTTTCTTGTACAATTAGCAGTTCATTTTCTGAACCTTTTCTGACAAGTTTTCACAGGTGAAAAACAGAGCTGCTCGTGTAACCCTGACCGTGAATGTGAAAACAAAAGACAAACCATCATTATGATTGTCTTTGACATTATTTTTAAGGTATGTGATAAAAAAAAAGTGAGGACATTTGAGTTTACCTAATGTCTAAGCTGTTCTGTGTTTTACAAAACAAAATACTGCTTGTGCAGTTTGTTGCACTTGACATGGTTGCCGCTGTTCAGCCACTACATCAGTTCCTCTGGGGAAAAAATATACATAAACGCTCCTTTTTAGAA
This sequence comes from Aphyosemion australe, assembly GCA_006937985.1. Lineage (NCBI taxonomy): Eukaryota > Metazoa > Chordata > Actinopteri > Cyprinodontiformes > Nothobranchiidae > Aphyosemion > Aphyosemion australe. The sequence continues at coordinate 153,507 of SSNS01000700.1, read as the reverse complement.
CTGAAAATGAACTAAACAAAAGTAAAATAAAAAACAGTTTTGGTAAAATGATTCTGTGACTAAAACAGACAAATCCTTCCAGTTCAGACTGGGATATCTGAGCTGCTTCTGCCGAGCAGCAAACACACCTAGAAACATCCACGTCCATTGGTTTGACAACATAAAGAACCAAAGCTGAAGTGCCACTGGTCTCCTCTTTGTTTGTTTACACACAAATGATAAAAGAATGTGTTTGTGGCCAAGTGCGTTACTGAGAGAATGCCTCGTCTTTCATCAACATGCGTGGACTCTCCTGGTTGTCCATTCGACGTCTAGGACCCATCATACCTGAGGTGGAAAAACACCACATCATATAAACATCCATCTATAAATCCAGTCTCAATTACATCATTACTGAATTCACATGTATCAAGTGTTTTAGACTAGAAAAAAAGGGACAAAATTCATTGAATATGAAGCTCCAAATGTGGAGAAACGGTGTTGCTGTATGTCTTTTTTACAGTGAAGCTTAATCCTACAGGAGCCTTTTAAAGGTTCCATATCATGCTATTTTAAAACTTTAAGAGCAAAGGTAGGCACAATATATGATAAAATATTACCAATTTGGCACTGTTGAGATGTCATTTATCTCAAATACGAGTTATTTTCGTCAACCTGAATTTATACCCGCAAATGAAACGCTTTGTTTCAGCAAAGCTCCGCCCACGCCCGCTATGACAAAACGTACCTACAACAGCGTCTTAGGCGAGATTGCTATTGTATTGGTTTTGGTGGTCCAGTGGCATAAGCGTCTGCCTTTCATGTCGTTTTACCATCTGCTGACGCCGGTTCAACTCCCGGTGGTGTTGGTAGTAATTTATGCCAGCTGAAGCAGATTTCATTTATTTAGATTTTAGTTTTATTGATTATTTTTTGCAAAACATTTTGTGTCTCTAAAGATCTTTGAATTTGGTCATTTCCAAGCAGCATTTTAGTTGATTTACTACACTCACACTGGCTAAATAAACAAAGAAAGTAAAAAAACAAACTGATTAGTCCTTATGTTTTAAACAGTTTACCAATAAAGGGTTGAAAACTTACTGGCAATTGGAGCTAGAAAAGAAGAAAAAAAGTTACTGCTGCAACCGGGAGGCGAACCTGCCTCTGACACTAACCACTGCACCACTGAATCATCATGTGCTGGCCATTGCATGTGTCTTTGTAGACGTGACATGTTTTTTACAACAGTGTTTTGTCCTCAATTCAGAAGAAATTTGTCAGAATATCCACAGAATATCCAGGTTTCAGAACTGAGACCAGCTTCAGGGGGAGGAGAAATGCCTGATGACACACGAGGGCTACTTTCTCCCGTTTGCAGGAAAAATCTTGACATCGACCAAACTGTAGCCGAGACGGGAAAATGCACGAATGCAGCCAAAAAAGGTTTTGGGTGTATTTCTCATGAGGAAATGACAATATCACATGGTAAAACGCTCCAAAAAGTGGATTTTTCATGATATGGAACCTTTAAAAGTTGAGAAAAATTTAAATTAAAACCAAAATGCAACCACTTTAAACCAAACAGCATGGTACAAAAGTATAATTTCTTTAGATTTTGATTTCAAGAAGCCAGAGTTTCTTGTAATATTTTCAAACTGACTTTGGTTAATAGTTTTGTGGAATTTTCTGGAGGTTTTTCAAAGTTGTCACAAACTTTCTGTTCCTTACTTGAGCAGACAGAGTCAGAGAGAGAGAGAGAGTCAGAGAGAGAGAGAGAGAGAGACAGAGTCAGGGAGAGAGAGAGTCAGAGAGAGAGAGAGAGAGAGAGAGAGAGAGAGAGAGAGAGAGAGAGAGAGAGAGAGAGAGAGAGAGAGAGAGAGAGAGAGAGAGAGAGAGAGAGAGAGAGAGAGACAGAGTGAGAGAGAGATAGAGTGAGAGAGAGAGAGAGATTTTGTTGTTACAAAGACAACCGGCCTGGAATGAGCTCTCTCTCTCGTTGTCAAACAGTCCCGATCTTTAAACGATTTTACTCTCCTAAAGCCGTTCTTTTTAGCATTGCTACCAACTTGCCTTTATACTCTGATCTTCTGTTACCTTTTATATTTTTATTGTTTTTAACAATATGTATATTTTTACATTTTCCCCTTGTGCAGCAGTTTGGTTGACTGCCATGTCGTGCGTAAAAGTGCTTTATAAATAAACTGGGATGAGGTTGTATGGTGTGGGATTTGCTTCAGTTCTTTAGGTGAATGCATTAAAAATACCAGAGACGTTGGAATTTGACAGATTTATAAAAAGACTATTTTAGCATCAACAATGTGAGTCATACAGCCGATTAGCTGAAGGATTGAGCATGATGGATTTTAGACGACGTTCTTCTGCCGTTACTAGAGTTTTCTAAGAGTTTTTGTCCTCAACTTGTCTACTTTTAAAACTTTTTAAAAAATGCCGTTTCCTCTCATTGTCTGGTAAAGGAAATGGACAGAAAAAGGCAGCCAAAGGACAAATGGATGAAAAAAAACGAGATTACTTTAAAAGATTACAAAAGAGTCTCGCTTTTGGAAGCAAAAATGTGGTTTTAAACTTTTGCACACGGCATCTAACAAACTACAGAACAAAGACCACATTAATAACGTACTAACACCATCAGTTTTTTGTTCTTTAGGGACTTTGAGCAGAGTTTTTCTCTGCAAACCAACGTCTCTGAGCCTTTTTGGACTTTTGCACATATTAGAACAGGTGAGCTCTAAATTAGGAGTTCATCAGTAGAGAAAACAACACATCATAGAAACAAACACCTAGATTGGATATTGACCCCCTACCCACTGGCCTTGCAGAAGCAGCGTAGGAGTCTTTGGGTGGTGCATGGGCTTCGTTATCCTGACCAGCTTTACTGGCTGTACCTGTAAACACAGGAGGAGGAAAAGGTTGTGAAAATGAGGGAATTTTATCTGACGTTTAGCTTTTGTTGTACAGACGTACCTAAAAAAACAAAAGATCTAAATAAACATAACTGGTTTATTATTCTACTCTTTTTCCTTCTATACCTCCTTCTGTCATAATCAATCTAAAGTTGAGACTTCTGAAGTAGGACAATAATGTGTTTTTCTGCAGTGCAACAAATCACAACTCTAAAGGAGTTTTAGCATTTTTTTCTTCTTCTGTCATTAGAACTGAAAACTCATTTTCCCTCTTAGCCGTTTTCTTTTTCATCTTTAGATTTCAGCAGATTTTTGTTTTTGAAATGCAAATTACTTGGTTAATCCCTTTTTGAAAATTACCTGATCTAAAACAAAAAAAAATTCAGTAATTGTTAATTTTATAGGTGCCTGTTTTCCAAAGCAAAAATGTTCATCCAGAGGAGCCAGCTGAGGTGGCTCGGGCAACTGGTTAGGATGCCTCCTGGACGCCTCCCTGCTGAGGTTTTCTGGGCATGTCCAACAGGGAGGAGACCTAAAGGAAGACCCAGGACACGCTGGAGGGACTATGTCTCTCAGCTTGCCAGGGAACGCCTTGGGATTCCCCTGGAGGAGCTGGCCCAAGTGGCCGGGGAGAAGTTTGTTTTGTGTTGTGTGCTATTTCAAATTGTTATGTAAAATATAATAAAAAAGACCTTTTTCAAAAAAAGAAAGTGTTTTATGGTTTTTCTATAGGACAGCATAGATGCTAGGGGACACTCACTGCTTTTATGCTTGAAGGATTTCGATCTTCTTGGCGAGTTTGGATTCTGCAAAGAAAGTCAACAAGTCAGGACTAAAATTCTCTGCGTGTATTTATTATAACTAAATAGAATAAGAACAATCACCTTATCTGATTTTCTTTTCTTTGCTGCAAATGAAAGACAGTTTAGATTAAAGGAAATATGTAAGTTATGTCTTTTCCATGAAGTTTCTAGAAGCACCCGAGCATCACCTTTCTTTTCTGCGCCGTAAGACCAGTCGTTATCGTTGACGTCGTCGTTATCTTCCTGGTCGCTCTCTGACTTGTTGTTGGTGTTGTTGCCCGTGACTATTCTGTGAAAGTAAGACATGACATCACACACACACACACACACACACACACACACACAAACACACACACACACAGAGTGACTCAGCATTACTTTTTGCTCAGAACATTCTGAAACACTTTAAACACTTTCCAGATTGAAACCATTTTACTCTACAACAGGACATCAACACATCCCTTCAGCCTAAGCGGAACTGTCCTTAGTGTCATTTTCAGTCTCCCAGTAAAGTAACTGTACTTGCAACACCTGAGGTTACACCAGAGTTACATCAGTTACCTGCGGTTTGCTATACGGCTGCTGTTTCGTCCCATCCCGAGGCATTTCTCCAGGTGAGGGGCGAAGCGAGAGGCAGCGATGCTTCGGCTGCAGTTGGGACACACGCACTCCTTGTTCTTCCACTGGTTGTAAACTTGGCCGAACACGTCCAACCCGGGCTGGTCCACAATTTCTGAGCATCAAAACCAGGCCCTTAAGTGAAAATGTTCTCTGCACGTGTTTCTACTACTTTTACGTACACCGCTGCTCAAAAGGCTCTCGGAAATGTTTTGTTATTCAGAGAAACAAAGCATGAAATTGGTCTGAATAGAAAATTTAGCAAATGAATGGAGACACTGTCAGAGTTAAATGTTATGGTCTGGATGGTAATTGTGAATATTTTCTTGAAAACTTTGATTTAATGAAAAGAAAAAGTACATGTTGCGGGAGTTAGTCTTGCAAACCTTAGGTTGAAGATTTAAACTCTGCATGAACAATTAACCTTTAAAAATGATTCATTTACATTAGCAGCCATACCAAGAGGCTGATTTGAATAGTTTATGAAACGGATACATTTGTGAATTGCATAAAGATGTGAATTTCTTTGCAAAACAAAGGTATTTCTAAGTGATCTCAAACATTTGAGCAGCAAGGCAGCTTTATTTTATTTTGATTTGTAGTCTAGATATAAACTGAGTAGTGGCTCGGGAGGAAAATCAGTCATTTGTCAATCTGAAAGTTTGACGGTTCAATCCCAACTTGCTCAAGTGACACAAGCCCACCTGCAGATTGGGGTATGAATGGGTGTAGGATACTAAAAGTCTAGAAAAATGCAGCACAAATACAATCCATCTAGCATCTATGTCAGCAGACAGGTCTGATTGTGCTCACCAAAGTCCCTCATGCTTTCTTGGTCCGTGTCATCCAGGAAGAAGTATCCCTGTTTAACAGCCCGGTGGACCTCAAAGCACAGACCCAGGCATGCATCCTCCACCAGGTCAGACAGGATGTCCTGCGCTAGGGCCTGCCAGGGAGGAGAAACATTTCTATTTGTGTACGTGTTTACAGCTGGGTTTGTTTCCAAGACTTCTGCAGCACAGCCTGCAGAGACGTGATGTGGATTTCCACGCCTGCTCTGTGGCATCAACACCCAGCCAGTGTTTACCTCCAGCTTGCTGTTGTCCAGGCTGGACATTGAAACCTCCTCCATTTTCATTTGCCAGATTTACCAGATGAGCAGATGCTGCTGTGGTCATGCTGTAGCTGCAGCCAGCATTGGCCAGATCAGGGCTGCAGCAGGAGACAGGAACAGCAGGTTAGCAGCACAGAAACCCTGCTGGAACAATGGATGCCAATCAGCCTGTGAGCGTTTGGATGTGTGATGCAGACACTCACAAACTACACGCTGAACACGGAGCCTGGGAGTTACTTCCCACTCTTCACAAGCCCTGCGAACAACACACAGCAGAGAAAGTCAGGAGACAGGAACACACACACAGCAACAGCCCAACACTTCACATCAATGAAAGTAGCTTAGCTCAAACCTTGAAGAAAACAAAGAGCGGGGCTATGAATAGGCTGGAGGGATTGAAAATGCCAGGAGGTAACAGGAGAGGCGGTTAATCTGCACACTAAATTATAAAGTCAGCGGCAAATCCAACCAGGGGCTAAACGTGGAACCCGAACCGGACCGAGTTGAGTCGTTACACACGATGTACCGCGTTTACCGAGTTTAGCAGCTGAAGAAACGCATCATTACTACGGCAGCGCGAGCGAGGCGGCTTCTTCTCCTCGTCCCCGAACTCGGCTGCTGCACTGCGGCTGTCCGCCTCCCCACTGCCCGTTTAAACCTCCAACAGCGCCAAGTACAGAGCGCTTACCTTAGCGTGTAACTTCTCCCGCGAATAAAGCAGCCGCAGCCACACGAATCTCCTAATTGAGTTTATTTACCAATTTCGACAGGCATCCATCTTTAGAGATCAGACACAAGTAATCGATCGCTGCACGAGATTCACCGATGCGCCACCCCTCCGGCGGCTCCTCACTACAAAGCCAGTCTGCTCGTTTGTTTAAAATCACTTAGATACATCAGGCGTTTATAGTTCTCACCTCGGGAGAGAGTTTAAAATACATTTACCCCCTAAATGAATTATAACATCAGTCTACCTGGAGGTTAACTTTAATAAGACCTTTATCAACAGAAATGATAAATCGGCCAGGATACACGACTAGAAAAATTAGAATATGGTGCAAAAGTTTATTTATGTCAGTAATTCAACTTAAAAGGTGAAACTAATCTATGAGACAGACTGATTCCATGCAAAGCCAGATGTTTCAGCCTTTACTTGTGATGATTATGGCTTACAGCTGATGGAAACCCCACATTCAAAATCTCAATCAGAATATTGTAAAAAGGTTCAATATTCTAGAGTGAAAGTGTCACACTCTAATCAGCTAATGAATCCAGAACACCTGCAAAAACTGAGCCTTTAAATTGACTTTTCACCTATAAATTCTTTAATGACATTGTTAAAACAAGTCCAAGTCTTCATTACTTCTCATTTAGACAGGTGCATTGCCAAAAAGAAAACAAACGTGAAGTGAAATATTTCTAATAAAAAGGAAAATATTAACTATTGTATGAAAAAACACCTTTAACATTTCAAATAACACACCCAAAGCAGAACTCCTTCAGGTTTCCATGTTTTCAACAGGTCATCAGGAATCCACAGTGGTGCCTAAAAACACTCATTTTGTGTGACAATGTATTTTTTCAGTTTGTTATATCATTTTACAGAAATTCTTCCAACCTCGAATGTGTCACTCAGCCATGTGATCACAATGATGTCAGCAGACTGTAAACCATGTAGATGACCTAACATCAAAGCATCTTTACTTCAACATCTGGTTATGTCAGACGTCCATCATGTCTTTATGAGAGGCACTGCCTCTGTCCTTTTGTTATCTAATAAACATCAAATGTTATGTCTTCTTCTTCCTCCTCCTCTTCTTTCTCCTCTTCCTAAAGATCATCAGTAGATAATTAACATTTTGATGCAAATATCATATACCTCATTTAAAAGTAGAAAAAGAAATGACAAAACAACCTTGAAACTAAAGAAATCATTCTCCTCTTCATCACTGCTGTTGATCTCCATCTCTTCGTCTTCGGAGTCCTGTGTCACAAACGTAAAGGGAAGTTACAAACCCAGCAGAATCCGTTCATGTGTTTCAGTTACATGTTGACTCACTGAATCTTGGTGCAACAGTACTTCTTTTTTGTCATATGCAACCATCTTTTGGTTATCAAGGAACCGAGATTTCTGCAACACAAAGAAAAAGAAAAAATAAGACCTTCAGACTTTTCTTGAAACATAAAAGAAAAAGTCATTGAAAGCACTTACCCAGGGGTTTTCTTTCAAATAACTCTGCTGCTCTTCTGGATCCAGCTTCTACGCATAGAATGCAGAAAGTAACGAAGTTGAACTCCCAGTTGAAATTTCTAGTTTACAATCAGAAATAACATTTATTTCCCTTCTTTTATTACCTTAAACCACTTTTGTAGGTCTTGCGAGTACTTTCTCAACTTTACATGCATTTTTCCTCGATAACGCTCCTTCTCCTTGATGGAAAGATCCTCCCAGGCCTCGTGGGCCTTCTGATGGTGCTCTTTGCGTATCCGGGTAACGTTTTTCAACGATGCCATCTGTTCACCGACAAAATGCGAATATGCAGAACTGAAAAAGAAAAAAGCTTGTTGATTGAGAACCAGATTTTTGTTTCAAATGATTTGAATCTAAGCTAAACTCACTGAGATGGCATCTTGGGCTCGTTGGGTCGTTTCTTTTTCACGATTTTTTTGTCCTAAACACGAGGGACAAATATCATCTTTAGAGGAGAGAGTTTATACAAAGTGACTTGTTTTTGTAAAGATCAAAGGTGCAAATTTGTTTGAGGTGATTTTACATCTTAGCTGTGAGAAAAATAAACACTGATAGCTCTAAAACAGAGGTGTCCAATCATGGTCCTTGAGGGACACTGTCCTGCATGTTCTAGAGGCGTCTCTGCATCAGCACACCTGACTTTATTCAGCAGGTGATTAACAGATTTCAATATGAGCTTGATGACCTGCTGAACAGGTGATTCAACCATTAAATCAGGAGTGTTAGAGCAGGGAAACAGCTAAACATGTAGGCTAGGTCCTGGATGACCGAAATTGGAGACCCTTATTTCTTTTTAATTTTAAAACTCTGATCATTGCAACTGGTACATACACTGCCTGGCCCCCAAAAAAGCCCCCACCTGGATTTAACTAAGCAAATAAGTACAAGCTTCCTATTAGATAATTAGTGCATGGGTGATTATCTTTCAGCTGCAACAAGTTATTTAACTCCAACTGGTGCAATGAGTTGCTTCTCATTTCTTCAACAACCATGTGGAAAGACACATCTGGTGGTCGTGGAAAAGATGTTAGTCTGTGTGAGAAGGGTCACATCATTGGCATGCATCAAGCAGAGAGAACATCTAAGGAGATTGCAGAAACGACTAAAACTGGGTTCAGAACTGTCCAACGCATTATTAAAAACTGGTGTGATGAGTCCAGATGGACCCTGTTCCAGAGTGATGGGTGCATCAGGGTAAGAAGAGAGGCAGATGAAGTGATGCACCCATCATGCCTAGTGCCTACTGTACAAGCCTGTGGGGACAGTGCTATGATCTGGGGATTTGTTCTTCCCTGATGGCACGGGCATATTCCAAGATGACAACGCCAGGATTCATCGGGCTCAAATAGTGAAAGAGTGGTTCAGGGAGCATGAGACATCATTTTCACACATGGATTGGCCACCACAGAGTCCAGACCTGAACCCCATTGAGAATCTTTGGGATGTGCTGGAGAAGGCTTTGTGCAGCGGTCAGACTCTACCATCATCAATGCAAGATCTTGGTGACACATTAATGCAACACTGGATGGAAATAAATCTGGTGACGTTGCAGAAGCTTATCGAAACAATGTCACAGTGAATGTGTGCCGTAATCAAAGCTAAAGGCGGTCCAACCAAATATTAGAATATGTGACCTTTTTTTTGGTGATGGCTTTTTTTTTGGACGGGCAGTATATTTATTTCACACAGCATCTAACNCCTATTGAGTTTAAAATAGATAAATAAAAGAAAATTCAGTTGACAATAATGTTTAAAAGCATTTAAGCAGCTGTTTTCCAGGAACCTTTTTCAGAACTTTCTCTACTTTTCATCACCAAACACTTCTGACTTTACAGCTCAACCTCAAACCTCCAATTTTGAAACAGATAAAACATAAAATAAAATCTAAAAAAAAATTAAATAATGAATTTTAAAAAAATCATAACGGTTCTTTTTCCTGCATGAAGAAAGCATGTCATGTTTGTAAAGACAAAACATGAAATGCTTCCTTATGCAGGTTTTGCTTCACCGTTTCATGTCACCTATAAAAAGCAAAAGGCTCTGGTAATGGTACTCTCACTTGAGACGGGGTTCGATTCCCTGCAGGGCCCTGCTGGTTATACTGACAGAGACTAAAGCTTTTTGATGTAAACCCACACCTGTTGAGTTTAGGCTAAAGACAATAAAGTATATTTAAAATAATAATCTAGTTCCTGAAGAAACTTGAATGGCTCTGGCAACATGCATTAATCCTTTATTGTCATCATACAGTGCATGACGAGATTAACAGCTTCCACTGTTCTGGTGCTCAAAGAAAAAAAGTCACAGTCTATTGCTAAAACAACACCCATAAAATCAACACCTCTAAAAACAGCTTCAATAAGAACAGCAGTAAAATATTCAATAAAACAAGCTAAGAGCTCAAACATGGCCAAAAACAGCTACACTGTAGAAAGGTCCTAATTTAAAGCTCTGATATTTGGGCATGCTGCCATCATCTAGTCCAGAGGTACTCAATTAGAACTTTTAAAGGGTCACATAGAGATTAGTGAAAGAGTCCACGGGACGGGTAGGTAGTCTGATACAGATGGGGCTAAACTCACTGAAGAACGAGTGAACAGAGTCTGTTACCAAGGCTCTAATCTGAGCAGAGGGAACTTGTTAACAAAGGGACACTGTAAACTCTCAAAAACAAAACATCCATTTACTTCCACTTTGGAGGATTGTGGTAGACTGAATTTGTAGTAATAATAATAATAATGTAGCGTCCCTGAAGGCCTGTTATTTCATCAAAATGACTGAAGCTAAGTTTTAACTTACAGGCCATGTCCATGCGGTCAGACCAACTTGATATTGTGGTGCGGAGAGATATGAAAACTATAATCGTGCCCCACTTTTCTAATCATGCCCCAATTTCATTAACTTATCCTGTGGCATATCAAAAGACATCGAGACGCTGGGATGACGCAAGCTATTTTCTCTATCTTCTTTGAATAAAGTTAATCTTCCCTTGTTCATCAAATCACTTTATAAGTTATATATAATCATATGTTGTTGAATTGACAATATGTTGAAGTCTAATGTTTTAATAATGTGTCTAATAATCTATACGGATGAATGATGGGGTTCACATGTATCACATGTATGTATTCCTGTCAGGATGTGTTTCAGATCTTAAATTACACCAGATTAGTATTTGTTGAAGTTAACGTTAAATCTATCTGTATATTCACTCAAGTAATAATATTATTTATGAACATGTAACATTTGCAGTTTACATTAAGGTTTAATAAGATTTAATCCACATTTAGAAACAACCTCTTAAGTGTTGGGGAAAGGAGTGATGTCTGAAGGTAATTTGATAACGCCCTTCTAAATTTGGCCAGTTCTGATTCGTCCAAATTGATAAGCAAGAAGTTGATAAAAGCGAATGCATTACTCGAACAAGTCAGTCCGAAAAGGAGCAAAGGAGATGCAACTCTAAAGAGTTCTGTTGCCCAGTTCGGCCAGCAGGGTAACTAACAGATAAGACACCAGCTTCTTATTACGACTGCAAGGTCAAACCTTCTGTTGCACGCTGCATCAGATGCAAAACAGCTCCATCAGCTTACTGCGGTCACCTGGGAGGGACCTCCGACCAGGCGGTTTGTATTTGGGCGAAGCTACGGTCCAATACTTCAGAGGTCAACGCCACCGACCGCCTGTCCGTACCGACCTCTCTGACCCCTGGATCACACGAGGACCTCCGCACAAAAGGGTTCGTAGTCTCTGCACATGCTGATATCAAATGCATTTTATTAATTTAGCATTTGTTAAACCATACAATTAGATTGTTTTACACCCAGACGTTACAAAGTTCGAAGACACTTAATCAAGGTTTCGCTACATAAAACCTACATTCCATCATTTCATTAAGGGCCGGAATATACTTGCTGTTTAGCGACGCGTACGCGTGTTTAAAATGGCTGCCACGCGTAGCTTGCGTTGATTTGAAGCGTCGTTTGTGCGCGTCCTCTGAACGCGAAATGACTTTATTTATCCCCTAGGGGCAATTGAAAAAAAAAAAACAGCAGAGCAGCATAACGTTGAAGATAAAAACAGGGCATAAACAAGTAATAAAACAGGCAATAAAATGAGGTAAAAAAATAAATAAATAAACAGAATATACAACATATACACAGTTTTAAAATTCACTGATAAGTGAATAAGTCACTGTAAGTGAATAAAGTGTCAGCAGTATAAGAAAGAATGTAGAGTAGTTTGAGTTTGTGGTGTGGGAAATGGTCTTATCGGTTGGAGTTAAAAAGCAGNTAAATAATCTCGATATTTAGGAACTAGATGAAATGCGTCACAAAACATAAAAAATCTAAACTAGAGGTCAAAAACTAGAATTTCGTCCACAGAATCTGTTTTCCCGAAATCAAAGTGCTTGTCCCATAAAATATGAAACCCTGACAAATTCCAGTTTTTGTCCGTCTAAACTCCTTTCACAAGGTTGTTTAAAATTTCTTTTGCATTATTACTAGTGTTCTTACCACAGGAATCTTAGGGATTTTGATGCCGTTCCTTTTGATGATCTCTTCGTGTTCCTTCTCATCAAACCTCTGAGAAACAAAAGGAAAAACTGTTACACACCACTCTGCATCCCTACAACCCAGTACTTATAATTCACTTACTTTTAGATGATCGTTTAAGTCCACAATGTACTTCATCTTCAGCTAGAAAGAGAAAATACAAATAAATCAGATGGAAGGAAAGAGCCTAACTTTGATGAGGGAGCTGACATTAATCTGCATGTTTTTACCTCTTTGCAACGCTTATTGTAATCAGCCTTCTCTTTTGCACTCAACTCTCTCCAGCGCTGGGACAGGGAATTTATAGTGGTGGTTGCTTTTGTGTTGGCAGTGGATTCAAAACTTTCCTTGACGAACAGATTGTAGCCACTCCTAAAAACATGCAAAAACACCAGCATGTGCACAGTGAGCTGCCAGGACTCTGATAATAAGTAGTTGGCAGATCTGTTATTGCTAGGGCCAGTGAGTCCACAAGGAAAGTGTCAGACTTTTTCTTGCTGTTTGGGGGTGCTGTATTCAGGGACTGAAGTGATTTTTGAGCTTATGGTTGATCAGTCATGCTCAGTATTGGCTGGTTTTGATTACTGAGCGATGCTTGGGTGCATCTCTAAGGACCAGGGTCTAAGGCCGTATCCAGAGTTTCAAAATTACAGAGGTCCAACTTCCGTTATCCTGTGTACATTAATTACAAAGAAAAGACCAAAACTGATTTCCAGGTACATTATTTATTTAAAAATAGTTACTTGTATGTGTATGATGTTCTTGTGTGTGTGTGAGAGAGAGAGAGAGAGAGAGAGAGAGAGAGAGAGAGAGAGAGAGAGAGAGAGAGAGAGAGAGAATAGATGAATATGTTTAGCTGGTATCTAGAGTACCGTTGCAATGATTATAAATGTTGGTGGTACGATTATAGTCTGAGAAATAATCACGGTTTCACGATTACTTTACATGAATTGCTTTCACATCTGTATTAACATATAAATTACAAACACATTTTATAAAGTATTGATAACGTGCATGAGTACATTTTATAAAGGTTTTAAACTCCTGAGGATATGTATTGCTGCTTTTCAGAGATTCTGCTTAGAAACATTAGTAAAATCAAAGTAATCTCTGTAATTTTTAAATTACAGTTTAAAACTTTTAAAATACCCTTAATTAGATTTGCCTAATAGCCTGTTTTTAGTTTCTGTAAAAAGACAAAAAAGGTTTAACTGCTGACACCTGGTCAAGGTTAACACGTTTATGCAACACTGAAAGATGGAGACACCTTCATGAAATGAGAAGCTAAATTCCTACTAGTGTTTGTTATTATGAATATCCTTAAACATAATTTCTACTTGTTCATATCTGTCTTTTCAAAATTGACTAGTAAGAATATTATTTGGACAAGGATAAATGATATTATTGCTATGCAACATAGGAATAAAAAAGAGGTGTTAGATTAAATGTTAAAATGGCTTGCTGTACTGGCTTGTTATAGACAAATACAGGGGAAAGGTAGTACAGACTAATGAACCCACATGTTACGTGTTAAAACTTTTTTTCTGCAAGCTCTGCGGGGACGGGCGAGTGTGTGTGTGTGTGTTGGGGGGGGGGGGCTCAAGTCTATTTTGCCTTGGCCCCCAAATGCCTCGAAACGGCCCTGGGCTTCTGACGGCGTTTTGAAGCTGATCTGTCTGCTGGACATCCTTCCTTCTCATCCTCCTTTATACATAAAAACACTAAACTACAGAGAAGTAACTATCTGTCTTCCACAGATCACGCCAATATCTAAAGTTTTGCCGTAAATGTCTGCCTCAGTGTTTACTCCGCTCCGTGACAGCGCATCAGCCCTTTTGACACCTGCTGTCAGATCACGCAGCAGCCATCCTCTCCCTCAGCAACAAAACGCTACTGAACCCATTTTTAGTTTAATTATTTTAGTATAACTCCGGCTTTATTGGGGCTATTAACAAAAATAAAAACTGGGTGTAGTTTATAATCCGCATTGAATTGGAAACTCAGAGAGGTGGATTCTTGCTGCTGCAGCGTCCCAATGGTGTGTTTTCATTGGTCAACTGCAGACAGGAGTCGTAGGTTTATAAGCAGCACTTCAAGACTGTTGGAGGCGGTCTTCTTTCTAAAAATGACCCATATCGATGCGTATATTACACGTAGGCTACAGTTGAGCGCAGCTGAGCTTTTTTTTTTCAGCACCCCCTGCTGAAAATATGTTCCCGTAGCTATGATCATAAAACATTAAGTTCGGCTGCCTCGCGTTGTTGTAGCGCCTCCCCCGTCATAGGCTGTTTCTGATAATTTTTAAAAAATATTCTGCAGAAAAATACCGAGGTCCCGACCTCGGTGTCCTCAATGGTAGATTCGGCCTGGCCAAGGTCAAATCTGAAGGGCTTTTCAGTCAGAAGGAAAACATGACCTTTTGGAGGCTTTATGCATCACAGGGGTATGGAACCCTGGTCCTGGAGAGCCGCTATCCAGCACGTTTTAGAGGTTTCCCTGCTTCAACACACCTGATTTTAATCAGCAGGTGATTATCAGGCTTCTGCAGAAACTGATGAGCAGCTGAACAGGTGAATAAACTGCGTTGAAGCAGGGAAACCTCTAAAACGTGCTGGATAGCTCTCCAGGACCAGGGTTCCCTACGCCTGATGCATCAGGATACGATGTTAACATGACAACAAACTAAAAGATCTTTAAGGGCAAATCGTCGCTGTCCACCAAACTATAATGCAAGGTTGTTCACTTTTTCCCAAAATTTGGAGATCATCATTCTGTTGTGAACTATTCACTTTAAGGTCGGTGCACTGCTACTGAAAGTGAGTGGTGGTGTATACGCTCTGAAGCGTGTTGGGACATTTATGAAAAAAATAAATAAACAGTGCTCCTAACTGACCCAGGATCTGTTGTGTCAGCTATATTACGCATCCTCTCTACCATTCAGCCAAACTCACAATCAAGAAAGTTTTTCTTTTAAATTGGAATTGTTGAATTTTGTTTTTCTAATTACTTATTTAGTGTTTTGGGTTTTTTTTGTATTTTACTTAACTTCAGCCTAATACAATTCACTTTTTTAAGTTAAGGTGGCTCTTAAAGTTCTTCATTTGTAATAATTGCTATTTGTTAAGGACTTTAAAGAATGAACATGCATGTTTCTCATTAATAAATGCATTTCTTACATTTAGTTTTGGTCCTTGCATTATTAGAGTAATAACTGTTAATGTTTTCATTGTTACTGTACATTGTGAATATTGTGCTGAAGTTTGACTTGAATAAAATCGTGCATGTAATTAAAATCAATTTCTGTCAGAAAAATCCCAATTAGATCCTTACCTGAAACTGTTCAACTCTACAGTAGGGTTTGTACATATAGATCTGCTTAGAACAATGTTAAGTCGTGTGGATTACCCAGGTGGCCTAGCAGGTAGGTCTTTATCCTCTGGATTCTGTTTATATTTCCTCTGCAGAAAAAGACACAAATGTCAAATATCCACGGATCTGTTGTCAAATCAAACTGAAGATATGAAGCAGCCATCTTCACCTGTGGGGCATGCATCTTATTTTTTTTGCTGAAAGAACAAATAGTCAACAGAAGAAAAGTTAGCCTGAACACATTGGAATAAACATGTGACTAAAATGTGGGACTTCTTTTTACCAGAACTTGCTCATCTCTTTCCTGTACTCTATGACTTTTTGAGCATACTTCTTTTCATACAAGGCCTGAAAAAAAAAGTATAAAGGACTTTATAATTTCAAAGCTTCACGATCACATCACAGGAACGGTACACGGTGACTTCTTCTTAACCACCTTCTTCTCTTGTGGAAGCTCCTCATACTCCTGAAGTAATGTACAAAGAATCTGTGTCATTCCCATTTCTGGATGCTTCATTTGAAACTTAGCAAATTTACTTCTAAAATAGATGTGTCTAGCTTGAGCTGGTCTCTTTGGAACCTCTGGATGTACCTGAAAGTCAGAAAGAGAGAAAAAACTCACTCAGCACAACCAGGTAGTTAGATTAGCTTCTGCAACATCATCCATCTATTTTGGATCTAAGGATTAAAGAACAAACTTGCACTAATATTGTTTTTACACCAATATGGGATTGCAGTGAACTTACTCTTCTGTGATGTAAAGGATCTGAAACAATAGTTTGAGCTTCGTCAATAAGCTCTGTGATACTCCGCCTCTTGCGCATCTGAAAAACAAACAATACACTGTTATCCCAATAGGTCTTGTTTTAAAAGCTTGTTTATGAAAACTGGCCTATACATGTCTATGAATAAAGGCTGCTGAATGTTTAAAAACAAAGTTAAAACCACTGGTGGCTTTGGGGTCAGGAACATTTAATGCTGTAAAGAAAAACCTGAAAGTATAAAATTAAGTTTGTGTAGATTTTCAGTCATGCAGGGCATGATGTTTCTGAAGGTTTAGTTG
This sequence comes from Aphyosemion australe, assembly GCA_006937985.1. Lineage (NCBI taxonomy): Eukaryota > Metazoa > Chordata > Actinopteri > Cyprinodontiformes > Nothobranchiidae > Aphyosemion > Aphyosemion australe. The sequence goes on along the minus strand of SSNS01000700.1, from coordinate 136,836 downwards.
GAACAACTGGACTTTTGTTTTCCTTGAAGACGCTTCACCTCTCCTCAGTTCTGATGCTTGGGTTGGGAGTAGAAGGCTTATAAGGTCTGAAACAAACATGCTGATAGGACAACAGGAGTCGCTGATGAGGCCGTTGTTATTACTAAGGAGGCCATCAAGGTCACTCGAGTTCCTGGCCCTAGGGATGCACGACATATCAGCATCAACATCGGTATCAGCTGATGTTACTCATTCTGGGATCAGTCCGACAAGTAAAACTGGACCAATATTAACAGCCGATAATTATTTCCATCTAGTTGCCGTCTCTGTATCCGTTTTGGGAGGCGGGTGTCGGTCATGTGGTAATTCTTTGATCATGTGACAGTAGCCTCTTTCATTAAACAATGCCGCCAATTTGCCACAAAGCTGAGGCGGCATCACGGAGCCTTTGGTTGTTCATGAGTGGTCAGACTGTGGCGGTAATGTGGCGCGATCATGTGCTTTTCACAAGATTACGCAATGGCGGTTAAGGGGGTAGGGGGGTGGTCTCTGCGCTGTCACAGACTTCCTTTTAGCTTGAACATAACTTGCTTTTTATTGTGATCGAAGCCGTGCTCAAGTTTTTGACAAGACACTCCTAAAGGTGTCTGTCCTCCACAGTCCCCGTGAACTGTCAGATGGTCTGAGCTCCAGCTCTAACGGAGAGAAGCTCCCAGAGCTCTGCATCGCTCCAGTTTGCCGTCTCAGCTGATTATGTTTACAAAAGCTCAACTTACTGCCTGTGTTTACGTTAATTTTCAATATAGTTACCGACCAAAGCTCGGCGAACATTCCACACCTGATTACGACACCACCCTCTGTTGCACCAAGGCGTGATCAAGTCTAGCGCTGCAATAATATTACTACCAAGCTTGGTGGCATAAATGCTGCAAAACTGCCCCATCGCCATGCCGCCACGGCGCTCTCATAAGACACATTGTGGCGGTAGTATTACACTGATTTGCCAGCATGGTGTGTCTTAAAGCGGCTAGTGATAGTAAGCATCCCTGACGCATTAATGTATGTGTGTGTATAAATGTTAGGGCTGAATGATCTATCGTTTTCTGATCAAAATTGCAACGTCAAACAACACAATCACGTGATCGTCAAAGTTGCAATTTTTTGCAGCACTTCCGACTGACCCAGGATCTGTTGTGTCAACTATTTTACACATCCAGGGTTTCCCCCGGGTTTAAAAATGTTACGGCAGTAGCAGCGAGCGCCAGCAGGGGGTGGAGCGGGAGCCTGATGCCTGAGCTGCATGAATGTAAATGTTAGTCTACATTATAAATATTGTGCTGAAACTTAATTTGATGAAAATTGTGAATTTATTTAAAATCACACTTTCTGACAGAAAAATTGCAACACAATAATTTCTTAAAGTCGTTATAAATGTGTATAATTATATATAATATCGTAAATATTGGTTACCGCTCAACAGCAATATTAATGTCAGATATTGATATTGGTGCATCCCTACCTCGCCTGAATACGTCTGAAAGTAAACCTCATGACAAACAACTGCCACTCTAAGGAAAAGCCTCCTGATTCACCACAGATGAGAAGAACTGAGCTCTGTAAGGGACATTTTATGCATCTTTTTTTGAGAGATCTTCACTTACTTTTGTGAAATCCATGCCATCTATGCAGAAATTCACAACTTTAAAAAATAAATCTTCCCGTGTTCCTCGCTTGGCTCGTTAGTGCTAGTAAACATTCTTGGAGGTTGAAATATTTTGTGATATGTGGAAATTTCCACGACTTACTTTGTTTCAGCGAGAAAATAAATGAGAAAGCAAATAAATAAAAGCTGTGTTAGTTGGCCTTTGAACAGAAAGCTACTGAGAACTCTCTTCAGATCTCTCCATCCTGGTAGTTTGTAAGATCAACATGAGAAGCATTAGGTGTGTCTGAGCTAAAGCTCACCTTCTTTATTATTTGTGCCCACTTTTGTTTGCATTCCTCCGGAGAAAAAGGAGGGAAGGCCACTTTATCCCAGTTTACCGTTTTCAGTCCTAACTGATAGTCGATCAGCCTCTCCTCGTCAGGAATGCTGGCTTTCAGCGAAGCAAGTAGCTTCGTGAGGTTCTCGTTGGTCCATTCTGCAGCTGGAGAAAGATTACAAATAACACACACACAGAAGCGGGACTGGCGGGTTTTGATATTTTCTTCCTTTCATCATTAAAAACGCAGTTTGGGCATATTAGTTTATGGGAATGGATTTCCTTTAATACTCACCAGACTCTGTGGGCTCCGTTTCTGAACCGCTCATTTCAAAACCCAAATTTGTTTCTCCAAAAAATATTTGAAATATACTGAGTGAAAAACAGAATTCACGAATCAAAATCTCAGGGAAAATCAACAAGCTAGTTATCTAGCTAGCTAAGGCGTTAATAGGAAATATCAGTAACCATGAGGCGTCTACCATTATTACCCTCTCGTCTAGTTGAATAAATGAAATCATTCCAGACTATAAATCCAAAAGTAGAGAACACATGGCGTTAGCGTTTACTTGAAAACATCCGCATGTGCGTTTCACCGGAAAAGGGCGGGGCGATAGCTCTGCGCATGCGTACGTGCTGATGGAAATGAGTGACGCCCGATGGTGACGCCACGTAACGCCTCGTGGACGTGCTGCCCGGCCACCATGTTAGTTGGGTCTACATTCGCCCTCAGTGCATTCATTTCTACTGAGGAAGGCGCTTACCCTAGCCTGGCAAGCCATCCTATTTATGTGAATATAAACTCTGCAAAGCAAGAATTTGGTCTAGTTCACTAGGCTACGCTTACCCAGCTAAAAAAAACACATTTTATCAAACTTTTTCACAAAATCAGACATGTGGTATGATAATTAAAATATTAATAAACATGTGATGGCTGTGGCCACAGCCACACATCTTAGTTACCTTGGTGGCAGCTGCTCCAGGCCCTCTGCTGATCAGCTAAAAAGGTGGAGAAGGGGTGGAGCAGGCCTATGAAGATCTGCAAATTGGCTCATACCACCGCTTAGGACTATGGAGGGGGGAAAGGGATGTATTTTGATAGTTCTGTCATGTGTTTGTTGGGTTTTTGTGTGTGTTACCCCTTTTTTGTGTTTTTGTGGGCTGATCAGCCATTACTTAAGTTCCTCCTTTGTTTCACTTGAGAGGTCTCTTTGTTTGAGTTAAGTGGTTTGTGTTCTTTAGTGGCGGTTTTGTTACGTTCACCTCTTTTATGGGCCCAAGAATCTGATTTATGTTTGTGAATTGATCCACAACTTTATTTGGTAACCCAACATTAAATTTTTTGATAAACTACAACCTGTGCCTGACTGTCTTTGACTGCTTGGTCCTTCACAAAACAAAAATTAAAACATAAAATCCCAAATTGGTAGGCTAGAAAAGTCAATAGTAATCCCACGTGATCTGTTTTCGCCGGTTGTTATAACTGTAGGCTGCACAAAAACGGGCATAGTTGCCCACCCTGCATTGACTTTGGAGAACGAGGAGACCCATTCAATATGGCAGCGACGCTGTTACGCTCAGACACAATAATTGATGCTCTCCAGCCATAGACATTGATTATTATAAATCAATTATTATGTCTATGTCTCCAGCGCCCAATGGGGCGTCTACTTATTCATGTCTATGGTCTGATGTCCCAGAGCTTTACAAGACTTCACTTAAAGGGATATTCCACCCAAAATTGAAATTGTCTGTTGACCGTTATTGCTGTCATTGCTGTTGACATATTTCCCAGAGTTAGATAAGTGGGAAAAAAGCATTTTGTAACCAGCGCAGTAATTCTCCTGATCTGGAAGCAGTTTGTCTGCTTTAGTTTCTTTAGCTTAGCATAAACAATGGAAGTGAATGGCACGTTTGGAAACGTGTGTTCATCCTGTGTTAATAAACGATCAGCATTTAATTAGCGTTAACAAGCTATTACCGCAGCCCCGAATATTTTATTGAGGATGTGTTTCAGCTCAGCATCAGAAACACTCAACACCTGAAAGCCAAACCAGGTCTGTAGAACCGACGTCACCCCATCTTCTTTACAAGCGCGTCTCCATCACCACTCCAGCTGCAGCCGCGCTGAGATCAAAGTTGACAGAAACGAGGATCCGTGCTGCAAACCCCCGCAAATTGTGACAGCGGAGTTGAGACCAGTGGTTTTGGCTTAATAGTGCCACAAAATATCCAAAGCTTATCTTACTGCGGCTTATTTTGCTATTATATCCTTAATAAGGTAATCATTTAAATGTTGTGGTCTGACAATAGTCGAGGCAAGCGTATGAATAAAATCACAATCTTTATTTTCAATAATTAAAATGTCAGTCTTAAAACCCCACCGCTAACCGTCCCGGCAGCTGCTACCACAATGCAACCGAGAAGTGACCCACACAAACCCAATATAAGATTAACTGGTTAGTCTGCCTTTACAGATGTTCCCAGTCCATACCGCACAAGGTAGCTCTCCAAGGCGAGGCAGACTAACCAGCAAAACCAAAATAAACAAACAAAATAAACCCCACAAGGACAGCAGGCGGCAACACGTCACTGTGCGATGTAACCACCTCACGCACACCCCCTCTCAATCCAACAATCATCCATGCCCTCCGGCACTAAGCTTCTGTGCGTCCCAGACTGCTCACCGGGCACCTAACCTGCAACCAGCCAACACTCTGGCTTCCCACAGGAAACTGGCAATTACCAGACCAACAGCTGGATCCACTTTAAATTACTTTCCCCAGCAGGGCCACAGTGCCTCCCAGTGGTAACACCCGCTACATCCCTCTCCACCAAGATGCGTCGGCGACCCGACGACGCACCCCAGGAGACCTGGAACCCAGCCACGTCTAAACAAACTTAAATTTAGACCACAGATTTAGCCCCCCACACCGATCTTGGCAATCTATGCGGATTAGAATGTTTTCCTGCAGTTGTCCTAGCTGATCTCCGAGGCCCCTCCACTAAACCCATGCCAGTTTCCTCAGTGGGACATTGGTCTGGTGAAGGCAGGCTACCCACGATCCCCTCGTTACCCCCAGGCCTTTCCAGAGGAACCTTAGAGTTGTCAGCCTCTGAACCCGGTACCAGTTCCAAGTCAGGCCAACCCCCCGTCTCCTGGTCGGTCTTACTGCCATCCTGTACCCCTCCCAACACACTAGCAACCCCAGCCGCGGGAACACTCCTCAACTCTGTTCTGTGAATCTGCCGGAGAGGTCCCTCCTGGCCTACCGGGGCAACAGAATACACCACACCCTGAGGTGGTGGGGGGCAAACCACCCGGTACGGGGTTGGATCCCAAAAATCCTGGATCTTATTTCGCCCCTTAACTGAATGGTCCCGTGTATACACCAGATCACCCCCCTCAAAATCATCTGCCATACACTGGTCCTGCTCCCTTTGACTCCGCTGGGCTCGTTTATTATCTAACCGGCGCTGCACAGCTTCATACGCCGCAGCCAATGATTTCTGATGTTCCTCCACCCATTCCTCCAACTGGATTTCCGATTCACACCCCCGCCCAACCAAGAAATCCACCGGCAACTGCGCCTCTCTCCCAAACATCAAATAATATGGAGTCATGCCTGTAGACTGATGGACAGAGGTATTATAAGCAAAAGTCACCTGGGACAAATGCCGAGGCCACCGGCGCTTCTGCTCAGGAGGAAGGGCTCGGAGCAGGTCATGTAATGTACGGTTAAATCTCTCACATTGACCATTACCCTGGGGGTGATAGGGGGTTGTTCGACTTTTTTCAATGTTATAAATCTTACAAAGCTGAGCAACTAGATTACTTTCAAAGTTCTAAAATTTCCGCTACTGTACTTGCTCGCTGATCTTTTGTTGCAATGGTCTGAGGTGTATTTTGAAAACACATCTGTCATGACCAGGACATTCTCTCTACCATCGGTAGAAGGTTCCAAAACAGTAAAATCTATGGCCAAGACTTCATGCGGCCGAGAGGCCCTAACCGACCCCATATGGGTCATAACCTTTGGTTGCACAGCTTTCGACAACACACACCTATCACAGTTTTTACACCAATCCTCCACATCCTTATACATGTTGGGCCAATAAAAACGGGAGCGCACTAGCTGTAACGTCCGCTCCACCCCCTGATGACCATGGTCATCATGAAGCGAGCGGAGGATGCCCCCTTGTAAGCATTGTGGCAGAACCAGTTGCTGCACCTCATCTTCTGCTTCTGGCACACAAACAACCCGGTACAGCACTGATCCCTTCTCTTGTAATAGACCCCACTGTCGAACCAGCTCCCTCGGGCCCTTCCCAAGCTCCCTTCGTTCCTTAGCATCTGGTGCCCTGCCCCTATCCCAAAATACCAAAAACGTACCAATAATGGGATCTTGTACTTGCAAAGTAGAAAGGTCAGCCATGGACAACCCGGGCAATGCACTAATTTCAGCCTGCATGCCCCAAACTTCCCCTTCCTCTGTCAGTGCCTCCAACTCACCTGAATGCAATCGTGACAAAACATCTGCATTTGCATTCTGTGAGCCTGGGCGGTATCTTATGTCTAAATCAAAAGACGCCAACTCCGATGCCCATCTCTGCTCTGTTGCACCCAACTTTGCTGTTGCTAGATAACTTAAAGGGTTGTTGTCTGTAAATACTGTACATTTATTCCCCAACAAATACTCACGAAACTTCTCAGTCACCACCCACTTAAGGCCCACCAATTTCAGCTTCCTAGAGCTGTAATTGCTCATATTACGTTCCGTGGGTTTCAAACTTCGGCTAGCAAAAGCAATGGGTCGCAACTTACCCCCATGCTCCTGTGACAGCACTGCTCCCAACCCTCCATGGCTTGCATCAACCTCCAAAACAAAAGGCTTCTGGAAGTCTGCATAAGCAAGAACGGGTGAAGTTATCAGGGCTGTCTTGAGCTTACAGAAACTCTGCTCACACTCTGCATCCCAGAACTCACTCAACAGCTTCCGAGGGGTTCTACCCTTTTTGCCCCCAGGAAGTAGCCTAGCCACTAATTGATTCAATGAAGCCGCTATGCTCGAAAACCCGGCAACAAACCTCCTGTAATAGGATGCAAATCCCAAGAATGATCTAAGTTCTGCCAAGGTACTAGGTTGCNGCTACATCCCTCTCCACCAAGATGCGTCGGCGACCCGACGACGCACCCCAGGAGACCTGGAACCCAGCCACGTCTAAACAAACTTAAATTTAGACCACAGATTTAGCCCCCCACGCCGACCTTGGCAATCTATGCGGATTAGAATGTTTTCCTGCAGTTGTCCTAGCTGATCTCCGAGGCCCCTCCACTAAACCCATGCCAGTTTCCTCAGTGGGACGTTGGTCTGGTGAAGGCAGGCTACCCACGATCCCCTCGTTACCCCCAGGCCTTTCCAGAGGAACCTTAGAGTTGTCAGCCTCTGAACCCGGTACCAGTTCCAAGTCAGGCCAACCCCCCGTCTCCTGGTCGGTCTTACTGCCATCCTGTACCCCTCCCAACACACTAGCAACCCCAGCCGCGGGAACACTCCTCAACTCTGTTCTGTGAATCTGCCGGAGAGGTCCCTCCTGGCCTACCGGGGCAACAGAATACACCACACCCTGAGGTGGTGGGGGGCAAACCACCCGGTACGGGGTTGGATCCCAAAAATCCTGGATCTTATTTCGCCCCTTAACTGAATGGTCCCGTGTATACACCAGATCACCCCCCTCAAAATCATCTGCCATACACTGGTCCTGCTCCCTTTGACTCCGCTGGGCTCGTTTATTATCTAACCGGCGCTGCACAGCTTCATACGCCGCAGCCAATGATTTCTGATGTTCCTCCACCCATTCCTCCAACTGGATTTCCGATTCACACCCCCGCCCAACCAAGAAATCCACCGGCAACTGCGCCTCTCTCCCAAACATCAAATAATATGGGGTCATGCCTGTAGACTGGTGGACAGAGGTATTATAAGCAAAAGTCACCTGGGACAAATGCCGAGGCCACCGGCGCTTCTGCTCAGGAGGAAGGGCTCGGAGCAGGTCATGTAATGTACGGTTAAATCTCTCACATTGACCATTACCCTGGGGGTGATAGGGGGTTGTTCGACTTTTTTCAATGTTATAAATCTTACAAAGCTGAGCAACTAGATTACTTTCAAAGTTCCGCCCCTGGTCTGAATGAATGCGCCCTGGAGGGCCGAAAAGGTGAAACCAGTGCTTGACTAAAATTTCCGCTACTGTACTTGCTCGCTGATCTTTTGTTGCAATGGTCTGAGTGTATTTTGAAAACACATCTGTCATGACCAGGACATTCTCTCTACCATCGGTAGAAGGTTCCAAAACAGTAAAATCTATGGCCAAGACTTCATGCGGCCGAGAGGCCCTAACCGACCCCATATGGGTCATAACCTTTGGTTGCACAGCTTTCGACAACACACACCTATCACAGTTTTTACACCAATCCTCCACATCCTTATACATGTTGGGCCAATAAAAACGGGAGCGCACTAGCTGTAACGTCCGCTCCACCCCCTGATGACCATGGTCATCATGAAGCGAGCGGAGGATGCCCCCTTGTAAGCATTGTGGCAGAACCAGTTGCTGCACCTCATCTTCTGCTTCTGGCACACAAACAACCCGGTACAGCACTGATCCCTTCTCTTGTAATCGACCCCACTGTCGAACCAGCTCCCTCGGGCCCTTCCCAAGCTCCCTTCGTTCCTTAGCATCTGGTGCCCTGCCCCTATCCCAAAATACCAAAAACGTACCAATAATGGGATCTTGTACTTGCAAAGTAGAAAGGTCAGCCATGGACAACCCAGGCAATGCACTAATTTCAGCCTGCATGCCCCAAACTTCCCCTTCCTCTGTCAGTGCCTCCAACTCACCTGAATGCAATCGTGACAAAACATCTGCATTTGCATTCTGTGAGCCTGGGCGGTATCTTATGTCTAAATCAAAAGACGCCAACTCCGATGCCCATCTCTGCTCTGTTGCACCCAACTTTGCTGTTGCTAGATAACTTAAAGGGTTGTTGTCTGTAAATACTGTACATTTATTCCCCAACAAATACTCACGAAACTTCTCAGTTACCGCCCACTTAAGGCCCACCAATTCCAGCTTCCTAGAGCTGTAATTGCTCATATTACGTTCCGTGGGTTTCAAACTTCGGCTAGCAAAAGCAATGGGTCGCAACTTACCCCCATGCTCCTGTGACAGCACTGCTCCCAACCCTCCATGGCTTGCATCAACCTCCAAAACAAAAGGCTTCTGGAAGTCTGCATAAGCAAGAACGGGTGAAGTTATCAGGGCTGTCTTGAGCTTACAGAAACTCTGCTCACACTCTGCATCCCAGAACTCACTCAACAGCTTCCGAGGGGTTCTACCCTTTTTGCCCCCAGGAAGTAGCCTAGCCACTAATTGATTCAATGGGGCCGCTATGCTTGAAAACCCGGCAACAAACCTCCTGTAATAGGATGCAAATCCCAAGAATGATCTAAGTTCTGCCAAGGTACTAGGTTGCTTCCACTCCTGCACAACTGCCACTTTATCTGGATCGGTGGACACACCTTCCGTCGACACCACATGCCCCAGATACTTAACACTCTTCTGAAAAAAGGTGCACTTCGAGAGTTTTCACTTTCAGCCACCCCTTGATGTAGCGGGTGTTACCACTGGGAGGCACTGTGGCCCTGCTGGGGAAAGTAATTTAAAGTGGATCCAGCTGTTGGTCTGGTAATTGCCAGTTTCCTGTGGGAAGCCAGAGTGTTGGCTGGTTGCAGGTTAGGTGCCCGGTGAGCAGTCTGGGACGCACAGAAGCTTAGTGCCGGAGGGCATGGATGATTGTTGGATTGAGAGGGGGTGTGCGTGAGGTGGTTACATCGCACAGTGACGTGTTGCCGCCTGCTGTCCTTGTGGGGTTTATTTTGTTTATAGGTTATAAAAGCGATAGCGATGAGTTTCGCTGATCGCGGTCGTTGTCGCCTCCCATGTGTCGAGCCCATAATTTGAAAAGACATTTCCAGGGAAGACATGCTAAATTTGCAGCCGACTACCCAGTTGGGAGTGAGAGGAAAAGTGCAATTGCAGTAGGCTACTTCTGGAGAAATTAGAAGAGCACAGAAGTAGATTTAAGAAGTGGATTACATCTCCAAACTCTACTACTGCTGCAAGTTTTATTACAAACTGAGAGATAATAAAGTGTGGAAAACCATTCACGGATGATGATTACATAATATAATTTCTTATTACAGGGAGTGCAGAATTATTAGGCAAATGAGTATTTTGACCACATCATCCTCTTTATGCATGTTGTCTTACTCCAAGCTGTATAGGCTCAAAAGCCTACTACCAATTAAGCACATCAGCTGATGTGCATCTCTGTAATGAGAAGGGGTGTGGGCTAATGACATCAACACCCTACAGAATGACAGGTTTTAGACAGATGACATCTAGTGGCCAGGAGGGTTACAACAACAGGAGTTTTAAACTGCTGTGAGTATTTTATTTTATTAATTCATCGGCCAGTCAGTTATTCATTATTTGATCAAATAAAAACAAGCAATGTTGTTCGTACTTTGACATACAATGAATCTCATCTTTTGTGATGGAGCAGTAGCTCACTAACCACACTAAAAAGGGCTGAATTTAAAATAACTTCAGTGGATTTTTTAATGAAATAAAGTAAAGCTCATACAATTAAAGGGAGACAAAAAAAATGTAAATCTATTTAACCAATACATTCGACAGTCCTGACTTAATTTTATTTTTAAATTACCTGTATAATCTCTCAGACTTTTCACTAAAATCCTTTTTCATTTTATTATAATTTCTCTCTTTTTTTGTTTTACAAAAATCCATGAAACATGTTTCTTCAGAAATGTTAAAAAGTCTCCAGGAATGTTTTAACTTCACATCATCATGTATCCACATTCACTCTCAACAAATATAATAAACACTTTCACACATTTGTGTTCATCCAGAAGTTGAAATTTTATTTAGCTTAAAATAGAATAAATAGATTTTATATTAATTTTTATAAAAGTGTCAGCAGCTATAATGGACGACTACAAAGGCATCTGAGTTTCACAGTAGACATCCTGCCCAGGCTCCTCCTCAAATGTCACTTTGGCGTCATCGGCATCCAACTGAAACGCAACAGATGAAAACAAATTAGTGTGATTGCGCGCACACACACACACACACACACACACACACACACACACGCACTCATGCATGCATGCAGGCATGCACACACACGCTGACAAGAAGCCCCTTACACATTTCATCTCCAGGTTGGTGAACAGATGACCAGTCATCAGCATACGCAGAGGGATGGTGAGGATGAGAACAAAGGGAAGGGCGAGGGATATTGGGCTGGATTTGACGAGCCACAGAAGCCCAAGGCACACCATCTGGATTACTGTAAACAAGTGCATTCGTCCTGTGCTTACCTGCAGTTGAATAAAAACAAACCAAAACCATTACATTAATGTTTTAGTCATTGTTCTTTTATTTAATGGAATGATTTAGAATCCATTCATTTTCCGCTACTTGTCCAAAGTTGGATTAGGGAAAAGTAACGGAATCAGGAAGGAAACCCAGACATCCCTCACTCCAGTATCACTACTCGGTTCTTCTAGGAGGATCCCAAAGTGGTCCAGTGTCAGATAGGATATACTGTATAATCTATCCAGTAAGGTCTGATTCTGCACATCATGGGTACTGTACCTTATCTTTACAGCTGACCCCAGGAAGCACATTTTAGCCACCCCTGTTCCTTTGGTAACATGAATCCAGATCTCATGACCACAAGTGAAGGTTGGAACCTACATCAAGAGTTTTGCATTTTGACTCAGCTCCTTGTTTAGCAAATAAACCATCATTATTGTAAAATGTGCCACGCACATGAAACCTCATTGTATCTGTCTATCTCTCACTCCATCCTTCTTCCACTTGTGGATAAGACACAAGCACAAAGAATCACTCCAACCTGGAGAGATCATACCATCCTTTTCTAGCTTGAGACTTAAAGAAATTCATATCAAACACAGAAAATTCAATCTACATAATTCTTCACAAAAAAATTGTGAAATGTTCAAGAAAAAACAAAATGTGATCAGATGTACATGAAATTACACAGTTTAAAGGTTGAATATGGAACCCAGACTCTATAGCATCATCTAGTGTTCAGAGGTGGTATTTTGCAACAACAGAACAAACTTTCCAGCCGTCGGGATGTTGGTTCACTGCTGATACATGAAGTGACCAGCCAGCACCATGTCCAGTGACAAATCGTACAGGGTAAGGACTAATACGTTTATTTTACAACAGTATTTACCATTAGAACATCTTCTGGGCTCAGAATCAGCTGCTTGACTTGTCAAGTCCATCATCTTACACAGTCCCAGCCTCGCCTTGCCGAGCGGACTTTTTACCACAACGGTGTCCCCTAGTGGCTGGTGGATGTAAATATTTATTTTGACTGGCACGACACTGGGTTAATGTTGTGTCGTGCCAGTCAAAATAAATATTTGATTTTTTTTTAAGTATAGCTTTTAAAGGAACAACTGTGCATTCATTCTGCACACCTCTAAACGCCCCGTGGAGGTATTATTTTTTTAAAATTTAGCTTTTTATTAAAATGTTCCATATTCAACCTTTAATACACTGACATCAACATGAACGGATCAAGGTAAGTAGACACTTACTCTGGTGGCGTAGGGTTCATTGGGGTGGTATTTCTTAGGAATGAGAAGCAGCAGTACTCTATCCCATAGCTGGATGCCATTTAGTGATGTAACTCCCATGTAGAGGAAAATCCCAAACAACGCTGACATGGGAATCATCTTTAGGATCGGCTCCATCAGAATTGACAGACCTTGACACAACAGATGTTTGGTAAAAACACTGGTGTGAATTGAGATGTTGATCTGTGGAGGAGATGCTCATAGCAGAAGGCACTCACCAACAAGCAAGGCTACAACGATGCCACTGACCCTCTGCTCCAGCACCCTCTCTATTACAGGTTTTTGCCCTTTGCTCATGACAGTAAGAGCGTTGGCATGAGTGACAGATCGAACCGTGGCAGCACTGAGCCACGGCACTCCAAATATGGCACCAAGTCCTCCCATGCCGACTAGAACCAGCAGGTCGTAGTGGAACCCGGAACCTTTGACCATCTTCCTCTCAGGCTTACTGATGATCAGGCTGCTCAAAGACATGAAAGACGAATCATTCAGGAAACATCATGCCATCTGATTTTGATAATCTAGGGGAGATTTTTACACTCACGTTGTGATCTGAGACTCCAGGAAGATGAGGATGAAGACGAGTAAGGCTGGAACACAGGATGCAAACATCAACCACACGGGGAAAGACTTGTGCTCTCCAAATGGGTTGATGAGCCAACCTCTCTTGGCTGGGTTGGACACCATCAAACCTTTGGGAACAACTAGTTTCTGCAAATAAAAAGCCAACAGATTACAGTTCAGTTAGGGCATTGATGTTACAATTCTTTCCAAGATTTTTTTTATGACCAATGAAAGGTCTGCAAGAAAGCTAACCTGAGTGTAGGTATCCTCAATGTTGTAGTCTACAACGATCATGAGGAAAATGGCAATAGGGACACCAAAGTCACCCATCAAGCGCCTGACCTGGTCATGACAGAAAGAAGCAGACATTGACCGTTAGTTACAAAGAGCTAAACTGGACTTTAATGGTCTGTGTAGACCTTTCCAGCTAACCTTTCCAGGAAGAAATGTCCCATTCTTGAACTGGCGCAGGAAGAAGGCGATAAAGAAGCAGCCGAACATAAGGCACATGGAGAGGAGGGCTGTGTTGGGGTAAGGTGGCGCTATCGTTTTGACAATAACAGTTATGTTGCCAGTTATGTTGTCGTAGATGACGTTCTCTTCCACCTTTGTGTGCCAAGGATTTTCCAGTGTTCCATTCAAATGATCGTAATTTAAAATCAGTGGATGCTCCTTGAAGATCTAAAGGGGGTTTAGAAGATTGGCTGTTACAAAGTTCATAAAGAATGTATGCGTTAGGAAGAGGAAACATGAAGACAGTTTAAGTTTACCCTCGCCAACTTGGCAAAAGTTTCATAAATGAAGATGATGGAGATGAGGATGGAGAAGATCTCCTGGGTGAAGCGTGAGATGTAGCGCACTAGGAAGCTGCCCTCAAAGGCCACGATGATCACCACGATGATGATGAGCCAAACTCCAACCCACACCCTCCCAACTATGTATTCAATGTCCTGGGATGTGCAGAACTGAAGGAAAGGAACTAGAGTTGAACTTCTGATCTTGACTGCATTAACATGTTTAAGGATGAAAGTGGGATTTAATAAGTTGACTCACTGCAAAGAAGGCCTCCTCGAACACTAAAAGAGGACCTGAGAAACCGATCACCAGGATGGGCTGAGCAGCAACAAAGCAGAAGATGATCCCCTGAATGCTGGTGGAAATCAGGAGCTCTGGTACACCCATCATGTTGTCCACCTTGTCAGCTGAAGAGACGAAAATTTAAAGACTATTTTAGGATCTGCAGCACCAAGCGGAAGCCTCGTGTCCACTACTTATACATACCCAACAAGCCCCCAAAGGTGATGGCAGGAGACAAGGCGGCAAAGTAGATGAAGATGATGGCAGCAAGAGCCTGGGCGTTCAAGGCATCTGTGATGTCACTCTTGTAGTATTGGTAGCGTCTCTTAAAGTCTCTAATCATGCCACCAAAGGGTCGACCAGTGCGAGAAAGTGGATCATCGGCAGGAGAGCCGCTGGCAATAGAAACTGGGAGAATAATTTAGATTTAGGAATTAAAAGGAATTGTAGGCGTTTTTGTTTTTCCCAGGTTGTCGATGGCTCTCACCTCTGCGAGTCTCTGAGCTCCTGCGAGGTGTGAGGTCTGGAGTAGTCTGCAGTCTGTCCTTCAGTATTTTCTTCTGAAAGCTGATGATGGAGCTGAGCATGGCCTCATTTTTTATTTCGGTCGGTGGGACGATGATGCTGCAGTCGATGAATTCCACCAAAGCGTCCGTCATCTCTCTGGCACTCCTCGCCTGAAACGCTACCTGGTTATACACCTGAGATGGAGGAAGTTTAAGAAGAAAGAGCATTTAAGTAGATTACTTCAATCATCAATAATTATTTTTATAACAGGCTCTTACTAACATAATATGTTCTATGATAGTTAATAACTGCACACATAATAAAAAAGAACAAGCTTAAACCTTAGACTTGAAATATGGAATATATTAAATTTCCACTAGGTGGAGACGTTTGTTCTCAAAAAACATTTGTAGTCAAGAAAATTCAGACCTCACTCTGAAGTGTCAATCAGCATTTTTTTACAAGTTTATTTTAATAGTTGTTTGTATTTTCTAATATAATTATTTTCTATTTAGATTAAAATAAATGATTTGGATTAACTAGGGCAGCTGATACTGATGAAGACTGTTCTGGGACCAGGTATGATGATGCTCAGATATCTTCTGTTTACCTATACTGACAGCCCACTCACTTTATCAGCCATCAGAGCTGCCATGGCTCGACCTGTCTCATGGTAGTCGATGTCAGACTTGCTGGGTCCAACCAGAACAAAGATAAAGCGGACGGGCACCGGGGCCTCCAGGGCCGAGTCGAGCACTGCTGCTTCCTTCAGACGCACAAAAACAATTGTGGCTTTCTCCAGAAAGTCTAAGGCTCCTGGTAAAATACATGAAAAAGAATTGGTTTATTGAAGCTGGAATCAGAATGTACACTAACCTCCCGGGACACACGCTTTTGTTTGGTGTACTTTTTAAATCCCAGCTAGTTATTTAGATTAATAGGAGCTCAAAATCACAACAAACAAAATTAAATTATGGTTAAAGTAAGAAAATATCAAAGATATTTCTTAAATAATAAAAAAATTAATTTTTGATTAAGTCTCCCTGAGCAAGCTTCAAAGATAATATAAATCACTTTGCACAGACATAAACAAACACTCTCTTAAAAAGAATGAATTTACCAACTAGCACCATGGAGGCCTCGACGTGATCACATTCGTCTTTCTAAAAGAAAAAAGAGCAAATGAGCAAACACTCCTCATTCCTAAAGGTTACATGCGTGTTGGAGGTTTTGCGCCACTTAAAACCTAAAGCGTCCCCATGCAGCATGTCAAAAATATTTTCAAAAAAAAGTCACAAGGGAAAAGTGTTTAAAGAAATGCAAACTTTTAAAGAGCTGATGAGGACATCATTTAGATCTTCAGGCTTACCCGTGTCAATGACATCAAAGAGAAAACTTACTCTTTCTTTGACTGAAAATCTGTGCAGGTCTCCTCCATCTGTCAGCTTTTGACTTTCTGGATCAGGTGACTCACTTTATGGAGAATAAATACATGAATAAAGTCACAGGTCACACTATAAATTAAAAGATTAATCAATTCATTCATTCACTCATTCATTCATTTTTATGAAAATTGATATTATTAAACACAAGGCATTGTTAATCAGCAATATTAATCAATTTACAGCTAATTTCAAAGATTTAAACATTTCTTATTTTACAAATAAATCTGTTTTCTGAACAGATGCTTAGAAATGTTGAAACTCTTTAAAGGGACAATAATTACCTTTGTCACAAAGTTATTTATTTTCATTTGTATTTATTATCAGATCATTGCAACACTATAGAAATGAAATCCTTTCTTAAACAGTAGTTTTTAAAATTGTAATTACACATTTTAGGCCATATTTTGTGATATTTAAGGGATTTTTCCATCTTTATTTTGATGATTGAGTTTTATTTCATTTACTGTAGATTTAATTTTCACCAGAGGTAGAAACTTTTCAAATACGTCAAGGAGTAAATTCAAGATGGCTAACCTCACAACACCTTAAGACCTAGAACTTAGAGTATTTAGTTCTTAGTTAGTCTGTTAAAATACAGTTTCATGTCTGATTTTTAACCGTCATCTGTCAAACTCTGTGCTTAAACGTGCAAGGTAAGGTAACTACTGAGCACAGCGGTCATCTGGTCAGAGAGAGTTTCACATAATCACACGTTTGGGTCTCCAGAGCAGTCACTTTCTTCCACTTTGACCGGTAAACCTTCCCCTCTCGTTAGGAGCTTCAGCTAAATGCTTAAATGTAGGTCCAAGTGTTTGAGTCACTGTTGGGTGATGCCTAACGGATACCTGCGGTTTTGGAGCAGAGATTTCAGCACTCCTTCCTGGTCTCCAGACTTGATCTCCTTCTTTTTAACCATCTCAGCGACCATCTTCTCAGCGATAGCGGCTATAGTCTTCTCCTCACAGTCGAAAATGGTCACAACTTGAGGATAAAAGTGGAAAATGCTCTAAAATGATCATGACAGGATGACCAATCCTAACCTTCCTCCACATCTTCACTAAAAAATAAAATACTTTAGAATTAAATAAAAAATTTCTTGCTAAGTTATGTTTAATAACTAAAAGAAAAGAGACCAGCTTTTACAAGCTCTTATCACTGACCGGTGTTCATGGTGCGTCGCAGCTGGATGAGGCCTTTGAAGGTGAGGTAGGAGATTTGTAAGGACGCCCAGACCCCCGCCTCGGGGTCGAAGCTCTCCTCGGAGCCCGCCCATCGGCCCGTCTCCTGCCAGTACGCCTGCTGCTCCTGGTCCTTCATTAGGTCCCTCTGCTTCACACACCTGTGAGGGAGCAGACGCATGCAGAGGTGAAGGCATGTTGGGATTGTGAGGCACGTGAAACGAAGAGTTGGTGGATGAATTAGAGCTGCACCGCCCTACAAGCAACAGCTTAAGCATGTGGTGAGGCAGTGGTTTCACTGGCCTCTTCATCTACGTCAGTGAATCTCACTCCCACCTAACTTTGAAGATAGACGCTCCACAACGCTGAAAGGATTCAGGTATATCTACCATGAAGAACCCCAAACCAAACCAAAATCCAGGGAAACACAAAGATCTTTTTAAAGTTATCATCCTGATCGAGCCTCACGTCGTTCCTTCTATATTAAACATCCATTTGCTGTCTCTGATCCTAGGTCTGCTATAGAGGTGTCGCATCCAGCAGGGAAATCCAAGCATCCCTCTTCTCAGTGACATTCTTCTCCTGAGGGATCCTAGGGCATTCCCAGGTAAGACATTATTTATAATCTCTCTAGCAACACGTCCAGTGGGACATCCCTGGAAAATCCCTAGAAGACAACATTGCCAGATTCCTGAATTACCTCATATTACTCCATTTGATGTTGGGGAGCAGCGGCTCTGTTCTGAGCACATCACCTTATCTGACCCCAGCCACTCTAAGGTCTAAGCACATCTCAACCTCTCGTGTCTAGGACCTCACAGTTGGTCATGATCCAAATCTGGTGACCATAGATGAGAGCTGGAACGTAGGTGAGCCAGCATATCATGCTTTCTGCACAACTCCATCATCAACCTGATAAACACCCTTATTACGGATCATGAAACCCTGACCTGTTGGGTCATCCCGTCCTATTGTCAGTCATGAACAAGACACCAAGGTTCTTGGATTTTGACTGCTTTATCAGGCAGTTCTTTTATTATTCAAAGACTTTCATGCAGATATAAGAAAGTGTTTGTTGTAATAGAAATGTCTCAAATCCTTCTCAAAAGGAAAAACCAAACCAAAAACGTCACGTCTACACGCTTTGAACCCTCTCTGGCCAAGCAGTGGCTGTGCACCATTCCTTAATGGTGACGGCTGTATAACAATGGGTTCAGTCTCCATTTTAACCAACCTGTCCTGTGTTTGAATTTTCAGTACCGTGTGTGTGGCTTGTGGTTCTCCATTCTTGTCTTCTGTAGCTTAAAGATTGTTTTACAAAAGGTAAGCCAGCATTGTGTGTGGTTATTTATAGTAACGTTTGTCAGTTTGTGTATTTATACCAGCATTATGAATGCTAACGGGATTGAGTTGGGTCTAAAGCTCACGTTCTTTGGATTAATAGTGAACGTTGCTGGCTCACTGTGACTTTATGTGTAGACCACACTGGTTGTGATTATGTTGGCTCTCTTTGTATGTGATGATGTGATGCAATGACCTTTTTGATTCTTTAGTAACTTATGGGACTCCTTTGTCTGACCTTTTGTGCTGTGATGACTACAGTCCGTGTTTGGATTGGACTTTTAGTTACTGCTGTTGGTTGATGTGTAATCAGTTAGTTTTGGATTGTTTATTTGGTTTGTGGCTGTCCTGCTTGTTTTCGTATAGGTCACACAATTCTATCATGTGCTCATAGCAGCGATTTGTGCAAATTCTCATTACATTAAATTTATTTTACTTTTTTGATCCCCTTGGAGAAATTATTCTCTGTATTTGACCCATCTCTAAGAAGCAGTGGGCTGCCGTCTGTATCGTGCCCAGGGGGCAACTTTAGGGTTCAGTGTCATGCCCAAGGATACACGTGGCCAGCGGGGGCTAGGGATCAAACCCCTCACCTTCAAATCAGAGGACAACCACCCTCCCCGTTCAGCCATGGCCGCCGTGAGAAACCATTTATGTGTGGGTCTGTCTCTTACTTGGTGAAAGCAGGAAATTCTACAGCAAATTTATAAACCTTTAGTTCCACTGGTTTCTACAGCAGCACTCTGCTTTGTTTGCTTCTGTTTTCATGATCAGCTCAATAGTTCTGCTTTCATTGCATTATGTCTAATTCTTCACATTTGCTTAAATATTTATTTTATGAAAGATTTGTAAAGATATGTATTTTTTAAAAGATGGTTTGCATGCATAGCAAGCAATGGCGGGGTGACTGTGGCTCAGGAGTTTGGTGTTGGTCCTTTAACCAGGGGGGTGCTGGATACTGGAGCTCTGGCTGAATGACACCACTGGAGCTGAGTGCAAATGGATCAAGGACAAGCTTGAGGTTTTACTTTAAAGGAACACTTGGCAGTTTTGACTTGTTTTTAGCACCCCCTAGTGTTCGTTAGTTAAAGCAAAAGTAAAACTTATCTCTCCTTGTTGTGCATTTATCTTTTTAACACCTTAATCTAACAGCTGAAATGTCTCCTCAGCCTTCATTAGTGTCTACAGGAGCGGTTCATCACTAAATCAAACAGATCAGCTGTGTTCACGATCTAAAACATGCAGGAAACATGCTGGAAGCAGACTGCAGCACCAGGCATGTCAGCTCCACTTTACTAAGTCTGAAGTTGTAAGTGTGGCATTCTGGCCACAGAGTGACATTTCATTAACCCTGTAAAGGGTCATTTTAGCACATACTGGCTCAAGAAAATAATTTGAAATATGAAAAACTTGCATAGTATGCCTTTAAATATTAAATGACTGTTGGGGTCATCATCAGACAACTGTACAAGTGGCTACAAACAAACACCTGTCTGATATTATTCTACCATTACAATACCTTGTGTTTTATTCAGAAGCACCGATGAGGAGGTTTCTGCAACCAGGGTTCAGATTTCTCCTCCAGCACATGGCCCTTCAGTTTTTTTTCCATGTCCTGCTGTTTTTGACAGGTTTGAGGCCATGACTTTGTCCTCTTTACAGTTCACCAGATGACCCTCCTCAGCTCTTTATAAAGGGTTTCCCCACAGGAAGACCTGCACTTCCTGAGCTTTTAAATAGCACCCCATCATCAGGTGTAGTCCATGAGTGTTTGAAGCAGGCAGCATTCAATCCTTGGCTAAGAAACTTCAACTGGTCTTACTAATTACAGGATTAGCTCTAAATTAGCCTTTCTTTCAAAGGTTCTTGAAAAAAATGTATGTGTGTGTGTGTGTGTGTGTGTGTGTGTGTGTGTGTGTGTGTGTGTGTGTGTGTGTGTGTGTGTGTGTGTGTGTGTGTGTGTGTGTGTGTGTGTGTGTGTGTGTGACTCTTATCATTTTGGTCCTGTGCTGGTTGTTTAAAATGCTTTAGATAAAGTTGGATTTCTTTAAATTTCTTTCCTCAGGACAGAATCACACCCTGGGTGTTGGAACAGACAGCTGTGGGATGTTCTTTCTAGTTTCAGTTGACTTCTATTCATTCCCTGAGGATTAGCATACAGAAAACAGGATCAGCTGATATCACCTTCATGCATCACTGCAGAGCAGACACACATGATATTATGGGTGTTGTTTTCCACTGCAGCCAGGATGTGTACAACGAGTAAATTTCAATCCTCTTCTGGACCACGCAGACATGGATCAAGAGAAATGGGGAAGGTGACACTTTACATTTGTAGTAAACATGCTGGTCATCCAGCTCCAGCAGTAAGCTGGCTCCGGGTTTGGTTCACTGCAACATGGGATATGAATGATGGCTCACCTGCACTTGTTCTCTGGCTATGTTTGGACTGTCAATACGTGTGTGTGTTTGCGTGTGTGTGTGTGTGTGTGTGTGTGTGTGTGTGTGTGTGTGTGTGTGTGTGTGTGTTCGTGCTTCTTACCTGGCTGTTTGGATCTTCTAGCGCTGGTGTTGGTCTTTCAGGAAGCTGATAGATACAAATTTACAAAATTAAAATCGTTGCAGTACAAGACTTATTTAAAAAATACTTCTTAGTTCTAAATCAGCACAAAAATATTTGAAATATGTTGCACAAGATACTTTTTAATACTTTTTCATTTGTTTTACATTTTTATTGTGATTTAGTAGCTTCTGATAAAGAATGAAAATCAAGAAACACTTAAATATCTTTTAAAATGAAATCTCTGTTGTTTGCGGTTTGTATTTTATCTAAGATAAAACATGAAGTTGTGTGTGACAACACAAAGATTTATTTCCAAAACACAGCTGCTAAACTGATCAAAGGCTCAGAGATTCAGATTAAACCAGCAAGATATTATCAAGGTGTGCGTGTGTGTGTGTGTGTGTGTAGATATACAAATGTTTGTGAGAATTTTTTTACTTCATAATTTGTTCAAATGAGTCAACAGCCCAATTGAGTTTCTATGGAAAGTTCATGAATAATTCCTATGTTGTCTGTGCTCGTTGACTGACGTCAGTTTGGAGAAACAGAATTTAGTTTAGGGTCAGGGTTCCCTTTTGTGGTTTTTGAAAACTTTACTTTACAAAACTTTTCACTGCTGTCAACTAAAAGTTATTCTGGCTGAGATTCTGATTAAAAGTGTTGCACACTAAACAGGAGATGCTACAAATGGGGCCCTCTACTGCCCACTGCAAATAACCATAGAACTCTATGAAAGTATGTAATTATGCAAAATTTCACTTCTGTGTAAAAGTTTGGGGAGAGGGAGGTCTGGGCTTCCCTCCTTGAGCTGCTGCCCCCGCGACCCGACTCCGGATAAGCGGGAGAAAATGGATGGATGGATGGATGTAAAAGTTTGTAAATTAGTTTTTGCATTAGCTGCTAAATTGTAAGAGTTTTAAGAATCAGCAATCCACTTGTAGCTTGTGAAAAGGTCAGACCTCATTTTTATTTCTTTGAAAGAAGGTTGTCCAAAGAGTTTTCTACTACAGGTAACATGTGGATTGTTCACATCAATTTCACATAATCCCATGTTAAAACAATTGAAACAAAAACTTTAAGGTGATAAAGTATGCCGATGTTTAATGCTTTTAAAGAAAAAATACTATTGATGTTTTTCTTGTATTTAGAAAAAATAACAACATAAAATGAAAAAATTTGAAATAAAGACTTAGCTTGATGTTCATGTTTTGATGTTGGGATTTAACAATCAGCAATAATAATTAATATAATGATTAAAAGTTATCATGTGTCTTTCTTTTCTTTCATTTTTGGGTAAAGGAATGGTTAACATTGTCTACTGCTGCAGAAACATGATCCATAACAAAAGTCCCTTATCGTCCTTTCATTTGGGACCATAATCATTTGGTTTGGATGTTAGCAAAAGACATTTGCAGGTTCTTACTAAATTTCTTCAAAAACTGATTGTAACATTGTCTAAGTGCACCATAACTATGCAGATGTGAGTCTCCCACTGTTTAAAGACCTAGTTAGGATGTCTGACAGACATGGTCTGGACAGATGGACCCAATATAGACATGATCTGCACATCCATGCAACGTTGAATGTTTGCAGGGCTACATCAAAGTTTAAATGTAATTGAACAAATATAAAAAATGCACTTTTTTATGGAGGTGCAGAATAGGGGTACCAAAAATAATTGGTTTTACTTTACAGTAATTATACAAAAATACTGGTAACAGTAAAATAAATGATTAACGAAAAGAAAAAAGCAACACTAACAACAATAAGTGTGCTTTTCCCAAGAATCGTTCTTCTCCCATATTTGCTGTCCAGCAGAGTAACAGCTTAACGTGCATTAATGCCAATCAGAGCTGCAGCGGAGAAAAGTGACACTTACCTGCTGCAGGTACAGACCGAGCTGACAGCAGTGTGACAGCTGATCGTCCCAAAAGCCATGACTTTATAAACACCACCTCTTTAAAGCCCCGTCTGGGTGTATGTGAGAATGCATGTTGTGCTAGATGGGTGGGATGACCACATGTATGCACATACACAGACGTGAACATGTGGCAGACTCCTGCAGAGCAGCGAGTTCTGCACAAACTCATAATATTGATGGTAAATACAACGACTTAGCATGCCAGTAAACCAGTCACACTGTGTCATTATTCAACCAGCATCTTATCACATTTTATGTCTGCGTTTGGTGGACAACAGAGTCTTGGATTACAGCCGGCCTGCTAACCTTCACCGAGATGCTTTAGCATCTTCTTCCTTTTCATCATCTAGATTCTTTACCTGAAAATTAAACCTAATATCTCAGAGAAAAGCATATTTTAAAACTGTTTCTGGGGTATAATTCAGCCTCAAACTGAAATAAAAATGGAAATTATTTAACTTTGAAAGGGGGAAGTTTATTGGGATTAAGAAGAAAAAGTAGAAAGAATTTGATGGGAAAATGTCCTAATTTAACCAAGTGTAATTTTCTTTGTGTTTTCAATAGTTTGACCATGAAAATGATCAGATCATCTAAAAAAATCTTTTTAAAAATAAACACAAAATTATTAGTAAAACTAAGAAGTAACATGATGTAGTGAACACATCAAATAATCCAGTTTTTATTTACTTTACAGTAAAATAAAAAATGTTTCTTTCATACAACACTTTAAAATACTGTACAGTAATGTGAAAATATTAGGAGAGAAAGTTGTAATTAACAAGAATTTACTGTAAACACATGAAAAAACAACATTGCAAGTTTTTATATAAAGTAACTAACTCTCAAAGAACCTTTGATTTTATGAAAAATTGTGTTTTTTAACAGTTGACCCATACAAGCATGAATAAGTACTTTTTATTGATTTTTCTTTTCATTTTTTTTAATCAAAAATGATCTATTCTCCTCTTTTTCCAGCACAGTAGTTTTCAGTTATTTATGTGGGTAAATAAAAGGATTTAAAAATGTATCAGTATATCCTAAATCATT